>JAGIQG010000031.1:3215653-3802526 GCA_024679065.1 Sphyrna mokarran
TCTCTCTCAGTTATTACAATCTGGGCCTTGTATCAGTAATCTCTGCTCTAAACATCTCTCAGTTATTACAACCTGGGCCTTGTATCAGAAGCAAAACCTTTTACTGCATCCCGATACACAGGATAGGACAGCACAGTGACACGATGGTTAGCATTGCTGCCTCACGGCACCAGGGAGCCGGCTTCAATTCCATAAGAAATAGGAGCAGGAGTCAGCCATTCAGCCCCTCGAGCCTGCCCCGCCGTTCAATAAGATCATGGCTGATCTGGAGTGGATCAGTTCCACTTTCCTGCTTTCTCCCCATAACCCTTAATTCCCTTGTCTATTAGAAATCTAATCCGTGAGTTAAATATATTCAGCGAGGGAGCCTCCAGCACTTCAATGGGCAGAGAATTCCAGAGATTGGACATCCTTTGAGTGAAAAGAAGTTCCGCCTCAACTCTGGTCTAAATTGCCCTCCCCACCTTATTTTGAGGCTGTGCCTCTAGTTCTGGTTTCCTTTCTAAGTGGGAAGAATCTCTCTCCCTCTCCCCTATCCAGCCCCTTCGTTATCTTGTAAGTCTCTATAAGATCCCCCCTCAGCTTCTAAACTCCAATGAGTACAGGCCCAGTCTATTCAATCTCCCTTCATAAACTAACCCCCTCATCTCCGGGATCAGCCTGGTGAACCTTCTCTGTACTCCCTCCAAGGCCAATATATCCTTTCACAAATAAGGGGACTGAAACTGCAAACAGTACTCCAGTTGCTGCCTCACCTTGTACAATTGCAGCAAGAGACCTCATTGCTTTTATATTCTATCCCCCTCCCGATTCCGGCCTAGGGTTGCTGTCTGTGTGGAGTTTGCACATTCTCCCTGTGTCTGCGTGGGTTTCCAGTGTACAGGTTAGGAGGACTGGCCTTGCTAAATTGCCCCTTAGTGTCAGGGGGACTTGCTGGAGCAAATCCATGGGGTTATGGGGATAGGAGTATGTCAGCGTAGACTCGATTGTCTGAATGGTCTCCTCCTGCATTGTAGGGATTCTATGATTCTATTCCAATAAACAATTATAAATTAAATCAAATTCATCGGGTGACGTTTAGACAGTTACATGATTACAGATTCGATCTTATTGTAACATTACGGTCCCACCTGAGCTGAGCTCAGCAGCGTTCTGTCTGTATTGTGTGAATCCAGTCTGGAAAGATCCACTAATGTTGCTAATTCTGCCAAGGCAGAAACAGAAAGAGTGTTTGTATTCCCCGTGATACGACCCCTTAATGATGAACCACACGGTGTGAGAGGGATAGAGAAAGAGAGGGGGAGAGAGAGAGATGGAGGGATGCAGAGTAACAGAGAGATAGGGAGAGGGAGCAATGCAGAGAGTGAGAGTTAGACACTGAGATTCACTCAGATGGATAGTGAGTGTCAGGGGAGTCCGAGACGCTACAGAAGCAGGGTAAAGATTTGAAAATGAAGGAGAGTTTCTCTCCTTTTTTTGAAAAAAAAACTATCCACACTCAGACCAGTTCCATTTCACAGTCTCTGCTCAGGCCTGTGTTTGGGGTTTGTTTAGTGTGGGATCAGTGTTTGCTTTTCTCAGTGAGATTCCCAACAAGGGGAACAGATGTTTAAACACATAAACTTTACAAAACCAAACTCGACAGAGAGTGAATCAGCCTCATGTCTTCAATATAACGATCTTCACTCCAGAGATTGTGGATTCAGCTCAGAGCTGAAAATACTAGGGCCTCAGCATCAAAAACACAGACACACAGAGAGAGAAAAACACAGAGAGACAGAGACACAGAGAAACACAGAGACACAGAGAGAGAAAAACACAGAGAGACAGAGACACACAGGGAGAAAAATATACAGAGAGAGACACACACACAGAAACAGAGAGACACACAGACACACAGAGAGACACAGAGAACAGAGACACACAGAGAGAAAAACACAGACAGACAGAGACACGGAGACACACAGAGAGAAAAACACAGAGAGACAGAGACACAGAGAGAAAAAACACAGAGAGGCAGAGACACGGAGAGCGAACAACACAGAGAGACATAGACACAGAGACACACAGAGAGAAAAACACAGAGAGACTGAGACACACAGAGACACAGACATACAGATAGAAAAACACAGCGAGACAGAGACAGAGAGAGAAAAACACACAGAGACAGAGACACAGAGAAACACAGATACACAGAGAGAAAAGCACAGAGAGACAGAGACACAGAGAAACACAGAGACACAGACACACAGAGAAAAACACAGAGAGACAGAGACACAGAGAAACACAGAGACACACAGAGAGAAAAACACAAAGACAGAGACACAGAGAAACACAGAGACATACAGACACACAGAGAAAAACACAGAGAGACAGAGACACAGAGAAACACAGACACACAGGGAGAAAAACAGAGAGACAGAGACACAGAGGAACATAGAGACACACAGAGAAAAACAAAGAGGGACAGAGACACAGAGGACCACAGAGACACACAGAGAGAGAAACACAGAGAGACAGAGAAACACAGAGACACACAGACACACAGAGAGAAAAACAGAGAGAAACAGAAACACAGAGAAACACAGAGACACACAGACAGACAGAGAGAAAAATATACAGAGACACAGAGACACACAGAGAGAAACACAGAGAGACCGAGACAGAGAAACACGGACACACAGAGAGAGACAGAGACACAGAGAGACAGAGACACACAGACCCACAGAGAAAAGAGACACACAGAGAGATAGAGATCAAGAGAGATATGGACACAAAGAAATACAAGGACACAGTGAGGCAGAGAGATTGAGACAGAGAGACGCAGATACACAGAGGTAGAGAGTCACAGATACAGAGAAATACAGAGACACAGAGAGATACACAGAGACAGACAAAGAGACACAGATACACAGAAATACAGAGTCACGACAGTCACCCCATGTCTCTGAGCGACATTCCCGCAGGGCGCTCTCACTCCCTTCGCACTTAACATTCAACGTCACAATGGGTCCGGATCCTTCCCCAAAGTGAGCCCCGCCTGGTGCAGAGAGCGCGGTCCCGCAGCCCAGCTCCCTACACACAACATCGGCGTCCCGCTGGTCCCAGCCACTACCATACACAGAGCCCCACTGTCCCCTGTAGTGAATCTCCACTCTCCCAGCGCACCGACTCTGCCCATTCGCCACTCTCAGCTTCACCACCTCTGTGAAATAAATTAATAAACCAACAGTTATTGACCGCCTGGTACAACAGATCGGATAGGAATCAAGTCAAATATCGAGTGTGTCCAGGATCTCAACAAACCCTGGAAGGGACAATATGGATTGACAGCGGAAAACACCAGGAAATTGGAAGCAACTTTCGGCTGTGTCAGGCAGGAGTGTCGATAGGTGTTTAATTGATTCAATACACACAAATCAGGACTGCCATGGTCCGCTGTCCGCCACACTGCCTGGACTAATACAGTGGAATCTCAATTCTAGTATGGATTCGATATCTGTCACCACTGTCGAACCAGGGCCACATCACTGCAACCGGCTGAATTAGACAGTCAGGTAGTCTCCAGCCCTTCCCGGGACAGTAAAATACGGCGGGTTTTCGGTGCAACCCTAATATAGCGATGGCGGTAGGGGTGTAACATCGCACAGCATTTCAGCGCTGATTGGTAACTAGGGAAGTGAAATTTTATTTCTAAACAGCAGCGGGGACACTTTGCCTCTCAACTGCTCGCCAGGGACGTAATTTAGCGTCGCTCGGAATTAGAGAGCAGCAATTAAAGATTTTCAGGAAAACATTGCAAGAACATTTTCCTTCACAACTGACAGGCAGACATTGGACGCATAGATATTGACATTGTCTCAGGGATTTATCATTTAGTTCGATGGATCAGTGCAGTAAAATGTCAGATAGGAACTTGGGGGGCGATTACCTGATGGATCAGCTTTGCTGTTCCCTGGTCTGCCTGAAACGAAATTTTGAAAATTAGTTTTTGCTGGAACACGAGGTGAATGAAACTGTCAAAACCGAGTTCTTCAAGTCAACATTGACGATCTGTATAATTCCTTCACTATATGATTTACAAGCACTTGATGTTAAGTTTTATTCAAATTACCACACCCCTTATATTTTGGCCTCGGAATGTCCTGCTCTCATTCCTTGTTTTATATATATTTTTAACCACGTGCAACCTCGTATTCCCAAACAGGGATATATTGTTTCAGTCAAATCTCCCAATCAATTTTAATTCCCAGTTTACGTAATAAAATCAACAGGGCAGTGATTCCTGTCTCCAGCTGGTTTGTTGAAAACTATGAGTTGATACACAGAGTAACATTGATAAAGTTACTCGAATATCTCTGCACCATCGCCCACAATACGGACAGTGCGTCATTTATTTCCAAAGCAGACAATCCTCAGCTATCCTTATTAACTCTTCACAAACATTACATTTACCACGGATATGTCAGCAGGTAGAATTACATACTCCACTGGGTCTGTTGTACAGATAGGACATGTGTGAATTGAAATTCTAGCTGAACAACGCAGTCTGGGTGCAGTAGTAACAGTTCCACTGATTTGTTGATCCCTTTCAAGAACAGAGCAAAACAAAATACAGCACAGGAACAGATTCTTTGGTCCTTCGATGTCATGCCCATCATAATGCCCAGCAAAAAAAAAACTTATGGCCTATTTCCATCCATACCTTAGGATTTTTTTTCCCTGTACATTTCCAGATGCCTCTTAAATGTTGCTAATGTGTCTGCTTCCATCACCTCCTCTGGCAGGGTGTTCCAGGCATGCACTACTTTCTGAGTTTCTCCTACACATCTTCCTTAAAGTTCCTTCACATCACCTTAAACTTGCCCCTTTTCTCCAGTAATGATTCTAACAAGCAACAAAACAGAAGGTGCTGGTCAGCAGCCTGATTTGCTGGAAATCCCAGCCATCACCTGAATCATTTGTGCACCGTGTAGGTGAGACACAATAACAAATGACCAAGACTGACTCAGCGGTTCATTCCAAACCTGCAATATCTACCACCTCGAAGTACAAGGAGAGGCGTCCGGCAATATCCTGAATTGCGCATTCCCTTCGAAGTCGGTCAACATGCTGAGTTCGGGCGATATCGGAGTTGTTTCATTTTGGTGTGAGCTCAATCCTTAATGTCACTATGCTTTCACCAGTGCATGATATACTGCAGCCAGACACCAATCTAAAATATAAAAGATCAATTCCTGAAGACATCTGGGTATAGACAATAAATACTGTCATTGCCAGGGACACAAGCGATAGCATAATAATAACCAGAGTGTAAAGGCCGTGGCTGAATGTAGGGTATTAACATTTTTTGAGAGAGAGATAAAGACATGGAAAATTTGGTAGGGTGAAATGTAGGCCCATTTGAAGATCACAAAACATCATTAGTACAAAACAGTATGGCAGCAAATATATCTCCCCATGACTGAGTATTCGATCTGTCAGTAATGTTTTAATTTAAACTACACGATCTCACACGTAACAAATAATTGGTGGTGTTACGCATGGAAGTAATTACAAAATCCCCGTTAAACACTGGAACCGTACAGCTCGCAGCAGGAAGGACAGATTATGAGTCGCTGGGGGAATATTATTTTCCAAATGTATGGCAATTCCAAACTAACTCTTGCCTGTTATAAGATATCAAATGTAGAATATGAGCGGACACTTATCCAGACTTTGCGAGGCAGGGTGACATTTTTTTTTCTGTCTGGGGTCTGGAGGCCGAAGCTAATGGTGTAAATGGTTGAAAAGATTTTACAAGGAAACGGTGGAGCTCGCCAATTTAGAATGTGTAACGGGGTTTCATGGCTCAATATAAGGAACAGAAAGCTCAATGGATATTGAGAGTGTCTGGACAGAGGGTGACAAGTGTCCAGTGATTGATACACATTTCTGATGTTAATGTATGGTTTAGAAAGCTTTGTTTTGATTTCTAAATCCAAATAGCAACCGGAAATACTCAGGGTATGCTGCAAATTCGCGGAAGAAGTCAGATTTTTCATTTCCCTAATATTTCGCTGCTGCGACTGATTCTATGTATATTGCTTAATATGTCAGTTAAAGCAATGTTGATCCCACTTAGATTTAATATTTACCTTTTCAGTATTTACAAAATGTGTCCATTACTCCAACTCAAAATAACTTGTTTCACATATGGCAGCTCACTGTTCACAGGAGGAGCATACACCTCTTCCACTGTGAAATATCTATCTCAAATCTGTGTAAGCATTCTATTGATAGTAACTGTAACTTTTACTGGGATTCTGCAAGCGGTTAATTCACGTAAATTCCATTCGGCAATCTATGGTATTCTAACAGTGGCGGCGAGCTACTCTCAGACTGTACGGTTCAGCTAGAATTTCAATTCATGTCTGTTCCGTCTGCACAACAGACCCAA
Source organism: Sphyrna mokarran (assembly GCA_024679065.1). Classification (NCBI taxonomy): domain Eukaryota; kingdom Metazoa; phylum Chordata; class Chondrichthyes; order Carcharhiniformes; family Carcharhinidae; genus Sphyrna; species Sphyrna mokarran. The sequence goes on from JAGIQG010000031.1 coordinate 3,222,093, forward strand.
TGGAGTATTTAATTCTATCTGCTGACGTATTCGAGTTGGATTCAGTGGTAAATCTAATGTTCTTATACACTTGCTGCTGTTTTTTGGAGACTAGTGAACTGAAAATACAACATTGATCAAAATATACTGCGATAAGTTTCTACAAGTTAAGTCAATTTTCAATATTCACTTCATAACTGCGAGCTAACTGGCGATTCAGTAGCAACAACAAAAAATAATGAGATGATTTTATTGAGCAGAGGATTTATTGTACCACAACATAACATTTGTCCTCCTTTCTTTTACAAGACATATTCTTTCAAGCAACTGCAAAATCCAAACAGTGTGTTTAAGATTTTATTTCGCGGACTCTCGGTCCTCGAAAAGTGAAGTGTTTGATTACAGTAATGGGCCGCTTCTCTATCAGTTAAACAACATTTTCAGTGACATTTGGATTAATGAATATAATGAAAGAGGCCCATTGGGAACCGAGAGAAAATGAACCAAGTCAACGACTAAAATCTAAACAAAACTACTTGGCCTGTGGAAGGAGATGAAAGAACAGCTCTCGATCTGCCACAGAAAACGGCAGAGAACATGAAAACGTGGAATACTTTTGAGAAATTAAAATAATTATAAACTGAAAAAAGTCACTGTATAGAAATATTAATTGAACACATTCTGGTAATATTCCGGTAGGAGATATGAGGCAATTGAACAAGAAACGTCACAAAGCAAATCACAAATATTTAGCAAATTACGTTATCAACATAACAAGTATTTTCTTCATATAAATGAATTAATTAATGGCATTGTTAATTGCAATTAATACGAATATGTCAAAATGCATTATTCACAGACTTAGCGCAGCGCTCAGAGGCTGAGGCACCTATTTTAAATGATTTTTTTTTTCTGTACACGGATTCAGACAGAAAATACACTGAGAAATATCAAATGTGTGGATGGTCCTCGCCAAAATTCCTACATTTTTAAACGTAGTGATTTGGCTTCCACTCAATTTCCTTTACAGCAGATTCTAACAGCATCTGCACTAATTTGTACCAACACAAATCAAGTGATCCGAATTGAGGTTTTACAGGAATTAGTTGTCCATGCACACGTGCGGCATTTCCATTCAGTTTTGTATTTAAATCTCAGGCTGCTGTAACTCTCGGCCGAGGAATAAAACAGAGAATACAGATTATTACCAACTGAAACTCTGCTACTTAAATTCCCAATTCCAATGCACACTTCATAATAACGAAGGACACATTTGAATATATTAAAGCCTTTTTTCCCCCTAAGTGGAGCGGGAAAACCCAAAACATTGCTGGAAAATATATATAATTTTGCAGATATAGATTTGACAGCCTATTTTGATTTCCAACTCCAATGTATTTATTCCGCACAGGAATGCCAGGAAGACGGCGATCAAAAACAATTTCCGTTGGACACTCCTGGTCTCAGAGCAATATTTGCCAAAGTTGTTCGGCCCCTCGGTCCAAAGTGACTGTTCCGGGTGGAATAAAATCAATTCAGTCTAATCCCACGAGCCTGTTCTTGCCTCCTTTGTGCGTTACAACACTTCAAACGCATAAGCAAGTATATTATGAATGTGCTGAGCACTTCTTCATCCTCCTCTTTTTCAGACACTGAACTGGCCTCCTCTCATTGTAAACTGATGTCCAAAAATATCCCATTACCTTCAGATGACACTTATTACTCAAATCATCAACTTTCTCTTACATCTGTCACCAACATATTTTTTAATCACGAAAGCTCAAATATATATGTCAAAATTTTATATCACTGAATTCTCAACAGACATCGGGATATTTTCAATCAATAATAACTCACAGTTGAGAAGCTGCAATGCGATTAGAGTCAGGAAGGAGCGCAGCATCGTCCCGACTGTCGGTTACTGCGATCAGACTTGACTATTCACCGAGTTTTGTACACCGGTACCGGGCTGTCCTTCCAACACTTTCTGAAACACCAAACGCTCCAGGAATGAATTCTTTGTTCAGAAAATAATGTTTCCTCCCGTCTGATAAATTGATATTCCCATGTGTGAAATATAAATTGCCGTTTGATAAAAGATACCAATGACAGTGATATCCACCTCCTTGCCGTGTGCGGCTAATGAGGCTTACATTTTTGATAAGGAAATGAGTCACCAATCCAGCATTGGATCATCAAATCATCATATCTTATAGAACAGACACAGGCGGGTGAGGGAAATACATATGGAAAATGTTTACAAATCATATTCGGCCTGAACTGAGTTATGCACTTCTTTTTTAAACTGTTTAACCAAAATTTCAACGGACAATTTCCAAGGAACAGTTGAAAGCCGTGGAGAGGATAAGGGTTAAAATTCCCAGGTTAAATCCAGGGGAAATGGACTGTTGTGACGTGGAGAAAATGCATAAATTGCATGTCAGATCCAAACACTTTCCTCAAGGAATCTGTGAGTGAGTGTTCTCACCGACAAGTCCAATCCAATCGGCTGTTTAAGATTCCTATAGAGTCCGAATGCAGTTTGTATTCACAACCTCATTTTCACATCTTCACAAGGGAAAAGTGAACAAATTTCACTCCAGAAACAACTCAAGCAAGAAGTTCAAAATAATATCTGGAATAAAAAAAAATATTTTGTTGTAAAAACAAACCTTTTCCAACTTGTTCTAAGAGCAATTTGTTCTAACTCAGAAAATTTTTATTATCTTCTATTTGGAGAACAGTATTCTCAAAAGACAGAAAGCTCAATTTACTCTTTTTTTATACATAGCACACCTATGGAGAAATCTTAGATGAAATGCTTCTGTTAAAATACTGTTATTCTGCATTGGAACTTAACAATTTGTGTTCATACTTTAGAAGCACCATTACATATCTGAGCGATTTTGCTGCCTCCGCCCAGTTTAGAGTGACAGAGTTCGGCGGGAAAATGCTGCTGAGATTTTTTTTATCTGTTGGACAAATGTAATTTTATTTTCGTGATCAACTTGACAGTCATTTGAGTGAATGTCTTCACAGAGGTGCGTTGAGGGAAGGGAAGCCCAGGGACATATTTGTTACATACAGGAATAAATGATTCCCGAGAAGCTGCAGAATTGGTATTGAGTTATACTCTGTGTCATCCCGAAGCAGCTCACTGTCTGCGGAGCCTCAGAACACTCGCTGTGTGTTTTGCTGTGTTGCTGAACCGACAGAAAGCACCTGGCCTTGTGGTCAGGTCTCTGCTCGCATGTTAGTCTCTGCTACACTTTAACATTGACAGATTGCAATTGGACATTCGAACTTGTGTTGAGCAGTGCACTGAGACATGTAAAACTTCAAATACTCATGAATTCACCGGCAGCATATGACAGAATGGCATCTATAAATATCCCTACAGTTATCGGGGATTCCAGGAATAGTGTGTCGCTAAACCTTATTAAATTTCACTCATGTTCTACCACATCGAAATCAATGGTGTGAGATTAAACCGATTGCCTGGGCTGCATAAATCAATATACTGCACACAGATCTTTACCACGCTTAGACACGGAGAGTCCACCATTCAGCTCCATATCTATTATCTCTCACTGCTTCCCCCGTGAACACAGCAGACCGGGTGCACAAGTTCACTTATCGTGCAGAGATGAGAGCAGATAAGTACATAGGATAATGGATACAGCTCCTCCTTTATTTCCATAATATACATAAAATATTACATTGTTCGGTCAGTTTCAATGTATTTCAGTTCTCAAAAAAGTATCCAATCTATGAAATGATAAACGACAAACACGGAGTGATTTCCATGTGAGTCATTTTGTTACATTCACATCCCTGAATTCCTTTATTACTGAGAGGGCGGTTTAAACACTGTCGTCACTTTGTGATGCAACAGAGTCTTTGACAGCTGCTGGGTGTCATGGAAATTAGAGTTTCAGACATTGATATGTTATCCAGGATGGAGACTTATTAGGATTGGTTATTTTGAAAATACTGTGGATATCGAGTCAGTTTATGGAGGTTGAATTAGCAAACATTGGTTGATCTTTGATATCATTCGCATTCATCTTTCCAGTTGGCAGCACCTGTCTGCAAAACATATTTTTTTCCAGCTAAAATGTCTTATGTCTCACATCTCCGAGCAAAAAATATGCTGTTTATTTGTTGTCTGTTTAATCAGTATCCAAATATCTTGGTGAAGAATCTTATTTACCTGAACATTAACTGAAATCTTAACATATGTGCATTAAGTTCAATTCCAGATCTCACAGATTAACACTCAGCGATTGAACCATTCGATTCCTATTTTGCAGTAGAAGGTCATTCAACATATTGAGTCTGAACTGACTCTCCAACAGAGCATCTTCCTCGTGCTTTATCTCCGTGACTCCACATTTTTCATGTTGCTAAAAGCCTAATTTATACATCTTGCGAAGCCAAGGGGTAACTACTGATGGACCTAACCTGCCCAGCTTTGCATATTTTTTTGGACTTGTTCAATTCCTTTGTATAAAGGAAAATTCAATGTATCTCTCTGCCATCTACATCCTGACCACTATGTGGAGATGTCGGCGATGGACTGCGGTGGGCTCTGTAAGAAGTCTCATCGCACCAGAGAAAAGTCCTTCAACACTCATCTGATAAACGAGCAGCGCTTGAAAACTTGTGATACCAAATAAACCTGTTGGACTTAATCTAGTTTTGTGAGGCTTCTTGCAACATCCTGTCCATTATCGAGCAGACACTGATCCTTGAGGTACAGTCTGGAAACCAGCCTCCATTTCAACAAAACACCTTCTATCGCCAATTTCTGTGCCTTAACATTGGGCCAGTTATGGATACAACATGTGAATTTACCCTGGATCCTATAACTCCCCTCTACATTATTCCGGCCAAAATGCATCACGTCGCATTTATCCGGATTAAATTGCATTTGCCATCTATCTGCCCAATCTACCATCCTATTTATGTCATGTTGTATTGCCAGGCACTGCTCCTCAGTACCCGCCAATCCAATCATCTTAGTGTCATCAGCAAATTTGCTGATTACACCACCTACCCCCTCTTCCAAGTCATTTATATACACCACAAATAGAAGGGGTCCTAGTACAGAGCCCTGTGGCACACCACTAGTGACAGACCTCCAGTTGGAAAAAGAGCCTTCCACTACTACCCGCTGTCTCCTCCTCCCAAGCCAGTTCTCAACCCATCTACATACCTGGCCCTGTATCCCATGCGCCTTCACCTTTTCTATCAGCCTACCATGAGGAACCTTGTCAAACGCCTTACTGAAATCCATGTAGACGACATCAACGGCTTGTCCTTCATCAACCGTTTTGTCACCTCTTCAAAAAATTCCACTAGATTCGTAAGGCACGACCTCCCCTTAACGAAGCCATGCTGTGTATCCCTGATCAGATCGCAGTGCTCCAGATGCTCATACATCCTGTCCCTGAGAATCCTCTCCATTAGCTTACCTATAACTGAAGTCAAGCTCACCGGCCCTGGGTTCCCTGGGTTATCCCTCTGGCCCTTTTTAAACAACGGTACTACATTTGCTATCCTCCAGTCCTCTGAGACCTACCCTGTGTCCAAAGAAGAGACAAAGATTTGCGTCAGAGGCCCAGCAGTGTCATCTCTCACCTCCCTTAGCAGCCTGGGGTAAATACCATCAGGCCCCGGAGCTTTATAAGTCTTTATGCTACCAAAAAGCCCCAACACTTATAGAACATAGAACATTACAGCACAGAACAGGCCCTTCGGCCTTCGATGTTGTGCCGACCAAAATAAAAAGCAATGCCCCTCCAAACTAAACCATTCCCTTCTCTTCCATATACTTATCAATTAACCTCTTAAACGCCACCAAACTTGGCGCATCTACGACAGCTGCAGGCAGGGCATTCCATTCCCTAATCACTCTTTGAGTAAAGAACCTACCTCTGATATCCGTCCTATAACTCATACCCCTTAATTTAAAGCTGTGTCCCCTCGTGCTAGCTTTCTCCATCCTAGGAAAAAGGCTATCACTGTCCACCCTATCTAAACCTCTAATCATCTTATATGCTTCAATAAGATCCCCTCTTAGCCGCCTCCTTTCTAACGAAAACAACCTCAAATCCTTCAACCTCTCTTCATATGACCTGCCCTCCATACCAGGCAACATCCTAGTAAACCTCCTCTGTACCCTCTCCAATGCCTCCACATCTTTCTTATAATGTGGCGACCAGAACTGCACACAATACTCCAAGTGCGGCCGCACTAGAGTTTTGTACAGTTGCAACATGATGCTGCGGCTCCTAAATTCAATCCCCCTACCAATAAAAGCTAAGACTCCATATGCCTTCTTAACAACTTTATCCACTTGACTGCCTACTTTCAGGGATCTATTGACACATACACCAAGATCCTTCTGTTCCTCAACACTATTAAGAGCCCTACCATTAGCCCTATACTCTACACATTTATTGTTCCTGCCAAAGTGCATTACCTCACACTTTTCCACATTAAACTCCATTTGCCACCTCTCGGCCCAGCTCTGCAACTTGTCCAAGTCACTCTGTAAACTATAACACCCCTCTTCACTATCTACCACTTCACCGACTTTAGTGTCATCTGCAAATTTACTGATCCAAATTTACTGATGGTTTTCGGAGAGAAGGCTGCGGAACTGCTGTTCGGTACCAGGTGTATCTCCCAAAAAACTTTTGAATAAACTTGCTCTGTGTTGACTTATAACAGGTCTCAAAGGTATATTTTACTAACAGTATTTGATGCCGAAACCCGAAACTGTTTACAAGTCCAATTGAATCGATCACCGAACTTAAGAGAGTGGGTCAAAGTACAGTCAGTATAGTATGAAAGAGTGTGAGATTGTGTGAGAGGCCTGAACTAAACACATACAGACAAGGAGGCATCTGTCCTTACACCCAGCCTCAGACAGGGTGTTAAGAGGGTAGCATCCCGCCATTCCCATCCAAGCCAAGTTCAGGACATTGAAATGGGTGTGAAGGCTGGAGATGGATACTTGGCGTGTGATTTCAGATGTGAATAAGAAAGAATCTGCCTGAGTGATCGCCAAAGTAGAAGGTAAAGCTGGCTTGATAGAGTAAGTGTGTAAGCTCACGAGTGCAAGCGGTAGCATGGAGGGAACCGGTCACCCCCGAAAGGTATCATCAGAACCTGATTAGAGCGATCTAGGAGTGGAGAGTGAAAAAGGAGAATAGATGATTCCAGGTGGTGAGTATAAACTTATCAATGTTATGGCTCGACAAGAACAGTGAAGACCCCGGGATCCGTCATAACTGAATATATGATTTAGAGTGACAAATTCATTAAACAAATGAGGGAAGCGGTTGGGATCCACCTCACCCATTTGACCAGCAATGGAAATAGTTGGGAAAAAACACAGAACTAAGAAAATTGGAATTCTTCTCATTCACAAATTGACCGGACTAATTGAACAGATCACAGTCTTGGATAAAAAAAAAAATGGATTGACTACAAGGAGAGAATTAAAACATGGGAATCATAGATTAGAAAATTAGAACAGAGAAACCAGACGAAGAAGATGGGATACATCAGTTAGCTCTACTAATTAAACAAATAGTCCCTCCACTAAGAAGTGGAGTAAAGATTAAAAAGAAAAAGAAATGGAATTAGAATTCATGTTAAGGGAACTGGAGAAACAAAACCAAGTGTTAGAAGATCACTGTCGGGGGACATTACCTCCCTATCCCGGCAGTATGACCATGAAACTTGCAGTGTCTGAGAGCGACTTTGACACAGAACATGAGGTCTGTGATCTTGCTCCGGTAACGAGGGGAGGAAATAATCCCACTGACCGATTTAAGCTTTTCACACCAGAGGAAAGACATCAGGTCCTAGTGTCGCTGGGAATACTCTAGCCCTGGAATGAAAATGTAAAATTTTGTATTATCATCGCGCCAAAAATGTTTACGGTATTAGATACTAGATATAACGAGGTCTAGTCATTCTACTTGAAATTTAACTCACAGGATAAATTTGTCTTCACAGTGAGTGATAAGCAGCATACATGGACTAGACACCCAAAGGGATTCCAAAATAGCCTGGTCATACTTCATCAAACAATTAGCAATTTCTAGAACAATTGGAACTCCCGAAAGGGAGCACAATCTAACCGTATGAACACAATATTTTAATAACCTCTGAAACTAAAGTGGATCATCAGGCAGCATTATGCTCAATCTGAAGCACTTAGAAGATCAAGGGTTAAAAACAAACCCGAAAAAAAGATCCAAAAAGAAAAGATACAGGTGTTATGTCTGGGACATTTAATATCCCAAGGATCAAGGAGATGGCCATGGACAGGAACGCCGTCATGAAACGGGAGGTATGTCAGCACAAGTGGCGAAGCTGATAGCCCTGACACAGGTTTTTATTGAGGTGCGGGGAGAACATTTACACTTATAGTGGATGTGTTATTTGGAATTGTGCATGACTGTGTGACGGTTTTGGGGAGAAGGGGATTTGTCACAATAGGGTGCACCCATATCAAACATGGCCAGATTTATTACAGGCCAGTGAGCTCCCATGAACGAAGAGTTACAAAGAAACAAGCAAGCTGATTTTGTATGGTACAGAGAGAAAGAGAGAAAGAAAGAGAAAGAGAGAGTAAGTGTGTGATCGAAAGCCTCATGTGGTGTTATAGGATATAGTCAATCAAAGTGAATTGTTTCGTTTTTAATACATTACATAGGGATCGGATAGAGATTTGAGCTCTGCCATGTGGGAAATGTGGCATTTCATTACATCTGAAAAAGGTGCAAGGGCAGTTAACCACATTAACACAGTAGATTAAATTTTGTATTTGTTTGTATTGGATACAAAGGTAGAGCTGTAGAAATAATTAATTGTGCAGATTGCTGCAAATTAGAATGTTTTCAGTACACTTGCTATACATTGGATCGTAACTGGTCACAGAGGTATGTTTTATCTATCACACCCTTGATACCCATTGATTCCAATTGAAAGTGACCTTGATGTCAAGCGCTGATGTTCTTATCTCACCTCTAGAATTCAGCTCTTTCGTCCATGTTTTAACCAAGGCTGTAATGAGGTCAGGATGTGAGTGACCCTGGTGAAGCTGAACTGGGCGCTACTGAGGAGATTTTTGCTGAGCCATCACTGTTTAATAACTGATGACCACTTCTATCATTTTATTGATGATCGAGAGTAGACTCATTGGGTAGGAATTCTTCAGGTTGGATTTGTTCTGTTTTTTTGTGTAGCGAATATCTGGACAACGTTCCAATGTTGGTAGATCCCAGTGTCGTAATGGTACTAGAAGAGCTTGCGTCGGTGAGTGGCAGGTTCTGAATCACAAGTCTTTATGGCAAATATCGAATGCTGTAAGAGTCCATTTTCTTTGCAGCATTCAGTGCCTCTGACTATTTCATGATATTACGTGGAGTGAATCGAATTGATTGGAGACAGACATCTTAGATGCTGGATACAACTGAGAAGGACAAATTGGATCATCCCGTCGGCACTTCTGGCTGAAGAATGTAACAAATGCTTCAACCTTTTTTTTGCACTGATATGCTGGGTCTCATCCTCCAGTGGTTTGTTTAATTGCCTATCAATATTCATGACTGAGTGTGAAAGTATTGCAAAGATTGGAACTGATCCTTTGGTTGTGGGATCGTTTGGATCTGTCTATCACTTGTTGTTTATACCGTTTGGCATGCAAGTAGTTCTGTTTGGTAGTTTGCAAAGGTTGACACAAAGCCTTGTGCTAACTGTATCATGCCCTCTTGCATTATTTGTCCATTGAACCAGGGGTGTCTCCTGCCCTGATTGTAATGTCTGAGTGAGGTTATGACCATAAGACCAAAAGACCATAAGACATAGAAGCAAAATTATGCTGCTTGGCCCACCGAATCTCCTCTGCCATTCATCCATGGAAGATATTTTCCTCGCATCCATTCTACTGTGCTTTTGCAATAACACCTTATTCCCTTGTTAATCGAGGACTTGCCTATCTCTGGCTTAAAGCCACTGAATGACCTGACCTCCACAACTTTCTGCAGCAAAGAGTTCGACAGATTCACCATTCTCTGTCTCTCCTGCCCATTCCTGTTTTAAAGGATCGTCCCTTTACCTGAAGTTGTGCTTTCCAGTTCTAGCTTTTCCAACTAATGGAAACATTCTCTGCACATCTACAGGAACAAGGCCTCACTGTATCCTTTAAGTTTCAATAAGATCCCCCTTCATCCTTCTAAACTCCAATGAATAGAGACCTGGAATCTTCGAAGGTTCCTCATACGACAAATTCTTTATTCCAGGGATTATTCTTATGAATCTCCCCTAGAACGTTCCCAAAGCCAACACATCCTTCCTTAGATATGGGACCCATAACTGCTGACAATAATCCAAATGTCGTTTGACCAGAGCCTTATATAGTCTCAGAACTGCATTCCTGCTCTTTTATTCTTACACTCTCGACATTAATGTTAATATTGCATTTGCCTTCCTAATTTCCGAATGAACCTGCATGTTAACCTTAAGAGAATCTTGAACAATGACTGACAAGTCCCTTTGTGTTTCTGATTTTCTAAGCATTCCCATTCAAAAAATAATCCATGTCTCCTTTCCTCCTTCCAAAGAGCATAACCACATAATTTTCCACATTGTATTCCTTCTGCCACTTTTTGTTTGCTCACTCTCCTAAGCTGCCCAAGTCAATCTTCAGTTCTCCCCTCCCTCCCACCCCACTCCCAGTCGCTTTCTTAATACTACTTGCCTGTGTACATATCTTTGTATGACCTGGAAACTTAACAACGGTGCCTTCAGTACCTTCATCCAAATCGTTAATGTATGTTGTGAGAAGTCGCGGTCCCAGCACTGACACCTGTGGCACACCAGTAGTCACTGGCTGCCATCTTGAGAAAGGCCATTTTATCTCTATTCTCTGCCATCTGTCAGTCTGCCAATCCTCTATCTACGCTCTGATCTCAGCCTTATCATCATGGGCACTTAAATTGTTTCACAGTTTCTTATGCAGCACTTTGCCGAAGGTGTTCTGGAAATCTAAATAAAGAACATCCACTCTTCACGGGTGTTTAACTTCCTTGTTACCTCCTCAAAGAATTCTAATAGATTTGTCAGACATGACCTCCTTTTGACAAAGCCCCTTGATATGCCGAACCACAAGTTGGCAGTTTGGGCTGGACTACATTCCCATTGCAGTTGATGATCCACAACCCTTCATGGGTACCCAGTCTTGAGTTGCTCGATCAGCTCAAAGTCTGTTCCATTGACCACTGTGATAGTGTGAAACAAAATGATATAAATTGTTCTCATTGTGAAGACAGGATCTTGTCTCCATAAGACTTGTGCGGTGGTCACTCTTACCAATACTGTCATAGACCGATGCATCTGCATTTGGCATTTTGTACCAATTAGGTCTAGCATAGTTTTCCCTCTCATTGGCTCCATTTGCACCTGCCGCAAACCCACGCAGCAGTTATATCCTTTCGGATCCGACCAGGTGGATTAGTTGTGCTGCTTTGATGGTGCGGATTGAAATCCATCACCTGAATGTTTGAAGCATTCGGTATTGCTGTATCAGTTCGAGCTCCTGTATTAATTGTAAATTAATACATAATTTACAAGATAATTTACAATTTACAAGGGTGCATAGATTGGACTAGGAAGCTACAGGGACTGGGAACATCTGGAATGTGGAGCTTATTCAAGGAGCAGCTGCTGCAGGTCCTTGATAAGTATGTCCCTGTCAGGCAAGGAAGAAATGGTCGAGTAAGAGAACCTTGGTGTACAAAAAAAGTTGATGTGCTGGTTAAAAGGAAAAAGGAGGCTTATGTCAGGATGAGGATTGAAGGCTCGGTTAGTGCAATGGATAGCTATAGATTAGCCAGGAGGGAGCTAAAGAGTGAATTGAGGAGAGCTAAGAGAGGACACGAGAGGACTTTGGCTGATAGGATTAAGGAGAATCCTAAAGCTTTCTTTAGATATGTTAAGAATAGAAAATTGGTTAGGGCAAGATTAGGGCCAGTCATAGACAGCAGTGGGAAGTTGTGCGTGGAGCCTGAAGAGATTGGAGAGGTACTGAATAAATATTTCTCTTCGGTATTCACGCAGGGTGATGTAAATGTAGTTATGGAGAACACTGAGGTACAGGGTAGCAAACTGGAAGGTATCGAAGTAGATAGGGAGGATGTGCTAGATATTCTCGAGGGTTTGAAGTTGGATAAGTCCCCTGGGCCGGACGGGATTTACCCTAGGATTCTCTGGGAGGCAAGAGAGGAGATTGCAGAGCCTCTGGCTCTGATCTTCAGGTCGTCGTTGGTTACGGGTGTGGTTCCGGAGGACTGGAGGATAGCGAATGTGGTCCCGTTGTTCAAGAAGGGGAAGAGAGACCTTCCAGGGAATTATAGGCCAGTGAGTCTTACTTCTGTGGTGAGCAAAGTGTTGGAGAGAATAATTAGGGATAGGATTTATAGTTATTTAGAGAGTAATGAATTGATTGGAGATAGTCAGCATGGTTTTGTGAAGGGTAGGTCGTGCCTTACTAACCTCATTGAGTTTTTTGAAAAAGTGACTAAAGAGGTGGATGGGGGTAAGGCGGTTGATGTGGTATATATGGACTTTAGTAAGGCGTTTGATAAGGTGGCCCATGGAAGACTTCTGCAGAAAATGCAGATGTATGGGATAGAGGGTGATTTAGCTAATTGGGTTAGGAATTGGCTAGCAGATAGAAGACAGAGGGTGGTGGTTGATGGGAGATATTCATCGTGGAGTTCGGTGACAAGTGGTGTACCTCAGGGGTCTGTTTTGGGGCCCCTGCTGTTTGTAATTTTTATAAATGATCTGGATGAGGGTATTGAAGGATGGATTAGTAAATTTGCAGATGACACTAAAGTCGGTGGAGTGGTAGATAGTGAAGAGGGGTGTTATAGTTTGCAGAGGGACTTGGACAAGTTGCAGAGCTGGGCCGAGAGGTGGCAAATGGAGTTTAATGTGGAAAAGTGTGAGGTAATGCACTATGGCAGAAATAATAAATGTGTAGACTATAGGGCAAATGGTAGGATTCTTAGTAGTCTAGATGAACAGAGGGATCTTGGTGTGTATGTGCATAGATCCCTGAAAGTAGGCAGTCAGGTCGAGAAGGTTGTTAGGAAGGCATATGGAGTCTTGGCTTTTATTGGTAGAGGGATTGAATTTCGGAGCCGCAACGTCATGTTGCAACTGTACAAAACTCTAGTGCGGCCGCACTTGGAGTATTGTGTGCAGTTCTGGTCCCCACATTATAAGAAAGATGTGGAGGCATTGGAGAGGGTACAGAGGAGGTTTACCAGGATGTTGCCTGGTATGGAGGGCAGGTCTTATGAAGAGAGGCTGAGGGATTTGAGGTTGTTTTCGTTAGAAAGGAGGCGGCTAAGAGGGGACCTTATCGAAACATATAAGATGATTAGAGGTTTAGATAGGGTGGACAGTGATAGCCTTTTTCCTAGGATGGAGAAAGCTAGCACGAGGGGACACAGCTTTAAATTAAGGGGTGATAGTTATAGGACGGATATCAGAGGTAGGTTCTTTACCCAAAGGGTGGTTCGGGAGTGGAATGCCCTGCCTGCAGCAGTTGTAGATGCGCCAAGTTTGGTGGCGTTTAAGAGGTTAGTTGATAAGTATATGGAAGAGAAGGGAATGGTTTAGTTTGGAGGGGCATTGCTTTTTATATTGGTCGGCGCAACATCGAAGGCCGAAGGGCCTGTTCTGTGCTGTAATGTTCTATGTTCTATGACTTCAGTGAAAGGAAAGGCAACATTGCATCGATAGTGCTAGTCTAATCGTATCTCTTCTTTGGGTTGATGCTTTGGAAAGAGCAGAAAACCTGAGTTGAAAAGTTGAATTGACCGTAGAGTATATATGCCTTGGTTAATGCGCTCTGTGTTTTATCTGTCATGGTTCAAGTGTCTGTATTGCTTGACGAGTTTTAATTGTTTGGAAGTCTTGAAATTTCCTGTTGTGTTACAGTGCATTGATAGTTTAATACTTTATATTGGATGGGCAATGACAGAAAAGTGGAACAGTGGATCATACGAATGCCTCAGGGCGCCAGGAACACGGGTTCGATTCCAGCTGCTAGTAAATGTCTGTGTTGCGTTTGCACGTGTCCACGTGGGCTTCGTTTGGATGCTCCGTCTTCCCTCTTCAATGCAAATTGCCCCTCAGTGTCCAAAATTGTGGAGGTTCGGGGATTAGTATGTTAATACAGGGATCATGGGGAAAAGATATTGGGGCAAACTCGCTCGACCAAATTGTCTCATTCAGCACTGCATGGATTCCACGATCTGATTAATACTTGGTTTTGTTAGTTAAATCATGCAACGAATATGCACAGCAAAACAACTTTAATCGATTACCCGAATGCTACAATTCAAGAGAGAGCTCCATCCCAAAATGCAGTAGATGATGTCAAACAAAGTCACTCTAACATTTGAAATTTAATGAACGAATTGTTGCAGTCCAGTGAAGAATTTGACTGAAACGGTGTGAAATTTACATGTCAGACTGATTGTGATTTTGTTGAATGCCCCATTGGTAAGGGAAAACAGCTTTTCTTTTTAATGTCAAATGACAGTGCCCAACATTCTGCAAAATATCTGACGTGATAAGTCAGTCTCCAACCGCATGCCACATTAAATCAACCATCTGGACGTTGTAGTCTCTTTGTTCAAATTACAAAGAAAAACCGCTTTGTTGAACAATGTCGCAACCTCTCCCTGAAGATTTCCCGAAGTATATAAAGGGCAAGCTTCGGGAATCTATCAGATTAGAGTTATATAGAGAGCTAATTGCAATACAAAAGGGACATATCACATGAAAGAGAAGATGTATGGAACAATTTACAAAATTGAGAAAATATTCTATGTGATTCTTGCTGTTACTGGCATTCCTGGTAGGTGAATATAGAGATTAATGCTGTGTAAATTTTTGTGAGAGATGTCCTCTAAAGTTTTCAATGGTTGGTAACTTCAGGTGCTGATCTAGTTGTCAAAGTTTTAAGGACAAATGGTCAGATATACAATTCGCTTCAGACACGTGTCTTGACTGATGGCTGTGTTTTTTTATTGGTTCTCAGAACATAATACCTGAATCTCACAGCCCTTTATTTTTGCCATTTTACTCCATTGAGTGGAACACTGCATGATGTCAAGCCAGAATTGAGTGAAGGCACCACCTCTGAAACAAATATTAATATTATCCAAAACAAAATGGCGGAGTAACCAGAGTAGGATACGTGAACTCGGGGACAATGTATTACAGAAAACAATCTGCCAGAATAGATTTGGTTCCTATCTGAATGAAAAAAAGACTCTATTTTCACGAATTGCTGTGTCGCTCAGTCAGTGCAGAATCCCATTAGAAGATCATTTCAAAGCAAACCCAACGAATGTTGAATAGGTTCTAAAAGAATACTATTTAAAAGGAAAAGAAACATTGCTACAGAGTTTGTTGGTTCCTATTATTGATGGTGAGAATTAAAAAGTTTCGTTTCCCCTATTGATATATTGCCTCAGCATCGCAGGAACACTTACTGAATTGCATTGAGCGCGGGCTACGAAAGATACTGTAACTTCTTACTCCAATTGTTTTGTATTGCTTGGTGAATCCTTCTGTGCAAAATGATACTTGTTGAAGTCACTGCGAGAAGTGAAAAACCTGAACCGAGAGTTAAATGATTAATGTCGGTATTTCTAATCTGTATCTTTACTGAATGGAGCTCACTCACCAAATTGAATACACAGCGCGCTGACAAAGTAATGGTGGGAGCAACTGTCAGCGTTACCTTGTGCTGAGTAAAAATCACTAAACATAATGAAATTCCTGGCCAAAATGTCTATGCAATACTCGATATATCTGCCTGTGTGGAATTGTCAGGAGTGTGAGTCGCTAACAAGAGCGA
This sequence comes from Sphyrna mokarran, assembly GCA_024679065.1. Classification (NCBI taxonomy): domain Eukaryota; kingdom Metazoa; phylum Chordata; class Chondrichthyes; order Carcharhiniformes; family Carcharhinidae; genus Sphyrna; species Sphyrna mokarran. Next base: position 3,238,039 of record JAGIQG010000031.1, read on the forward strand.
AGTATATTCGATTTTCAAATAATGAATTGCATATTGGGCGATCTTTCTATTCAATAGTGCTCCCTCCGTGTTTCGTAAATAGAAAAGATTGAAAGCGGCAAGTGATTAATCATCGGGCAATGTTGTTTGATGCTGAATATGGCAGATGGAGAAATGTGAATTTAGGGCAGTCCGCTTGCTTGTTGGGTAGCGCTGCTGCCTCAGAGTACCAGGGATCATGGTTTCATTCTGCTCTTGGTGTTTGGTATGGAGATTTTACGTTCTCCCGTGTATGTATTCTCGTACCACAAAAGTGTGTAAGTTAGAGGGATGAGCCGCAGTAAAAATCTGGCGTTATTTAAGGAGTGTATGGATATGATATTCTTCTGTAGATTGGTTTGTGAAGAATATCCACACTGGAACGTTTCTTTTTTACATATTCATGGTGAGTGATCCCAGCATTGATACTATTGAAAATTCACTCACTTCCCACTTGACCCAGTCTAAATGAAATCACAGACACGGAGATAAGGTGCAGACGACACACTATTGTCGATATTGAACCTGGGTCCCGACTGCTGCAGTGCCGACCGTTTTCTCGCCTCCCCTGCATTTCTCGCTAACAAGAACGCCCTATTTCCTGTTTCAAGAACTAACTTAATATCCACATGGCTGTCTGTCCATGACTCTACTTGGCATATGGTTGGTTGCAGGGCTTTTATACTACTCCTGACCAAAGACGTTCAGAAAAAAAAGTACACTTTTGTGGTGCAATCTAATTTAAAATTAGATTGCTGCGAGTCCTTGATAAGTATGCCCCTGTCAGGCAGGGAGGAAATGGTCGAGTAAGAGAGCCTTGGTGTACGAAAAAAGTTGATTTGCTGGTTAAGAAGAAAAAGGAGGCTTATGTCAGGATGAGGCTTGAAGGCTCAGTTAGTGCAATGGATAGCTATAGATTAGCCAGGAAGGAGCTAAAAAGTGAATTGAGGAGAGCTAAGAGGGGACACGAGAAGATGTTGGCTGATAGGATTAAGGAGAATCCTAAAGCTTTCTTTCGATATGTTAAGAATAGAAGATTGGTTAGGGCAAGATTAGGGCCAGTCATAGACAGCAGTGGGAAGTTGTGCGTGGAGCCTGAAGAGATTGGTGAGGCACTGAATAAATATTTCTCTTCGGTATTCACGCAGAGTGCTGGAAATGTAGCAATGGAGAACACTGAGGTACAGGGTTGCAAATTGGGAAGTATTGTAGTAGATAGGGAGGATGTGCTAGAAATTCTCGAGGGTTTGAAGTTGGATAAGTCCCCTGGGCCGGACGGGATTTACCCTAGGATTCTCTGGGAGGCAAGAGAGGAAATTGCAGAGCCTCTGGCTCTGATCTTCAGGTCCTCGTTGGTTACGGGTGTGGTTCCGGAGGACTGGAGGATAGCGAATGTGGTCCCGTTGTTTAAGAAGGGGAAGAGAGACCTTCCAGGGAATTATAGGCCAGTGAGTCTTACTTCTGTTGTGGGCAAAGTATTGGAGAGAATTATTGGGGATAGGATTTATAGTTATTTAGAGAGAAATGAATTGATTGGGGATAGTCAGCATGGTTTCGTGAAGGGTAGGTCATGCCTTACTAACCTCATTGAGTTTTTGAGAAAGTGACCAGAGAGGTGGATGGGGGTAAGGCGGTTGATGTAGTATATATGGACTTTAGTAAGGCGTTTGATAAGGTGGCCCATGGTAGACTTCTACAGAAAATGAAGATGTGTGGAATAGAGGGTGATGTAGCTAATTGGATTAGGAATTGGCTGGCAGATAGAAGACAGAGGGTGGTGGTTGATGGGAGATATTCATCGTGGAGTTCGGTGACAAGTGGTGTGCCTCAGGGGTCTGTTTTGGGGCCCCTGCTGTTTGTAATTTTTATAAATGATCTGGATGAGGGTATTGAGGGATGTATCAGTAAATTTGCAGATGACACTAAAGTCGGTGGAGTGGTAGATAGTGAAGAGGGGTGTTATAGTTTGCAGAGAGACTTGGACAAGTTGCAGTGCTGGGCCGAGAGGTGGCAAATGGAGTTTAATGTGGAAAAGTGTGAGGTAATGCACTTTGGCAGGAACATTAAATGTGTAGAGTATAGGGCTAATGGTAGGGCTCTTAATAGTGTTGAGGAACAGAAGGATCTTGGTGTATGTGTCAATAGCTCCCTGAAAGTAGGCAGTCAAGTGGATAAAGTTGTTAAGAAGGCATATGGAGTCTTAGCTTTTATTGGTAGGGGGATTGAATTTAGGAGCCGCAGCATCATGTTGCAACTGTACAAAACTCTAGGGCGGCCACACTTGGAGTATTGTGTGCAGTTCTGGTCCCCACATTATAAGAAAGATGTGGAGGCATTGGAGAGGGTACAGAGGAGGTTTACCAGGATGTTGCCTGGTATGGAGGGCAGGTCCTATGAGGAGAGGTTGAAGGATTTGAGGTTGTTTTCGTTAGAAAGGAGGCGGCTAAGAGGGATCTTATTGAAGCATATAAGATGATTAGAGGTTTAGATAGGGTGGACAGTGATAGCCTTTTTCCAAGGATGGAGAAAGCTAGCACGAGGGGACACAGCTTTAAATTAAGGGGTATGAGTTATAGGACGGATATCAGAGGTAGGTTCTTTACTCAAAGAGTGATAGGGAGTGGAATGCCCTGCCTGCAGCTGTTGTAGATGCGCCAAGTTTGGTGGCGTTTAAGAGGTTAATTGATAAGTATATGGAAGAGAAGGGAATGGTTAGTTTGGAGGGGCATTGCTTTTTATTTTGGTCGGCACAACATCGAAGGCCGAAGGGCCTGTTCTGTGCTGTAATGTTCTATGTTCTATGTTCTAAAATTGTTTCTTTTTTTCATTTAAATGAATCAATACAAATAGAGAAGTGTGGCATTTTTAGGCTGTGTGGATAAAGCTTGATGACGCTTTATCGTTGAATTCTATTTTTAGAACTTGTGCTACTGAAAAGCTGACATTGAACGACTGGTAAATTTACTTTGGAGCTCTTCTCTCTTCTCTTTGGGCTTTTTGTCAAATATCTGACTCTTAAATAGCTTTGCGTTGAATTTATTCAGAATTATTTGACAGTTCTCTTTCGCTCCTCACAAAGCTAACCCTTTTCTGCATCATGAGTCCTTATACTCTTGCTCATTCCGAGCGAAAATCCTACAACACGAATGATTGTTTGCCTTCTGAGCTCGGACCATTGTTCCAGAATTTGTCTGGGATAGTACATCAAGTTTGACTATTGCTGGGACATTCGCAAGCTCGTTGTTTGTTTTCTCTAATTCGTGTCTCGTTCATACCACTGTTGTCTTGGGAATGCAAACTCTGACATGTTTACATTTCACAGAAATTAATATTTATATTTTCTCACCGAGGAAGCCTGTATACAGGCAAGCTATGGTGTTTTTCTGCCTAATTGTGCAGATTTGTAGCCATGTTGTGTTGGACTTCTGGAGATTGTTTCTCCAAAATCTCCAGATATTCCACTAGAGTTAATAAATTTGTTGGTATAATTTCCTTCTGATGCTTCGACCGAAGAATTTCCACCGAATTTATTCTATTATCCACCGTTTTATGCTCGCAATGATATTCTATGACTCCCTCAATCTGCAATGCATAGACATTTACAGGATTTATCATTAAGGAAGCTCTCAAATTTTGTCATTTCCTTTTCGTATCAAGTTACCTCCTTCCTTAATTCCTTTGCAATCTCTGTTCCAATAACTCTTGAGTGCGTCAAATTATGTTCCACTTGTCTAGACGATGTTGCATCCAGAGACATGATTCTGAAATGCATTCATTGTTCCTCTATCCAGAATTCACTCTGGTGTGAATGACCAGACATCTGAAAGAAGCAAGAACATATCCAATATTGTTATTTCTTCTTTTATTTTCCAGGGGTTTGCTTACTGTAAGTTCATAAGTCTAACATGTCGTCTCATTGCATTCCGCTTCGTTGACGTTCAATGATTTATTCTCATAGTTCTGGGTCATCCAACTAATTTCACCACAGTGACAGCATGTTTTGAGGGCGTGTTCCACCTCTTTTTTAAAGAGGTGGGAGTTTAATGTGTTTTCAATTGATTGAGCTGGCAATGCCATATAATAGAATGGGTCTGGCAACACCATTTTAAAATCCAATCGATTTATTTGATAGTAAATCTGCTAGCATTCGGCGTTTGTGCCTTCGTCAGGCGAATGAGGTGTTCTGGTCTCCAAAAGCACACATAACAGCACAGACAGTTTATAAATTGCTGATTAGAATACGATTCCTTACACCTAACCTGCTATTCAAGTCTTAAAGTGGCTAACAAGAGAACACTGAGGTTAGAAAGATGTGTATTGCTTCAGACAGCGCAGTAAGTTAGTTTTTTTGCTAACCCAGACAAGTCATGGGGGTTACAGATAGTGTGTCATGAAGCCAAGATCCCTGTTAAGACCATCCTCATGTGTGCGGAACTTGGCTATCAGTCTGTGCTCAGCGGCTCTGCGCTGCCGTGTGTCATGAAGACCCCCTTGAAGAACATTTACCCGTAACCCATATAACAGAATCCCTAACAGTGCAGGAAGAGACACTTCCTGCTGCACTTAACGTGTATCAAAATCAAGCCCTCCCTTCCCCCCAACTTCTGCAAATTTGCCATGGCTGACGAACCTAATGGGCACATCCTTCGACATTAAGGGGAAATTGGCTCGGTGATTCCAGGCAACCAAAACTTCTTTGGACTAGCCTGAACGGGAGCTCCTAATGGAAACATAGATAGACACGTGCAAGCTAAACAGCGACGGGCCGGTTCGAACCAGTGTCCCTGCTAACTCTGATAACCATGATGTACTATGCCGAATTCATGCATTTCCTTCTGCTGTCTATCAGAAAAAAAATACGCAACCTGACAAATGGCAACACGATCTTCTTATAACAGATAATTCATTTTCAACAGTTTCATGACTTGTTGTGCAACTCATCGAATGTAATCGTCTGTTTCTGTGTGTTTACTAATTAAAAACAGACCTCTTTTTATGTGCTGTGGATTTTAGTGCACAGTTGGTACTAGGCTCTTTGTTTAGATCCGAGTTCAGATAAAATGCCATCTTTATACTCTTCGCTCAGTGGTAAACACAATGAAAACATTTCCCAAAAAGTCTAATTTGAACTTGTAGCACATTTCAGTTACATGCATGTTAATTAGCATAATCTTCTTCAGGCTCTTTCCAGGACTCAATCACGCCAAACACCCGCTTCTCTCCTTCCAAAAAAATAATGTATATATAAGTTTAGCTCACATTTCGTGCATTTCAGAGTTGCATACATTGTTTCAAGGGGAAATACCGAGTGGCTTCAGTTTCTAACAATCATTAACTTGTTTGAAAATCACGATGGAGTCTCTTGTAAATTAAGAACGGGCCAAATGCTGATTGCGTGGCCAGTTTGCTGATCTCCACTGTTCACTGTGACAAATATGTCTCCTCCCAGTCATTAGCTACTTCAAAACTACATTTTAGTTGTGGTGCACTTGACACCGATACTCTCCCATGATTCTCCATCAAGAACACCAGGATACATTACAATTGTTTATCTCAATTCCACTGAAAATCTGTTTTCAAGAAATCTTGTGATATTACTTTCAGTTTGCATTTGCTACTTCTTTCTGTTGGAATCACGGACGATTGCTACAACGGAGTGAATGGGAGAGGAGCAGATGTTGCTTATATCTGCGTTGGCAGAGTTCATATTGTTACACAACTTCAGACTGGCGCACACTTCAGAAACTTTAAAACAATTCTCCACCACTTTTCACAGCCAGAGGCAAAAACGTGTTCCCTGTTTTCCAGCCTCTCACTCTGCTCTGCTCTGATCATTTAGTTCTCATTTGTCGATAAATACTCAATTCTGAAAATTGGAAAAGTAGGCCTCTTTCTACGGGCGAATACTGAAGTGGGACAGGGAAAATGGGAACTCCAAGCCCGGTATCAGTGTTGATCCTTGAAATGTATGATCCAGAATGTAACCTTATTCACTAAACTTTATAAGAGGGAGGCGACTCTATCACAGTGAATTGTTCTTTACAAATTGTTTTTTTTTAGGTTCTCTGGAGACAATTTGAATCTGACTGTTCTCTGTGCTTCAGTTTCCATTGTTCTTAAGTTGTTCCTCCGATCCTGGGTGGCTTTAACCTGAGTGATTTTTTTTTCTAGAGCTGCATCTGTATCTGAGGTAGATCGAAGGCTGCTGGTGTGGGATCCTCAGAGGATCACATCCAGAGAGGTGGAAAATGATGTAATAGAATGGGGATTTGAACGATCCAATCTCAAGTTACATTTTGGGTGGAACTGGTCATTGCATTTCATGGCAGACTGTTTGTTTCGTGGTTCGAGGACAATTATCTAATACAGCATGTCTCTCTTCACTATGGGGCTAAATTTCTAGTTGATATTCGATTTGATGTTTGTCCATTTTGAGAACTGTAACTGTGCTGTAAATGAGCCAGACCTTGAGGAGGAATAATCAATATTTTGAAGATATTGCACATTTTCGTTACCAGGTCAGACTTTACATATTCAGACTGTCAGTTTCTGGGTGAAATCAGTGACTTGGACATTTCGACGTTGCAACTGATGTTAGATAACTAGGATAACTTTATCAATAAGATCCAAAATTTGGGAGGGTCTGAAACAGGGAATGGTCTATTGTTAGTAATACAGTGCAAACTATCCAACGTTTGAATATGATGTGAATGTGTGTGTGTGTGTGTGTGTGTGTGTGTGTGTGTGTGTGTTTGTGTTTGTGTCCAGCTGTATATTCGCTATTTGAAAGGGGAGTAAATCTCATAGCATCGCAGACTTCCAGCCTCGTTAAAGTTTTCATATTGAAATATTCATTCCGCGCTCGCTGTTTTGACTCGGCTAAACAGAATAGACGAGTTGCTGTTCGGTTAGGTCCGATGATGAGAATTTAGGTACAGATCATTCACATCTCTCATTTACACCCAATCCACCAAATATTGTTGCTACGATCTTGATCAATACTTTATTCAATCTTCCTCATTTTCTTTCTTACAGTTAATTTAGTGGGAATTGGAATCCTGTCCAGGGGAGGATGTGGCCTCTCTATCTGCACTACACGCTACCTGGTGGCCATGGCAACTGCAGATCTACTGGTCGTTGTCACTGTTGTCATATTGAATTACATCGGCTTGTATTATTTCCCAGGATCATTCCTCAGCATTTATGGTGTGTGCAGACTCAAGAAAATCCTACTAAATATAGCCATCGACTGCTCTGTCTGGTTCACTGTGATTTTCTCTTTTGATCGATTTGTTGCCATTTGTTGCCAGAAACTGAAAGTAAAGTATTGCACCGGGAAAACTGCGGCCGTGGTTCTCGCAGCAACTGGTATCGTGTTCGTTTTAAAAAACATCCCGATGTACTTTATATATGAGCATATTGTGATAATCAATAATCTAGCCTGGGGCTGTAAAGAAAAACACAGTTCCTTCACTGAACCTGGATGGTTGTTTTTTAGATCATTTACACAGGTTTCAACGCCAATGCTCCCATCCTGTTTAATTCTGCTGATCAATGCTCTGACCGTCAGACATATTTTAGTGACAAGTCGAGTCCGTAAGGAATTGAAAGCAAACGGGAGCGGAGAGAATCGCAATGATCCAGTGATGGAAAGCAGAAAAAAGTCTATGATTATATTGTTCGCCATATCTGGCAGCTTCCTCCTCTTGTGGTTGGTAGATATAATACATGTTTTCTATTTACACTTTACAGGGCCTCATCTCTACACATATTCTGAGTTCACATTTCAACAAGTCGGAAAAATGCTACAGTGCGTTAGCACTTGCACAAACACATTTATTTACGGGGTGACTCAGTCCAAATTCAGACAGCAGCTCAAGAATGGTTTTAAGTGTCCTTTCACAGCAATTATTAGATTAAGGAACAAAGTCAGCAACTGATAAACACCATGTGGCTGCCCCCAAAGTTTGCACTACAACAAACGTTGATTAGACCTTATTTGGAATACTGCGTCCAGTTCTGGTCGCCCTACTACCGGAAGGACGTGGAGACTCTGGAGAGAGTGCAGAGGAGGTTTACCAGGATGCTGTATGTAAGTCTGAGTTACGAGGAGAGGTTAGGCAAATTGGAACTGTTTTCCTTAGAAAGACGTAGACTTAGAGGAGATCTTATAGAGGTGTACAGATTATGATGGTATAGATGGAGTAAACAGGGTTAAGCTCTTTCCTAGGATGGACTCGAATAGCACGAGGGGTCACGGGCTTAGGGTGATGGGGGTAATGTATAATCTGGATGCTGGAGGGAGTTTTTTTCACACAGAGGGTAGTGGGGGTATGGAATGCGCTGCCAAGTAAAATGGTGGAGGCGGGCACTCTGGAGTTATTTAAGAAATACTTAGATGGGCACATGAACAGAATGGGAATGGCCGGGTATAGAAAACTGATTTAAAATAGGGATCATGAGCCTTGGGAGTCCCTGGGAAGTGTGTAAATAGATGATGATATTGATGTACTTGTTTTTATCCTACAAGTGCTTTGGTCCACCTTATTGTCTAACGAGGGGCATACACGCGATGCGTCGTGAGAGGGCTGCTCTTGGATTTTTTTTTCGAGAGTATCCTACTGCTTCACTTGGTTAGTGTATGCTTGACCTGGACATTTGATGGGCAACACGACAGCTCAGTGACTATCGCTGTGCTGTGCAGATACATGGATTTGGGCCTGTGTCTGTGGGAGTTTGCACATTCTCCCCATGCTTGCGTGGATTTTTCTCCGGTTTCTCCGGTTTCCTCCCACATCCCAAAGATGTGCTCTTAGGCTAATTGGCAAAACAAATTCTCCCTAAATTGACTCAAATTTGTTTTTTAATCTATAGATCTATAAACATAGACAGGGATCGCGGGTAGAGGTGGGAACATTGGGGTGGCGGCGTGGGCTCGTTGGGCCGAAGGGCCTGTTTCCCGTGCTGTTTTGTTCTTTGTTCTTCTTTGTTCAATGGAACGTTTTATCCGTGAACTCGTGAAGTCCAAAGATGTGCGGATTAGGTTGATCGGCCATCCTAAGACATTGCCCTTAGAGTCCAGGGATGTGTAGGTTAGAGGGATTTGTGGGCATAATATGTAGGAATATGGGGGTAGGGCCCGGGTGGGATTGTGTCGCTGCAGACTCGATGGGCCGAAGGGCCTCTTTCTGTGATTTTCTGTATTAAAGATAGACACCGGACTCAGAGTGTGTAAACTATCCGATAGGAGGAGTGGGGAGGAAGAGCGGGTCCTCGATGTTTAACATCCCTGGTTCTTAGACAAGCAAACAGTTTTCCTATGGAGTCCTTTTTTTCAACGTTGTTGCTCACAACTGCATTTTCCAATGGGACAATTATATTCAGCGCCTCACGTGACCTTAGTAAATCACAGAGCTCAATAAGGATCCTTAAATTTAAATCAAATTGTCCGTATGACAATTCATAGACATATCAATCAATTAAGCATCTGCAGGTAGTGACTGGCGTTTGCCCCAACAAATCACTGTAACAAAAAAAAAAACGCACTTTCTGCTTGGGTTTCATAGACATAGAACATAGAAAAAAAAAACTACAGTACAAACAGGCACCACTGGGCGCACAAGTTGTGGCAAACGTCTCTACTGACGAGGCTTACCTGTAACCCTCAATCCTACTAAGTCCAATGTACTCATCCAGAAGTCTTTTAAATGACCCTATCGAATCCGCCTCCACCACCATCGCCAGCAGCCGATTCTACGAACCAACCACCTTTTAAGTGAAAAAAACTTACCCCTGACATCTCCTCTGTACCTACTCCCCAGCATTCTAAACCTGTGTCCTCTTGTAGCAACCGTTTCAGCCCTGGGGAAGAATAAAAGTCTCTGAAAATCCATTTGATCAATATCTTTCAACATCGTCTCGACCTCGAGCACTCATTTCCTTCTCTCCAAGGAGAAAACCTGAGCTCTGTCTACCTATCCTCATAAGGCACGCCGCCCAATCCAGGTAACATGCTTATAGATCTCCTCTACACCGTTTCAATGGCTTCCACATCCTTTCTGTGATGAAGCGACCAGAACTGAGCATAGTGCTCTTAGTGGAGTCTTACACAGCTGCAACATTATCTCTCACTCCAACTCGTAAACTCAATTCATCGACTGATGAAGGTCTATACAACATGTGCTTCTTAACCACATCCTCCACCTGCGAAGGTTTGAGAGTCGTATGAAGCCGGGCCCCAAGATCATTCCGAACTTCCACTCTGCTAAGAGTCTTACCCTTAATATTATATTCCTTCATCCCATTTGACCTGCCAAAATGAACCACCACATATAGAACATAGAACATTACAGCACAGAACAGGCCCTTCAGCCTTCGATGTTGCGCCGACCAATATAAAAAGCAATGCCCCTTCAAACTAAACCATTCCCTTCTCTTCCATATACTTATCAACTAACCTCTTAAACGCCACCAAACTTGGCGCATCTACAACTGCTGCAGGCAGGGCATTCCATTCCCGAACCACCCTTTGGGTAAAGAACGTGCCTCTGATATCCGTCCTATAACTATCACCCCTTAATTTAAAGCTGTGTCCCCTCGTGCTAGGTTTTTCCATCCTAGGAAAAAGGCTATCATTATCCACCCTATCTATACCTCTAATCATCTTATATGTTTCGATTAGGTCTCCTCTTAGCCGCCTCCTTTCTAACGAAAACAACCTCAAATCCCTCAGCCTCTCTTCATAAGACCTGCCCTCCATACCAGGCAACATCCTGGTAACCTCCTCTGTACCCTCTCCAATGCCTCCACATCTTTCTTATAATGCGGGGACCAGAACTGCACACAATACTCCAAGTGCGCCGCACTAGAGTTTTGTACAGTTGCAACATGACGTTGCGGCTCCGAAATTCAATCCCTCTACCAATAAAAGCCAAGACTCCATATGCCTTCCTAACAACCTTCTCGACCTGACTGCCTACTTTCAGGGATCTATGCACATACACACCAAGATCCCTCTGTTCATCTAGACTACTAAGAATCCTACCATTTGCCCTATACTCTACACATTTATTATTTCTGCCATAGTGCATTACCTCACACTTTTCCACATTAAACTCCATTTGCCACCTCTCGGCCCAGCTCTGCAACTTGTCCAAGTCCCTCTGCAAACTATAACACCCCTCTTCACTATCTACCACTCCACCGACTTTAGTGTCATCTGCAAATTTACTAATCCATCCTTCAATACCCTCATCCAGATCATTTATAAAATGATCTGAGTTGAAGTCATCTGCCACTTTCTGCCCAGCCTTGCATCTTGTCTATGTCTTGCTGCAACTTCTGACACCCCTCCACACTATCCACAACAGCTCCAACCTACGTGTCACCGGCAAAATTAGAAACCGATCTCTCCACTCCCTCATCCAGGTCATTTATAAAACTCACAAACAGCAAGGGTCTCAGAACAGATCTTTGGGGCGCTCCACTGATAACCAACCTCCATGCAGAAGAAGTCTATCTTTGCCTTCCTCTGGGATATTGGGGGTCCTTCCTTCCTCTGAACGCTGTGCTGGTTATGTTAATTGGCCATACTAAATTATGTCTCACTCTTCCAGGCCAAGTGCCGCAGTACAGCGACTAATGGATTTTCACGGCACCCTAACTGCAGTGTTAACATAACCCTACTCGTGATTCCAATAAATTAACATAATAACCTCAAATGTGTCTGCACACATTTGAAATGACACAATATTTCTATACCCAGAGATTGGTGAACCTGTGCAACTCATTTCTACAGTCTGTAGTTGATGCCAAAACATAGAATGTCATCAAGGCACAGCTAAATCTAGCATTTGGAGCAAATGAGATCAAAGGTTGTGGAACGATAGCAGGGAAGCTTTGAGTTGGATCGGTATGATAGTGATGAATGGTGGAGCACATTCAAAGTGTTTCGATATTTTATGTTTCTATGTCTTAGCCAATTAGGAGCACCATTTGGTTTCACACAGGTTCATCAGTCAATCAGATATCGCCATCTGGTGACTGTGGTCTGAACCTGTCATGAAGTACCAGCAGATAAGATAGGGTCGGCTAAGCCATATAGGACGTTGCACCTTGTGACTGACAGTGGTGAAAACAATCAGACTACTCCAGTTCTGACTAACAGTGGTATCAGCCAATCACAGAGCTTCACTTTGTGACTTCAAAATGGTTCTTTGCGAATTTGGACCTTTTAATATTGATGCAATCGCTCCTCAGCCAATCAGTGAGCTCTGCCAACAAGAGGGCCCACCTAAAGATTTACATCTGTCTCAGACAATCAGAGAGTTGGAACGATTCCCATATTCTTCCAGGCTGGACAGCAAGTTTGTTTCTTTGATTAGCTGGTACTGCACCCAATGAAGTCACAGAAGCCTCTCCCGGAAAGGGATCAATAAATTTAATTAATTTAATTAATGACATTGACAGGAGAGCATCCATATAGGTTTGCAGCTCGAAATGTTGCTCAATATCCAGAACGTCATGGAATGGAAAGAATGACAGAGAGAGAAACTGAACAAATAGAAAGCTTTACAGTGTGAGAGGTGATGGGTGTGTGTGGCTGAGATAGAAAGAGTGAGAGAATGGGAAATAGAAGGTGGGACTTGGGGTGGGTGGGGAGAGAAATGGTGCAACTGCGGGAGAGAGGAAAGTAATGGGGAGACTTGGGGAGAGCGAGTCAGAGAGATAGAGAGAGACAGAGTGTGGAATATCAACAGTTTGGGGGAGACATAAATATAGAAACAGACTCGAAAAGAGAGAGACTTAAGGAGATAATATATATTTTGAGAAAGAAGGAGAGGCTGTGGAAGAGAGATTCACACTTAGTCGCAGAGAATATAGCACGAGTGGGGGAGAGGCGAAATCAAAGCCGAGGGAGATAGATAAGTGGCTGAGTCAAAGATACCCAGCGAGACTGAGCGCACGGAAGAGAGTTAAGAATATTAGAGGGAGATACTTGGCAGCGAGTGATAGGGAATGAGGAATTCAAGAGCAAACGAAGAGTGAGACTGGAAGAGCGCAAGGTAGAAGAGTGAAATACAGACAAGAAAGGAAATCGAGAAATAGTACAGCGTGGAATGTCGTATAAATGTCAGACCATATTGCTAAGGAGCGAGAAAGAGAGAGAGAGAGAGAGAGAGAGAGGCTGGGGACAGACTGGAGAGAGCGAAAGAATGGGAAAGTCTAACAAATTGTCCATGCAGAGAGAAAGAGTGGGATGTGAGAGAGATGGGAGAGATAACACAGATTGATGGGTGAAAATGCTACAAAACAAAATGTGTGGGATTGCTAGACGGGTAGAGTGGGAGAAATACTATGGAGAAGAGAACTATTTGCCAATAGAGAGATTGACGTGAGAGACATGGAGAGACTGAGAGAGGGAAAGGGAAAGGGAATTAGGGAAGCGAACAGAATTGAAGGATAAAATAGAGTCTAAGGGGACAACAATATAGATATTTTGGAAGGGGAAAATGCTTTGACAAGAAAAAGTGATGAAGAGACAGAGAGAGTGATAGAGTCTGAATGGCAAATGGAGATTGTGATGAGATGAGAAAGTAAATCTGCACAAAGTAGTGTCATATGAAAGAAGGAATAACATGGAGGTGATGGAAATAAATACTATGTTTGGACAGATAGATGGAGATGAAATAGTGTAAAGTGTGGAGATACATGTTAGTATGAAATTGAACACCATCCGAAGTGCTGGCGATTTTAGTTAGCAACAACATTATCCAAAAAATACGGTAGAATTGAACTTCAAAAAGAAAGAAGAAAGAAAGAACTTTAATAGCTGAAATATGTTCCACGCATAAGTAATTGGGAAACGTTATTGCGTTTGATTTTTATGTAAGCTAACTGTATTTTCTAACTTAGTGATTGCCTGATAGAAGTCTGATTTAATTATATTACGCTTGAAATAAAGTTGATTTGAATTCTCTACGTGAAAGTTCTCGTTTTACTTTGTGTGAGAAAATCTGTTCACACCATAAAATGTGTTTATATTCCCAGAAAATTGACCAGTGAATCAGGGATAACCAAATCCATCCCGAAGGCAAACCTAAAGCAAACGCCGATGTAATACTCCCAATTACGTACCGCAAATCCACACCTGTTTATCGCTGAGTTCGAGAATAACCAGTAGAACAACAACCCTCTCCAATTTATCTCAGGAAAACTGAGATAAATCACTTCCCAAATTTCTGAAAACGCCCAACCTTAGCATTCCAACCTACAATACGAATACTTCAGAACACAATCACCCCAGTAACTATCTCAATACTACTAACCTACAACCCTCCAACATACCTGAATAGCTCCCGCATCTGGCAAGTTGAACATACAGATTCGACTAACGCTTCCAAAAGACATGCCAGTTTTTTTTTGAGACGGATGGCACACACACTCACACACCTCCTCCACTCTTCAGTGTGATGGTGTGGAGGGATGTCAGAAGTTGCAGCTCCAGGTATTATCCATGCGACCCTTGGGCAGTATGGTGGCACAGTGGTTCGCATTGCTGCTTCACAGCTCCAGGGACATAGGTACGATTCCCGACTCGGATCACTATGTGTGTGGAGCTTGTACGTTCTTCTCATGTCGCGTGGGTTTCTTCCTGGTACTCTGGTTTCCTCAAACAGTCCAAAAATGTGTGGGTTAGATTGATTGGAAATGCTAAAATTGTCCCTTAGTGTCCTGGGATGTACAGATTAGAGGGTAAATGTGTAGCGATATGGGAATGGGGCCTGGGTGAGATTGTAGTCGGTGCAGATTCGATGGGCCGGATGCCCTATTTCTCCACTGTAGGGTTCTATATTCTACGATGCACTCAGAACCATTAATCAAACTGAAGTATTTCGAATGTAACAAATAATATTTCGCAGACATTTAAATAAAGACAAAACTTAAACATAGCACAATTTTGAAAAGGTGACCAAAGAGGTGGTTAAGGGTAAGACAGTTGACATGGTATATATGGACTTTAGTAAGACGTTCGATAAGGTTTCCCATGGTAGGCTTCTGCAGAAAATTATGTATGGGATTGAGGGTGATTTAGCTAATTGGATTAGGAATTGGCTAGCTGATAGAAGACAAAGGGTGGTGGTTGATGGAAATTATTCATCATGGAGTTTGATTACAAGTGGTGTACCTCAGGGATCTGTTTTGGGGCCTCTGCTGTTTGTAATTTTTATAAATGATCTGGATGAGGGTATAGAAGGATGGATTACTAAATTTGCTGATGACACCAATTTTGAAGGAGTTGTAGATAGTGAAGAGGGGTGTTATAGTTTGCAGAGAGACTTAGACAAGTTGCAGAGATGGGCCGAGAGGTGGCAAATGGAGTTTAATATGGAAAAGTGTGAGGTAATTCACTTTGGCAAAAATAACAAATGTATAGAGTATAGGGCTAATGGTAGGACTCTTAATAGTGTTGATGAACAGAGGGATCTCGGTGTATATCTTTGTCAGGCGATACAGCAGGACATAGATAGGCTGGTAGCTTGGCCAGACAGATGGTAGATGGAATTCAATCCTGATAAATGTGAGGTGATGCATTTTGGGAGAAAGAATGTAGGGGGAAGGTATGTGACAAAGGGTAGACCTATTAAGAGTATAGAAACGCAGAGGGACCTGGGGGTACAGGTGAACAAGTCTCTGCAGGTGGCAGAGCAAGTGGAGAAGGTTGTGAAGAAAGCATATAGTATGTTAGCCTTTATAGGAAGGGGACTAGAGTACAAGAGCTGGCCTTTAATGTTGCAGTTGTATAAAACGCTGGTTAGACCTCATTTGGAATACTGCATCCAGTTCTGGTCGCCCTACTACCGGAAGCACGTGGAGACTCTGGAGAGAGTGCAGATGAGGTTTACCAGGATGCTACCTGGTATGGAAGGTCTGAGTTACGAGGAGAGATTAGGCAAATTGGGACTGTTTTCCTTAGAAAGACGTAGACTTAGAGGAGAGCTGATAGAGGTGCACAAGGTTATGAAGGGGATAGATAGAGTAAACAGGGTTAAGCTTTTTCATAGGATGGACTCAAATAGCACGAGGGGTCACGGGCTTAGGGTGAGGAGGGTAAGGTATAATTTGGATGCTAGAGGGAGTTTTTCACACAGAGGGTAGTGGGGGTACGGAATGCGCTGCCAAGTAAAGTGGTGGAGGCAGGCACTCTGGAGTTATTTAAGAAATACTTAGATGGGCACATGAACAGAATGAGAATGGAGAGGTATAGAAAACTGATTTAAAATAGGGATCATGAGCCTTGGGAGTCCCTGGGAAGTGTGTAAATAGATGATGATATTGATGTACTTGTTATTATCTACAGGTGCTTTGGTCCACCTTGTTGTCTAACGAGGGGCATACACGCGATGGGTCGTGAGAGGACTGCTCTTGGATCTTTTTCGAAAGTATCCTACTGCTTCACGTTGTTAGTGTATGCTTGACCTGGACCATCTGATGGGCAACACGACAGCTGAGTGACTATCGCTGTGCTGTGCAGATGCATGGATTTGGGCCTGTGTCTGAGGGAGTTTGCGCATTCTCCCCGTGCTTGCGTGGGTTTTCTCTGGGTGCTCCGGTTTCCTCCCACATCCCAAAGATGTGCTCTTAGGCTAATCGGCAAAACAAATTCTCCCTAAATTGTCTCAATTTTGGTTTTTAATCCATAGATCTATAAACATGGGCAGGGATCGCGGGTAGAGGTGGGAACATCGGGGAGGCGCCACGGGCTCGTTCGGCCGAAGGGTCTGTTTCCCGTGCTGTTCCGTTCTTTGTTCTTTGTATATGTGCATAGATCCGTGAAAGTTGGCACTCAAATTGATAAGGTTGTTAAGAAGGGATACGGAGTCTTGGCTTTTATTGGTAGGGGGATGAATTTCGGAACCGTAACGTGATGTTGAAACTGTACAAAACTCTTCTGCGGCCACACTTAGAGTGTTGTGTACAGTTCCGGTCACCACATTATAAGAAAGATATGGAGGCATTGGAGAGGGTACAGAGGAGGTTTACCAGGATGTTGCCTGGTATGGAGGGAAGTTCTTATGAGGAAAGGCTGAGGGAATTGAGGTTGTTTTCATTAGAGAGAAAAGCGGCTAAAAGGTGATCTTATTGAGGCATATAAGATGATTAGAGGATTAGACAGGATGGACAGTGGACAGAAAAATCCGAGGATTTTTCTTCTTATTGAAAAGATTAGCATGAGGGGACGTAGCTTTCAATTAAGGGGTGGTAGTTATAGAACATAGAACATAGAACATTACAGCACAGAACAGGCCCTTCGTCCTTCGATGTTGCGCCGACCAATATAAAAAGCAATGCCCCTCCAAACTAAACCATTCCCTTCTCTTCCATATACTTATCAACTAACCTCTTAAACGCGACGGATGTTCGAGGTAGGTTCTTACCTAGAGTATGGTGAGGGCATGGAATGCCCTGCCTGCAGCAGTTGTACATGCGCCACGTTTGCGGGCGTTTAAGTGGGCAGTGGATAGGTTTATAGATGAAAATGGAATGGGTTAGGTTAGAGGGTCATTGCTTTTTCTCCATTGGTCGGAGCAACATCGAGGGCCGATGGGCCTGTACTGCGCTGTATTGTTCCATGTTCTATGAATGCAGGCATAGCCAATTTTCTAAATGGGAAAATGCTTAGGAAATTAGAAATACAAAGGGATTTGGGAGTTGTTGCTTAATATTTTATTAAAGTAAACATGAATGTTGAGTCAGCAGTTTGGAAGGCAAATGCAATGTTAGAATTCATGTCGAGAAGACTGGATAACAAGTTCACGGATGTATATCTGAGGCTGCATAAGGCTATGGTCAGATACCTTTTGGAATATTGTGAGCAGTTTTGGCCATGTCTCTAAGGGAGAATGTGGTGTCCTTGGAAAATGTCCAGAGGAGGTTCACAAGCATGTTCCCTGGAATGAAGATTTTGTCATATGAAGATGAGCTGAGGACTTAGATGGATGAGGGGCTGGGGTGTCTGGGGGTGTGGTGTGGTGATAATATTGAAATTTACAGGATACTGCGAGGCCTGGATAGAGTGGACGTGGGGAGGATGCTTCCATTAGTTGAAAAAAAATACAATAATCACAGGCCACAACCTCTGGCTAAATGTACAATCCTTTAAAATAGACATTAGGAGAATTGTTTTATCCAGGGACTGCTGAGCCTTTAGAAAACACAACAATCTCACGTTTCTAAACCCATTTTGTGCGCTTGTGATTTGAATGGATACATGGTTATGGACCAGATACTGACAAATGCTTCGGAGTTTTATTGTGTGCAGTAGATTATGGTCATTCTATGACACTATTTTTGGCAGCATAATGCAATTCAGAGAATTTCGAATGAACACAAGAGAAGGGATTTTGGTAACTGCATGCCCACAATTCCTTCCATGTGGCAGAGATGTTACAGCCTGATTTTTTTTTTCAAAAACTATGTTAATCATGTTTGGTTTTTTTTAAATCCATTGTACAATTTAAATTACATGATGTTATACTAATTATTTACCAAATTATGACTATGGTTCAGCTGAGAGAGTTTTAACAATATGGGAATATTGTGTGGGAATGAAATTGTCATTTGAAGAGATTGGTGTTGTTGTTGAATTGTGCATGAAGAGATGTTTGTATGTTATGGTACTGCAGGAGACATCGAAGAGACATTCCACGTTAAGGGAGAATTTGATAATAAAATAACAACCTTTTCTCCATGCGGAAATGCCTGAGTAACCATACCTGAGACATTATAATCAAGATGGTATATTGTGGTACTGCAGGACTCATCAAATATCACGGGCAGGAAGATGCCATGGTATATTTGCAACGTCAAAAACTGCACATACAATATTTATAGTGTGGATTGACGGGATAACTATTTGGACTGTGTCTCTTTGTGGTAAAATATAAAATTTGGCTTAAACGAATCCACAGAATCATGGAATCTCCACAGTATAGAAGAATACAAGTCCGCCTATTGAGTCTGTATCAACTGTCTGAACAACCATGTAATCCAAGCCCAACGCCTGGCTCTATCACTGTAGTTCTGCGTTTTTACCATGGCGAATCCACCAATTCTGGACACATTTGGACTGAGAGAAAGAAGTGGAGCACCTGGAGAAAATTTCCATAGACACGAGTACGCACACATCCCACACAGACAGTGACACGAGAGTGTTGTTAATGTAGAACATAGAACATTACAGCGCACAACAGGCCCTTCGGCCCTCGATGTTGCGCCGACCAATGGAGAAAAAGCAGTGACCCTCTAACCTAAACCATTTCCTTTTCATCCATAAACCTATCCGCTGACCACTTAAACGCCCCCAAAATTGCCGCACCTACAACTGTTGCAGGCAGGGCATTCCATACCCTTACCACCCTCTGGGTAAAGAACCTACCTCTGACATCCGTACTATAACTACCACCCCTTAATTTAAAGCTATGTCCCCTCGTGCGAGCTTTTTCCATCCGAGGAAAAAAGCTATCACTGTCCACCCTGTCTAATCCTCTGATCATCTTATATGCTTCAATAAGGTCACCTCATATCGAGTCCCTGGCTCTGTGAGGCAGAAATTGTAACCACTGTGCCAACGTGCCCTTGTCGCCCTTAAAATCGAAGCCTCCCAATAAATAATGCGACTGGGCCGAATCTCATCTCTCCTTGGGTTATCCTGGTTTGGAATTCCTGTCAAGGTGCCCAGTTTAACTAACTAATCGCGATATGCAATGTTTATTGAGCAGCTTTTTCATAGAACATAGAACATAGAACATTACAGCACAGAACAAGCCCTTCGGCCTTCGATGTTGCGCAGACCAATATAAAAAGCAATGCCCCTCCAAACTAAACCATTCACTTCTCTTCCATATACTTATCAACAAACCTCTTAAACGCCACCAAACTTGGCGCATCTACAACTGCTGCAGGCAGGGCATTCCACTGCCGAACCACCCTCTGGGTAAAGAACCTACCTCTGATATCCGTCCTATAATTATAACCTCTTAATTTAAAGCTGTGTCCCCTCGTGCTAGCTTTCTCCATCATAGGAAAAAGGCTATCATTGTCCACCCTATCTAAACCTCTAATCATCTTACATGTTTCGATCAGGTCCCCTCTTAGCCGCCTCCTTTCTAACGAAAACAACCTCAAATCCCTCAGCCTCTCTTCATAAGACCTGCCCTCCATACCAGGCAACATCCTGGTAAACCTCCTCTGTACCTCTCCAATGCCTCCACATCTTTCTTATAATGCGGGGACCAGAACTGTACACAATACTCCAAGTGCGGCCGCACTAGAGTTTTGTACAGTTGCAACATGACGTTGCGGCTCCGAAATTCAATCCCCCTACCAATAAAAGCTAAGACTCCATATGCCTTCTTAACAACCTTCTCGACTTGACTGCCTACTCCTTATTTTTCGTTCGAGAAATAAGTTAAAGGTGATTGTGGTCGCGACAATCAGAATAATGAATTTAATGCCCCAGTCAGTTTAGCAAAAGGATTGGGTAGATGACTCAATACGCATAAATGGCTTATTCCACTTCAAGTCTCGCCCAGAATATGGGAATATTGTGGGAAATGAAATTGTTATTTGGAGGGATTGGTGTTGATGTTGAATTGTGCATGAAGAGATGTTTGTTGTATGCAGCAAACATCACAGAGACATTCCATATCAAGGGAAAATTTGATAATACAATAACAACCTTTTTTCTCCACGCAGAAATACCTGAGGAACTATATTTGGTGGATTTAAGGAAATAACAAAAAAAAAAACACGACCAAAAGGGATTATGAGCATAATTTCCTTCCACTCAGAATTATTATGGTTTCAGAAAAGCACAATGTGGAGGAAAACCTTAAATCAGAACCAAGGAAAAATAATTGAAGGCATGTTGACACATACTTGGAGATATTTAATTGGCTCTTGGGTAAAACAACGTACATAGAGCATAGAACATAGAACATTACAGCGCAATACAGGCCCTTCGGCCCTCGATGTTGCGCTGGCCAGTGGACCCTCTAACCTAAACTATTCCAATATCATCCATATGCCTATCCAGTGAACATTTGAATGCCCCCAAAGTAGGCGAGTCCACAACTGCTGCAGGCAGGGCATTCCACGTTCTCACCACCCTCTGTGTATAGAACCTGCCTCTGACATCCGTCCTATAACTGCCACCTCTTAATTTAAAGTTATGTCCCCTCGTGTTGGTTATCACCATCCGAGGAAAAAGGCTCTCACTATCCACCCTATCCAATCCCTTGATCATCTTATACGCCTCAATTAGGTCACCGTGTAACCTTCTTCTCTCTAATGAAATTAACCTCAGGTCCCTCAGCCTTTCCTCATAAGACCTTCCAACCATACCAGGCAACATCCTGGTAAACCTCCTCTGCACCCTTTCCAATGCTTCCACATCTTTCTTATAATGCGGCGACCAGAACTGTACGCAATACTCCAAGTGTGGCCGCACCAGAGTTTTGTACAGTTGTAACATAACCGCACGGCTCCTAAATTCAATCCCTCTACCAATAAAAGCTAACACACCGTACGCCTTCTTAACAACTTTATCAACCTGGGTGCCAACTTTCAAAGAGCTATGTACTTGTAACCCAAGATCCCTCTGCTCGACAACACTATTAAGGGTCCTTCCATTAGCCCTATATTTCATACGCCTGTTATTCCTACCAAAGTGAATCACCTCACACTTATCCGTATTGAATTCCATTTGCCACCTCACGGCCCAGATCTGCAACCTATCTATGTCCCTCTGCAAACTGTAACATCCATCCTCGCTGTCTACAACTCCCCCCACTTTGGTATCATCAGCAAATTTACTCATCCAACCCTCTACACCCTCATCTAGGTCCTTTATAAAATGACCTAGATGAGGGTGTGTGAATTCATATTAGACAAGATTAGAAAAAAAAAGTGCACACAGATGATTTGAAAAGGGCTCCTGTGCTTCAGTTAACTTTGATGCCAGACGGAAGGCCCAGCTCTATTTCAGAAATTTTAACGTTTGTTGTCTCTCAGGATGGGGTGGTGAGCGGAACTTCAGCTCGCTGTTTCTAATTTTAGTCACATTAATTCCATTGGTACATTTCAGAAGAATGTAATTACATTCACACATTTCAAAGTCTATTGGTTAGTCAGCAGGAAACATGGGTTTCAGTTCAAACTGCTAGAAGTTGCTATGCTCCCGCATCAGTATTACATTCACATGATGGTGAAAGGAACTCTCAATAAGTTTTAGCTACATGTTTTTAAAGTTCAGGAATCGACACTGTATTACAGGGATGGTATCCCGATCCGTCCAGACATTGCTTCTTCTCCAGCTTCTAAATTGTAAGTGATGTCATTGAATGTATCTGGCCATCTATTGAAAATATGATTCATGTTAAATAAGTGCATAATTGGCACACATATTTCTGCATATTGTTGAAGGGACCGAATGTACGTGGAAGGATAATTACATATTATCTTAAATTGCTGTTTAGTGTTGCAAAATTTCTTACAATATCGGAATCGTTTTATGCTTACAGTCCAGCTGCTTCTCTAGTGCAGTCGAAGACTATCAGAAGTAGCATTGGTTATTATTTATGTGTTAATTAATCAATGCGGGTGTCGAAATCATCAAACATACATCACTGTTAACAGAAAGTACAAAGTCATATACTTATTCAAACGCTTCTCACGAGTCTGGCACCAAAAGCAATCAAAACTAAATAGAAACTGTTTAAAAGTTTAAACAACATTGAAGTGTTGATCTCTCTTTTTTGTTTAAATCTTCTTTTGAGGGAGAAAAAAAAGAATCGGTGGAGGATGACAACTACAATACCTGAATCACAAGCATAAATGGGATAGAACGATATACTCAGAGCTTTGCAGTATGAGACCACACAGCCCATCGAACGTGTGCTGAACCTCCAGTGGTAAATCCCACCCAGGAATTACTGTGGCCCCACATATTTAGCATGGCCAATCCACCTAACCGTCACATCCTTGCACACGAATGGACAATTTAACATGGACAACCAACCGAACCTGTGCATCGTTGTGTTGTGGGAGGAAACTGGACCACCGGGCAGACTCTCAAACAGTCACGGGTCATCATGTTCACACCACACAAAGTCTCCTCAAGGCAGAAGTGAACCCAGGAGCCTGGCGCTGAGGCAATACTGCTAACCATTGTGCTGTCATGCGGCACAAGATGATTACCAAAAAATATGACCTAATTTTCCGAAATTTCCACTGAATAAGTCTATCAGTTTTGAATTTAATTCGGAAAGATACCCATAAAATGTAATTCTAGTATTAAATACACTCTCCATTTTGAACTTGTATATACATACCCTAGTGCAGTTATCAAGTTCAATCAATCTCCTTGCACATGTTACATGTTTTAGTTATTGACCTGATCTTTAATATAATTTTGGGACATGCTCCCAGTCGCCTTCCAGAAGCCGGAAGTTATTTGACCGAGCACTGTTACCAGTTTGATGCTACATACATTCTGTAATCTCCATCACATTCTGCTTCCCAGCCAAGGATAAAATGCCACACATTTTACAGATGCGTTCAAAGATCTTAGTTTGACCATTTGAATGTTGTATCTTTTAACTGAAGAAAACCGATTAGAGGAATGTGCTGAATTTCCCAATATTTAACGATCAGTTCCTGAAACCCGCTTAACACACTGAATCAATGCGAAATCTTTGTTTACATTCGAATAATGTAGCCATAGGTGTTGTCCAGGAAAAAATGAAGAAAAGATATGTTATCCGAATGTTTTATTCTTCCCATGGTGGTGATTGTTGCAACGTTACCCTCAATATGCAGATCTCCCATTTAATATCAATCTTGAATAGTCAGTTCACGCTAAGTTCCTGCTACTTTAAATAAGAGCAACCCAGTCCTGCCAGGAACATTGAACATTTTTCTTTTTGCATTTTTTTCACTTTTCCCATTTCGATGTATGTCGAAGTTGGGAACTGGAATACAAATCCCGCAGACGATTATCTTATTCTTTCCCCTGTGGGTCTCGCACAGTCTGAGCAGGCGGCTGCACAAAATGTTGGATGTAGAGAGTTTTAAGTATAGGAGCATAATGTAGTAAAATTTGAGTTATTACTTAACTCACTGAATGTGGAATATCAGAAAAAAAAGCGGCACTTGCTGATGAGTGAAACAGAACAACCACTTTTGTTTGAAGTACTGGTAATACTGTGAGTAAGGAAACTGAACCATTTTCAGTTTATTTGTTCACAGTTCCGATGTCATTAAGTTCAATAAATATTTCATGGAATCAAAGTAAATGACGGTGACATTATTTAGTATTCGAATCATATACATCATTAATGTCTATGTTTAACACGCTATTCTTACATAATTATGCAAGATCCCAAACTATATCAATGCTTAGGATGTGACCTTTTTTGTGTATTTAGAGGCAAGGCTTAAGGTAATACTTTTTAATATTAACGCTAAATTAAATGAAATATTCTATATCTTTTAGAGTGCATAGCAACATACATTTTATTGAAGCACGTTGTTCAATGCAATATTAGGATTACTCTTCAATGTCCTTTAAACCTCTCCTTATTTCTTTGTTGAGATTTTATTATATTCTTCTTATTTATAGATCAATTATTTATAGATTCTCCATTGTTTTCAATGACTTTTTGGCTTTTGTTGTTAGTCTGTAGTTCTTTTTGTCACTGAGCGTTCCCAACTCGGCTATTCCATGCTTTGTTCATATCAAGAAATGTTTCTGAGATGGTTCTATTTTGTAGCATGAAGCGAACCAGCTGTAAAGTCGCGCAATCCACAATAATTTCAGAAACAGTTCATGCAATTCACACATCAGTGAATGGCTTTTTAGTTTGATTTTGATTTTGCTTAATATGGTAACTTGTGTGGTTTGCAGTGAAAAGTGTAGTTTATTGTGAGCTGTATCGGCACAGCATGACGTTCAAATAGCGCACATGAAAGGAGAGGGGGCAGAATGTAGTGTTTCAAATGGATGCAAAATGCACATTGTTACATAAATGATTATCTCAATTGATGCATTTATCAAACTTAATTTACCGAAACAGATATCATAAATTCCTGTGTCAGTAATTTGATCGTGTGAAATGGGTACCAACATGCTTTAATTTACCTTAAACCATATTCACGATCATATGCAGGTAGATAGATTTAGTTCTGTCATATTCTAATGGGAATTTGACCTTCAATTATTCACTGCCCATAAATATAATTGCAATATATTAATACTGATCAGCGTTCAGTTTAATCAACTTTTGTTTGGAGCTTCTAACAAAATTTGTGTTCGCCCCAAATTGTATAAAATCGCCGTTCTAATTTGACTCAAGATGATTTTATAGAGTCAAATCCCATCCAAGTTACAACTGTAATTTAATCCAGGCCTTTTGAAACAGAGTGCTCTCCTAGGTCGCAAAGACTGTTTGGAGTCTGTGTGTGTAACAACACTTGAAGCTCAACATCAGTTATCAGTCACAGCTGCACCTGCTGCTCGCGGAAGCCACAGATATATATTTATAATTGTCGTCTGATCCTAGCATGATACAGTGAACTGAGCCGAAATTAAAAGTTCATTAACTGTTCAAATGTGGAATAACCCAATACATATTGCGTAGATATTTACGAATTGTTGTTGAATCAATGCTTGCTTCAGTTTGTATTGAACGTTAGCCAAATTAATAACAGGTATTAGTTCCAAATAAATAATGTTTCAGAACGTTCATTCTCCATAAGCGCTGTTATTTATGGGTTTTGTTTACATATAATTCACACTAATTTCACTTTGGGATCTGTGCTACCGTTCCAAAATTTCTTTCCAGTATAATTTATAAAGAGGACAATGAAAGAATTAATGTCCATCCACCCCCACCCCATCACTGTCCGCTCCCCCCACTCCCTCCCCCCACCACCAAAAACATATCATAGCTTTCCTGAGCAGTTCCTTGTGTTGTTTGAGAATTTGTTTTGCAATATTCTTCGACTTGTGCGGCAGTTCGATTTGAGTGCATTGTCCATACTTCTCTCCGTTTCCTGTAGCACTGAGTTCTCAGTGTTGTTCATTTTTCCCCCTTTGCTTCTTATCGAAAATTATCTTTTTTCTGTTATTAAGGGTTTCCAGATTTGGCCGCTTGCATTTTCTTTTTGGGTCCATGTTTTAACGCAATGCATCTCCAACTTAATGTCTCCATTTCTTTAATAAAGATTTGCCTTTAGGTAGCTGCTTGCAGTCGATTTTACCTGAATGAACCTCCTGTTTGTCGTGTTTCAGTTACTCCAACTTTAAAATTTACCGATACCCTGTGTTTGTACTTTTCAAAAATTGTGTCAATATTCTGAGTATAAAAGAAGTGTGAACAATGCACTCAAATCGAACTGCCGCGTAAATCGAAGAATATTGCAGAACAAATTCTTAAACAACACAAAGGACTGCTCAGGGAAACTATGAGACATTTTTGGTGGTGGGGAGTGGGGGCAGCAGAGATGTAATGGGGTGGGGGTGGGTGGACAATAATTTTACATTGTCCTCTTTATAAATTGTACTGGAAAGAAATTTTGGAGACCCAAAAGTGAAATTAGTATGAATGTTGTTAAAAAAGTAACAGCGCTTATGGAGAATGAACGTTCTGAAACATTATTTATTTGAAACTAATACCTGTTTATTAGTTTTGCTAACGTTCAATACAAACTGAAGGAAGCATTGATTCAACAACAATAAATATCTACGCAACAATAAATATCTATTCACCTCGGGAATTCGACCTAATTGTTCCTTGGGACCACTGTGGAGAGGCAGCGATTTGCGAGTGGAGAGCTTGTGAGTGAGTAGAGCGATTTTTAAGTCTAAATTTTACTAGTTTTTTAAACTTTTTAAACTTTTAAACCCGCAAGGTGTTGCAAAGCACCTTGGGTAGTGTAGTTTTTTTTCAACCTCACTATAAATTGGGGTGGTGTGGAATCCCGATACTCTACACAAGTAGAGTATCCCAACACCCCCTCCTCCTCTAACCTAAAAAAGAGAGAGAGAGAGAGAGGAGCTCTGAGAAGGAGCAGGTAAGTTTGTTTTTGTGTGAGCTGTAAGGTCTTTGGCTCACAGAGCCTAAGCAAAAAGGGGAGGCAAGGTAAGTTTTTTTTTAATCTTTCTTATTTTTTTTCTCTGGGGAACTAAAAAGGGGCAAGCATGGGTGTGAGGCCAGCATATTGTTGCCAGTGTAACATGTGGGAGGTCTTGGAGGCTCCTGGTCTCCCAGATGTCCATACCTGTGATCGCTGTGTGGAGCTGTAATCCCTACGGGACCAGGTAAAAGAACTGAAAATGCAGCTTGAGGACCTTCGACTCATTAGGGAGAATGAGGAGATTATTAATAGGAGCTACAGACAAGTAGTCACACCAGAGCAAAGGGGAGAAGGCACATGGGTAACTATTAGGAAGGGGAAACCTCAGGTGATGGAAAGTACACTGGTGGATGTCCCCCTTCAAAATAAGTACTCTTGCCTGAGTACTACTGTGGGGGACAGCTCAACCAAGGGAGTCAGCGGTGGCCAGCTCCCTGGAGCTAAACAAAAACCTGAAAAACGGTGCAAAAAGGCAGTGCTTATAGGGGACTCCCTAGTGAGGGGGGCGGACAGGCGTTTTTGTGGACGCAGACGGGAGTCGCGGATGGTGGTATGTCTCCCTGGAGCTGGGATTCGGGATGTCTCTGGACGCGCCCCGGACATCCTGAAAGGGGAGGGTGAGGAACTGGAAGTTGTAGTATATATAGGTACTACTGACATAGGCAGGAAGAGGGAAGTGGACATGAAAAGGGATTATAGGGAACTGGGTAGGCAGCTGAGAGAGAGGAAAGCGAAGGTAGTAATCTCAGGATTGCTGCCTGCGCCTCGGGAGAGTGAGAGCAGGAATAGTAGGAGGTGGAGGTTGAATACGTGGCTGAGGGACTGGAGCAGGGGGCAGGGATTCCAGTTCCTGGATCATTGGGACCTCTTTAGGGGCGGGTGTGACCTGTACAGCAAAGACGGGTGGCACCTGAATCCCAGGGGGACTAATATCTTGGCGGGAAGACTGGCTAGGGCTACTGGGGGGAATTTAAACTAGAAAGGTTAGGGGGAGGGAATAGTGATGTGGAGACTGGGAGCAAGGAAGTTAGCTCCCAGGTAGGGAAGGACTCTAAGCAGGATGAGAGGCAGGTTAGACGAGTGGGGGAGAAGGGAAATGTCCAGTCTGAGGGATTGAGCTGTGTCTATTTTAATGCCAGGAGTGTAGTAAATAAGGTGGATGAACTTAGGGCGTGGATTGCTGCTTGGGATTGTGACGTGGTGGCCATTACAGAGACTTGGATGTCTCAGGGACAGGACTGGGTACTACAGGTCCCGGGATTCAGATCTTCAGGAAGGACAGGGAGGGAGGCAAAAGAGGTGGTGGAGTGGCACTGTTGATCAGGGACAGTGTCATGGCTGCAGAGAAGGTGGATACCGAGGAGGGAATGTCTACGGAGTCTCTGTGGGTGGAAGGTAGGAATAGCAAAGGGTCGGTGACGTTGCTGGGTGTATTCTATAGGCCGCCCAATAGTGACAGGGAAGTTGAGGTGCAGATAAGGAAACAGATACTGGAGAGATGTAGAAATAACAGAGTTGTTGTGATGGGAGACTTCAATTTCCCAAACATCGACTGGAATATCCCAAGGGTAAGGGGTTTGGATGGGAGGAGTTTGTTAGGTGTGTTCAGGAGGGTTTCCTGACACAGCACGTGGACAAGCCTACGAGAGGAGAGGCTGTACTAGACCTGGCACTAGCTAATGAAACAGGGCAGTTGATGGATCTCTCGGTAGGAGAGCATCTTGGGATTGGAGATCATAATTCTACCTCCTTCACCCTTGCATTGGAAAAGGATAGGATCAGGTAGGCTAGGAAGGTGTTTGTCTGGAATAAGGGGAAATATGAAGACATCAGGCAGATGTTGGGGCGAATAAACTGGGAGGAGGTGTTCTTGGGGAAAAACACAGAAGGAATGCGGCAGATATTCAAGGAATGCTTGTCTGGAGCTCTGCACGACAACATTCCAGTGAGACAAGGAGGTTTTGGTAGGACGCGGGAACCGTGGTGCACGAAGGCTGTGGTGAACATAGTCAGAAAGAAAAGAAAGGTGTATAAAACGTTCAAAGAGCTAGGAGATGTTGGGGATCTAGAGAAGTATAAGGCTTATAGAAGAGAGCTTAAAAAGGAAATTAGGAGAGCCAGAAGGGGTCATGAGAGGGCCTTGGCTGGTAGGATTAAGGAGAATCCCAAGGCCTTCTACAAATATGTGAAAAGTAAAAGGATGAGAAGAGAAGGGATAGGACCTATAAAAAGTGAAGGGGGAAAAGTCTGTATGGAACCGGAAGAAATGGCAGAGGTGCTTAATGAGTACTTTGCCTCAGTATTCACGGTGGAAAGTGATCTGGGAGGATGCACTGCAAGTTTGTGGCAGACTGAAAAGATTGAGTATGTAGACATTAAGGAAGCAGATGTGTTAGAACTTCTAAATGCTATCAAGATAGACAAGTCTCCGGGACCAGATGGGATGTACCCCAGGTTATTGTGGGAGGTGAGGGATGTCATTGCAGAGCCCCTGGCGATGATCTTTGCGTCGTCGATGGAGATGGCAGAGGTTCTGGAGGATTGGAGGATTGCGGATGTGGTCCCTATTTTCAAGAAAGAGAACAGGGATAGTCCTGGAAATTACCGACCGGTGAGTCTGACCTCAGTGGTTGGTAAGCTGATGGAGAGGCTTCTGAGGGACAAGATTTACGAGCATTTGGAGAAGTTTAGGTTGATTAGAAATAGTCAACATGGTTTTGTAAAAGGCAGGTCATGCCTTACAAGCTTAATTGAGTTCTTCAAAAATGTGACTGAACACATTGACGAAGGAAGAGCAGTGGACGTGTTGTACATGGACTTCAACAAGGCATTTGACAAGGTCCCACATGCAAGATTTCTTGAGCAAGTGACAGGCCATGGGATCCAAGGGGCTTTGGCCTTGTGGATCCAGAACTGGCTTGCCTGCAGAAGGCAGAGGGTGGTTGTGGATGGCTCTTTTTCTGCATGGAGGTCGGTCACCAGTGGAGTGCCCCAGGGATCTGTTCTAGGACCCTTGCTGTCTGTCATTTTCATAAATGACCTGGATGAGGAAGTGGAGGGATGGGTGAGTACGTTCGCTGAAGACACATAGGTCGGTGGTGTTGTGGATGGTCTGGAGGGATGTCAGAATTTGCAGCAGGACATCGACAGGATGCAAGACTGGGCGGAGAAGTGGCAGGTGGACTTCAACGCGGATAAATGTGTTGTGGTCCATTTTGGCAGATCCAACGGGATGAATGAGTACACTATCAAAGGTAGGAGTCTTAGCTGTGTGGAAGAGCAGAGGGATCTTGGGGTCCGGGTCCATAAGACTCTCAAATCGGCCTCCCAGGTGGAGGATGTGGTTAAGAAAGCTTACGGTGTACTGGCCTTCATTCATCGAGGGATTGAGTTCAGGAGTCAGGAGGTAATGCTGCAGCTTTATAGGACCCTTGTCAGACCACACTTGGAGTACTGTGCGCAGTTCTGGTCGCCTCACTATAGCAAGGACGTGGAAGCTATTGAAAGGGTGCAGAGGAGATTTACAAGGATGTTGCCTGGATTGGGAGGCATGCCTTATGAAGACAGGTTGAGGGAGCTGGGACTGTTCTCCCTGGAGAGACGAAGGTTGAGAGGCGACCTGATAGAGGTTTACAAGATGTTGAGAGGAATAGATAGGGTGGACTCTCAGAGACTATTTCCCAGGGCTGAAATGGTCGTGACGAGAGGGCACAGATTTAAGGTGCAGGGAAGCAAGTACAGAGGGGATGCTAGGGGAAAGTTTTTCACTCAGAGGGTGGTGAGTGAATGGAATCGGCTGCCGTCGGTGGTGGTCGAGGCGAACTCGCTGGGGTCTTTTAAAAGACTTCTGGATGAGTATATGGGATCCAATGGGATTGGGGGTTATAGATAGGTCTATGGCTGGGTAGGTTTTGATGTGTTCGGCACAACTTGTGGGCCGAAGGGCCTGTTTGTGCTGTAGTGTTCTATGTTCTATGTTCTAACATGTTTGGGATCATTCCGCACTTGAACAGCTAAATAAAATTCTCTGCCATTGCTACTCCCTCCAGCCGTGTCTTCTTTTCATGAATCAAATCTCGAACTCTGTCCCCTTGATAAACAGAAGTAAGCTGACTAGACAAGTTCTGCTGAATGTATGTTTTTAAAAAAATCTGTCCCTTCCAATCGTTGCAAAGTCATATTAACCCTGTCCAAGTCGGGCCAGTTGATATTTCCTCCTGTTGGCGATATGCTGTTTCTTCAGCACATTTTAGTTATTTGCCTGCGGATGCACTCTTCCACCTCATTGTATTTCGGACTGCATCATACGTACAGTGGAAAAAAACAAACATACTCCCTAATATAATATTATTGCCTCAACTGATGAGTTGCTGAACGCATCAAACAAAGCAGGAAATATTTCACTACCAATTTTGCCATAGTTCTTCTTGGCATATTCCGACACATTATTTCGGCTGACAATCCTGTTACCGAGTTCAGTGAGCTGGCATTCATGTCTCTTATTATACCCGATGATTTCTTATCGCTGTCAATCCGCACTGAAGTAGATCTATGTGTGCTTTCCAATGGTCTCCCTATCTGCCGTAAGACTCGTATTGAAGGATGTATTCTTAGACAATGCCGGCTGTTTGAATTTTATTTCCAGACCTCATTTCTTCTAATTTCTTAATTCATTCAATGTTACTCTTATTTTTAATTCAGATTTTCATTGTGTTACATCGCATTTAACTCCCTTGTTGCTTTCCCACAGAATCTCATGTGATGCCCTGTCCATAATCATGACCAAATCTCACGGCAGGTATTCTAGATCTGATCACACTTCTCTGCAGATCTTCCAGCTTCTGTAGCACTGATCTCTGTAGAACACGCCGCGAATCCAATCTGGTCGCGTTCTGCGAATCCTCAACCAGCTTGTTTAATTAAATAGAACATGCGATACGAGTACTTTTTGTCCCCCCTGCATTTCGGCACGCTCCCCCTGACTTTAGTCAATTTCAAATAGGTGCAGACTTTATAGAGTGAGTCGTTCATGCATACAGAGTAATTTTGATGGGAAACTCTGTAAAGCCTACTGCTACGCAGAGTCCTAATTGTTTTGGTTGAATTCGCCCTGTCCCCTGTTATAGCCGAATGTTTGTGTCCATTTGAGGATCGTTCACCTTTAATTGATTCCTGACAGTTTTTTGTCATGTCATATGCTTTACTTTATTTTTTTTTGTGAAGGTAGAGTGATAAGTGCTTCAGAAAGAACCAAACTATCGAGGAGTTGTAGATTAGGATGGTTAGTTCCACAGAAACTGAATGCAAGCTCATAACACGGGAAATATAGCATAGCCTCATAGAAAAGAATCATACAATTCATGAAGTGCAGAAAGAAGCCATTCGGCTCATGATGTCTGCACAGAGATTCCGACATATTTACACAATTAATCTCCTAAACCTACACAACTGGAGATACTGGGGGGTAATTTATCATGACCAATCTCCTAACCTGCAGATCGTTGAACTGTCAGAGGAGACAGGTGCACGAGGGAGTTGGTGTGTGTGTGTGTGTGTGTGTGTGTGTGTGTGTGTGTGTGTGGGGGGGGGTGGCTGGGGGTTTGGATCCATGATGCAACACGGGGAGAATATGAAACTCCACACAAATAGTCTCCCATCCTGGAATGGGACCCGTTTCCCTGTTGCTGTGAGACAGCAGTGCTAACGAGGGTGACACCGTGAAAAAAGGAATCCTGATTGCAAAAATGCTTGACATTATTTTATGATAATAATGTTCCAATGACTTTTGCGTTGAGTGAATTGCAGTATTCTTCAATCGTCCCGATTTCAATGTTCAATGAATGGAATTATTGGCGACTGTGTCTCTCATTCAGACATTTAGTTTCCAGAGACAGTTTACAAACAATGTTTTTTTTTGTTTTTCCCCAATCAAAACTACTTTAAAATTGTTGTCAATTACAGCATTTTTTTACTGTTTTCTTTTTACTTTTCGATACTGAATGGAAAGTACCAAGCTTAACTTACAACATTCAAATTAACAATTAGGCAGAACAAAAATGTCAACATCAGTGTTATTGTTCTGTGCCTATTTTAATTTGAGGCTGAGGGGACTGTGAGAAGCAAGAGCGTGTTTTTGCACTACTTGCTTCTCTGCAGGTGTCAGCCACAAATCGCATGCAGACGTTTTAAATGCAATCCCTTATAAAACTCTGCCTCATGGCGGCGTTCGTTTTAACATCACTTAGCAATTCAACATCTTTTGTGGTTGAATTTTCAAACTCTATTTTGTACGACATAACCATGTTCTCCCACATGTGCTATCTGGATAAAATTCTGAAACAGACATTGGCCGATTGAAATGATTTCAATATAATGACAAAACGCCGCCAGTACTATAATGTAAATCACAAATAATGTTTTGTAAAATCTCCCACAAATGGACAGAAATGCTCTCCTTAAGTATTGTTACATTTGTCAGTTTACTGTTTGAAATGGCCAATCATCTCTTGCCACAGCAAACTGTAACTTTCAACATTTTGTTTCAGGCAAACATGGGAACAGTCAAAGTGACCCTTCAGGTAATTTCTTTTTGTTGTCATGTTATGTGGGATATTAATCTGCCGTAAACATTTCAATTGAATATTGAGAATTACTGTTAATTTCATTTCCTTCCATACCCACCAAATAAACCATTTTCGCTTACATTTCTGGAGGAAAGCATGACATTTCAGGTGAACATCACAGTTAGCTAAATTCAAATATTTATGAAACAAACAAGTGTCATTTGTCCCTTCATGCTCATGAAAATGCAAAATAGGAGAATTTAGACCAATTTTCAGTTTCTAGTGTTTGGATATACATATTTTGGAGCACTTCACTTTGCATCAGGAGCTTTGTATCATAATAATTAAGCTCCAGATCCCAATGCCGCTACAATCCTTTCCCTAATCGCTTTAAGCCAATGTTTACTTTTCTGTTGGCAGTTAAGTTCCTTAAAATAAGTAATTCGTATCCATTTCTGCTCATACATATCGATGGTTTCGTCAAATCTCGAATTAAACTATTCACTTCCCCCCACAAATAAACACATCCTATTCTACTCAGTTACAATGATTCAATTTTGGTAAGCCTAATGTGAAATACAACTTCATTCCTGCGGAATGGAAAGATGTGGCATAAACTACATCAACTGCACTTCCCTCACCCAATAGCAGATCACATTTTTTTCAAATATCCTGCCAATTTGTTTGTGTGAGCCCCCACTGACAAAGCCTTGTAGACTATCCCTAATAAACTCATGCCTTTCCAAGTGAAGATTAAATCTTTTTTTTTTTCAGAAATTTCACCAAATGTTTGCTGGCCACTGAGGTGATGTTCGCCCGTCCCTAATTTGCTCGTGTATCTCTACCACCTTCTCGAAAAGTAAAACAACATTAGCTTTCCTTCAGGTCTTTGGAACTTCTCTGTGGCCAGACAGGAATTAAAAACTTTGTGTCACAGCCCGTGCAATTTCCTGCCCCACCCACAGCTGCCTGAGATGCAGTTCATGCTGGCCTTTGGATTCTCCACTTTAAGCCTCTTGGAACTAGTAATATTTCCTTATTTCCTTTGTAAAACTGTGCAAATTCCTCGAAACCTCTTTTCCTAAATTCAGGATTTATCAGCTCTTTTCACTGACTGATGACCGGTAAGATATTTATTTAATACCCTACCAGCGTCCTTTGACTTGACGCATAGCTTGTCTCCATAGCCTTGAATGGAACCCTATTTTTTTCCTCGTTAACCTGTACCCCTTAATTTATTTATTAAATATGAAATGAGTCTCCCTAATTCTGTTTCCAAGTGTCTCCCGTACCATTGTTTTGATGTGTAATTGTTTTCTTAAGTTTTCTCTCGCACTTTCCATATCCCTCGAGGTCTGCAGCTGAATTGCTCTCCGTGGATTTGGCAGAAGCCTTTCACCCCTTACGAATCAAATCCTGAATTGTCCGAGACATCCAGGGTTACCTGAAGTTATTGCTCCTAAAGGATACCTGTTGTACTTGTTCGACCCACAGTGTTTTTATTTTCAATGCTTCCCGCTGATCCACTGACAAATGGAGCTGCTCCCAACCAACTTTGGTTAGTCTCTGCCTTATTTTAATAAAATTCCTCCTCACCCACTCCAAAGCCTTCTTTTGCAGGCCACGTTTCTCCTTGTCCATAACAACTTTCAACCATGCAGTTTTGCTGTCACTGTCGCTAAAATGGTCCCTTACTGCTACATTGAACTTCCTTCCATAGAATGAGATCCAGCACTGTACCATTCCATGTTGGGCCTTCTAAATATTGATACAAAAAAAAAGAACTCCCCTTAATACATTTCAATGAATTCGCCCAATTTAAACTTAGCAATATGACGATGCTAATTTATATTGGGAAAATTGAAAATCCCCAGTATAATTATTTGATTATTACGCTCATACACCACTTCCTTTTGTTTTGCTCCTCTATTTTTCACCGACTCTTTGGGTGTCCATATGCTCTCACAGTAATCTGACTGCTCCCTATAATTCCGAAATTTCATCGACAAAGTTACTTTAGAAGACACTTCCAAGATATCCCTCCTTATTGACTCGTTAATTAATTACGTAACTGCAATGCCTCTCTGGTAGTTGCATTTATCGGGTAATTTGCAATCTGACTAGGCTAACAGTCTGCTATCTGTTCCCCCATGGCACCAAAGAAAGTTATTTGGCAGTCGTAAAGCAAGATAAAATCTGCAAGTTAGTACAAGTAGAGAAATCTTATGTCTGACAATTTCTGATATCACATCAACAATTCGGTGATTAATCAAATATTTTCCTCGCTTCTGCCTAATTCCAATAAAACTTACGCGATATAGTGAAACGACCTGGTCAACAAATTAACTTCATATTTCCCACAAATTCTGTTGAACAGTGTATCACTAACTTGTAGCTCTGTCAAGAAAACTTCATCTAAGTGATGTAGTTTTATACTGGTCGGGGCAAAATTAGTGCTGTGTGAAGTAATTAATTTGTATTTTACTGTTCATTGAGGTTTTCAGTTCAACAGATAATAGATATATATGAGCCTGACAGTAAATAATACGTCCCTTCCCTGAAAATGTTTTTAAACAGTAAGTGCTGTGAACGTGGTCTGTGACTCGATAAACTCAATCGTTCATTTCCATTGATCTTTGTTCAAAATATCAATGTTATGGCAAGCTCCATAAGCAATATGTGTGGAGAAAATAATAGTCTTTACCAGTGTGTATGATTGAAGTGTTTCTCTCGTGATGGTATTACTTTTAAACTTGGCACTTTCCTTTGCTGGAGTTGGATTGTGTGGTGGAGGAGTGAGGTGATTGAAAGAACATGTGGAATCCTGGCATCCCGACTAATTTTTGCTCATATTGTTGATATGAAAGTATGCATATTGTGAAAATAATGTTGAGAAGGTGGATTTCCCAGCGAGGTTTTATAATTTGGACTTGAAAATACGACTTATAAATGCATCTCCTCACCCCCATGCGGTGAATTAAATCCAGTGGTCATCAATACAAGCTAAATATTCATAAAATCAATTGGAAAATGTAAAGACTGTTACTTTCTCCACACATATTGCTTATGGAGCTTGCCATAACATTGATATTTTGAACGTTTTTTTTGAATTAGCCCTGCTGCCTCACAGCGTCAGGACAGAGACGAATTCTGGCCTTGGGTGACTCTATGTGGAGTTTGCACATTGCCCCCATGCCTGCCTGGGTTACGCGGGTGCTCTTCTTTCCTCCCACGCTCAAACATGTTCCTGGTTAGGTGGATTTGGTATGATAATTTGCCCCTTGATTTCAGGGAAATCAGTAAGTTAATTAAAATGGGCTTACCGTCATGGGGCCTGAGCTCGATTCTTTTCGGTCCAAATTTGATGGGTGGGTGACCTTCTTCTGCACTGCATGGATTCTATGATTGTATACAATATCAGAAATTGATGCAGTAGAACTCTATTGGACAACTGAATGCAGTAAATAGAAATGTTGGAAATGTTAGATGTAACAGTGTGAACAGTGCTCGCGTTTTACATAAACATGCAATCGAACCACTTTAGTCCAATAAGTTCATTCTATTTCTGAGCGATATGCACGTGTAGACAAATTTACTGAGGTGCAGCTTCAATTACCATTTGATAAAAAAATGTCGAAATTTGGGTCTTAAATTTGCAATGTTTTAGTCTGCCTGAAGAATTTGTTGTATAAGAAACGTGTACCTCTTCTAGAACATAGAACATAGAACAATACAGCACAGAACAGGCCCTTCGGCCTTCGATGTTGTGCCGACCAAAATAAAAAGCAATGCCCCTCCTACCTAAACCATTCCCTCCTCATCCATATACTTATCAACTAACCTCTTAAACGCCACCAAACTTGGCGCATCTACAACAGCTGCAGGCAGGGCATTCCACTCCCTAATCAATCTTTGAGTAAAGAACCTACCTCTGATATCCGTCCTATAACTCATACCCCTTAATTTAAAGCTGTGTCCCCTCGTGCTAGCTTTCTCCATCCTAGGAAAACGGCTATCACTGTCCACCCTATCTAAACCTCTAATCATCTTATATGCTTCACTAAGATCCCCTCTTAGCCGCCTCCTTTCTAACGAAAACAACCTCAAATCCTTCAACCTCTCTTCATAGGACCTGCCCTCCATACCAGGCAACATCCTAGTCAACCTCCTCTGTACCCTCTCCAATGCCTCCACATCTTTCTTATAATGTGGCGCCCAGAACTGCACACAATACTCCAAGTGCAGCCGCACTAGAGTTTTGTACAGTTGCAACATGATGCTGCGGCTCCGAAATTCAATCCCTCTACCAATAAAAGCTAAGACTCCATATGCCTTCTTAACAACTTTATCCACTTGACTGCCTACTTTCAGTGATCTATTGACACATACACCAAGATCCTTCTGTTCCTCAACATATTAAGAGCCCTACCATTAGCCCTATACTCTACACATTTATTGTTCCTGCCAAAGTGCATTACCTCACACTTTTCCACATTAAACTCCATTTGCCACCTCTCGGCCCAGCTCTGCAACTTGTCCAAGTCTATGTTGTTTAATAGAAAATTTCCAGCTGCGATTATCCGAAGGAGGAAGCAGATGTGCTGGACGAGTGGAAATTTTATATCGTGGAAAGAGGGCTCAGTTTGTGATGATAGTTGGGACGCCAACGACGCAGAAGTTGTTTGTAGACAAGTTGGTTGTGGGAATGCCTTGGATGCAAAGCTCATTGGTTCTGGACCAGGATCGGGGCCAATTTGGTTGGATGAAGTGGGGTGTTCTGGTGAAGAACCATTTCTGTGGAACTGTCCTCCAAGACCCTGGGGAATACACAACTGTGGACATAGTGAAGATGTGAAGGTCATGTAGTTCTGGTAAGAATATATTAGAAGTGGACCTTCCCGCTGTCTGATCAGCCATGCATAGAACGTAGAACACAGAACATTACAGCAAAGAACAGGCCCTTCGGCCTTCGATGTTGCGCCGACCAATATAAAAAGCAATGCCCCTCCAAACTAAACATTCCCTTCTCTTCCATATACTTATCAACTAACCTCTTAAACGCCACCAAACTTGGCGCATCTACAACTGCTGCAGGCAGGGCATTCAACTCCCGAACCACCCTTTGGGTAAAGAACCTACCTCTGATATCCGTCCTATAACTATCACCCTTAATTTAAAGCTGTGTCCCCTCGTGCTAGCTTTCTCCATCCTAGGAAAAAGGCTATCACTGTCCACCCTATCTAAACCTCTAATCATCTTATATGTTTCAATAAGGTCCCCTCTTAGCCGCCTCCTTTCTAAGGAAAACAACCTCAAATCCTCAGCCTCTCCTCATAAGACCTGCCCTCCATACCAGGCAACATCCTGGTAAACCTCCTCTGTACCCTCTCCAATGCCTCCATATCTTTCTTATAATGTGGGGACCAGAACTGCACACAATACTCCAAGTGCGGCCGCACTAGAGTTTGTACAGTTGCAACATGACGTTGCGGCTCCGAAATTCAATCCCTCTACCAATAAAAGCCAAGACTCCATATGCCTTCCTACCAACCTTCTCGACCTGACTGCCTACTTTCAGGGATCTATGCACATACACACCAAGATCCCTCTGTTCATCAAGACTACTAAGAATCCTACCATTAGCCCTATACTCTACACCTTTATTATTCCTGCCATAGTGCATTACCTCACACTTTTCCACATTAAACTCCATTTGCCACCTCTCGGCCCAGCTCTGCAACTTGTCCCAGTCTCTCTGCAAACTATAACACCCCTCTTCACTATCTACCACTCCACCGACTTTAGTGTCATCTGCAAATTTACTAATCCATCCTTCAATACCCTCATCCAGATCATTTATAAAAATTACAAACAGCAGGGGCCCCAAAACAGACCCCAGAGGTACACCACTTGTCACCGAACTCCACGATGAATATCTCCCATCAACCACCACCCTCTGTCTTCTATCTGCTAGCCAATTCCTTACCCAATTAGCTAAATCACCCTCTATCCCATACATCTGCATTTTCTGCAGAAGTCTTCCATGGGCCACCTTATCAAACGCCTTACTAAAGCCCATATATACCACATCAACCGCCTTACCCCCATCCACCTCTTTGGTCACTTTTTCAAAAAACTCAATGAGGTTATTAAGGCACGACCTACCCTTCACAAAACCATGCTGACTATCCCCAATCAATTCATTTCTCTCTAAATAACGATAAATCCTATCCCTAATAATTCTCTCCAATACCTTGCCCACAACAGAAGTAAGACTCACTGGCCTATAATTCCCTGGAAGGTCTGTCTTCCCCTTCTTGAACAATGGGACCACATTCGCTATCCTCCAGTCCTCCAGAACCACACCCGTAACCAACGAGGACCTGAAGATCAGAGCCAGAGGCTCTGCAATCTCCTCTCTTGCCTCCCAGAGAATCCTAGAGTAAATCCCGTCCGGCCCAGGGGACTTATCCAACTTCAAACCCTCGAGAATATCTAGCACATCCTCCCTATCGACTTCGATACCTTCCAGTTTGCTACCCTGTACCTCAGTGTTCTCCATAACTACATTTACATCACCCTGCGTGAATACCGAAGAGAAATATTTATTCAGTACCTCACCAATCTCCTCAGGCTCCACGCACAACTTCCCACTGCTGTCTATGACTGGCCCTAATCTTGTCCTAACCAACCTTCTATACTTAACATATCTAAAGAAAGCTTCAGGATTCTCCCTAATCCTTCTCGTTAGGATTAGGGAGAAGGATCCGTAAAGTCTTCTCGTGTCCTCTCTTAGCTCTCCTCAATTCACTCTTTAGCTCCCTCCTGGCTAATCTATAGCTATCCATCGCACTAACTGAGCCTTCAATCCTCATCCTGACATAAGCCTCCTTTTTCCTTTTAACCAGCAAATCAACTTTTTTCGTACACCAAGGTTCTCTTACTCGACCATTCCTCCTTGCCTGACAGGGACATACTTATCAAGGACCCGCAGCAGCTGCTCCTTGAATAAGCTCCACATTCCAGATGTTCCAAGCCCCTGTAGCTTCCTAGTCCAATCTATGCACCCTAATTCTCTCCTGATGGCCTCATAATTACCCTTCCCCCAGCTATAACTACTGCCCCCATGCCTATCCCTATCCATCACTAAGGTGAACGTAACTGAATTATGGTCACTATCACCAAAATGTTCACCAACTTCCAAGCCTAACACCTGGTCTGGCTCATTGCCCCGCACCAAATCCAATGTAGCCTCACCTCTAGTTGGCCTATCTACATACTGAGTCAAAAAACCTTCCTGCACACTTTGTACGAAAACTGACCCCTCTAACGAGCTAGAGCTATAGCTATTCCAATCAATATTAGTAAAGTTAAAGTCCCCCATAACAATTACCCTATTCCTTTCACTCCTGACCAGAATTGACTTGGCAATCCTTTCCTCAACCTCTCTAGAACTTTTAGGAGGTCTATAAAAGACTCCCAACAGGGTGACCTCTCCTTTCCTGTTTCTAATCTCAGCCCATACTACCTCAACAGACAAGTCCTCATCATGCATTTTCAGGAAGACACTTAGCATGTTAGAATTATTCAAGTCTGAATTAATTTGAACATAACTGGTGTTATACTAAGTTATTGTTGTTCAGGTTACATAATACCCAGGTTACAATCCGGATTTCCCAAATGCTCGGGGATACTGGAGATCAATCAGGGTGCAAACTGGGAAAGGGTTTGTGACCTTCACTGGGATTGGAATGACGCCCATGTGCTCTGTGCTCATCTGCACTGCGGTGTCACGCTGCCCGCGCCAACAGACACATACCTTGGATAAGGCACTGCATATAGATGGACACACAGCTTCGAGTGTAAAGGAAACGAGACAGACCTGAACGACTGCCCTCTGTCTCCCATTAATCACCCCGAGTGCAGCCACAGGAACGATGTCGTTGTGGCATGTTCTGGTATGTATAAACACATCTAATGACAGAAAATCCACGCCCCTTTAGGCATTGGGAAGCTGAAGGAGTAAAATATCTGTCCTTCTCTCGAACGGGGCCATATGTAATTTCATTGTTACGGTTCAATTATATCCACAGCTTTGACGTATATTACATGACATCCCGATGTATTAGAAATGATAATATTCGAAGTTGTAGCTTTCCCTGCATAAATAGAATGGTGTTGCAAATTTATTTACATCTACACCAAAAGTAGGCTTCTGCTGCACATTCCGATGAAAATTTGTTGTTTTTAAAAAAAATCTCACTATTCTGGCTTTTTTTTTGATTAGCCACAAATAGACTTGCCTTAACAGATCAATTAAGTTAATGTGAAAATCTCGTAGTCGCCACAATCCAGCGTCTATTTGGGTAAAATGAGAGGGAATTTAGCACGGACAAAGCACCTAATCGGCTCGTCATTTGGACTGTGGGAAGAAATCAAAGCACGTAGAGGAAAGCCACGCAAACACGTGGACAACATGAGAC
This sequence comes from Sphyrna mokarran, assembly GCA_024679065.1. NCBI lineage: Eukaryota > Metazoa > Chordata > Chondrichthyes > Carcharhiniformes > Carcharhinidae > Sphyrna > Sphyrna mokarran. The sequence goes on from JAGIQG010000031.1 coordinate 3,280,301, forward strand.
TCTGCACAGATACTGAGCCACGTTTATACAAACATAAACTGGCATGTGTTCTTTTAATTTCGATGTATAAATTATTTGGATCTGGGTTTGTCCCTGAAACAGGAAACCATGGGCCCAGATTGGTTGGTGGAAAGGACAGGTGCTCCGGCCGGGTGGAAATGCTGCATGGAGAACACTGGGGGACTCTCTGTGATGTTCACTTTGGTCAAGATGTCGCCACTGTGGTCTGTCAGCATCTTCAGTGCGGAGCGGTTGGTACAATCCCAAGAAATGCGTATTTTGGGAATGGAACAGGTATCATCTGGAAGGAAAACTACAGATGCCGCGGAAATGAATCCAGATTGGAGGATTGCCCGCTTACATCCTGGGGAAATGTTAAATGATCACACGGGAATGATGCCGGTGTCATCTGCTCGGGTGAGTTCCCCAATCTTTACACTCAAAGAATCAGTAAGTGCGGACACAGCGCAAGGGAGGATACACGGCTCACCATGTCCGTGTTAGTGCTCTGCAAAAGTAACTCAACCAATTTTACATCCCACAACGTGCTCAGACATTCTCTTCTGAAAGATTCGTCTATATCCATCAGATTCACACACAATTTTTTCCATTCCAATCCACAGGCTGCAATCAACATGTGAAACAACTTTCCTCTCGGCAATGGGGACAGTGCCACCACCTTAATTCTGCCCACAACATTTCATTCTCGTACTCCCCCCCCCCCACCCACCGCCCCCGCCACCCCCCCCCCCACCCCACCCCTGCACCCCGCGCCAACGCCACCGATTTAATTTCCCTACTTACTGCATCCAAATGCCTCAGCATTTTGGACAATACATCGCACCTCCTTCTCAGCCGTCCTGGAGTAAGAACTGTCCCAACATCTCTGATCTTTTAAAGAAAAGGCGATTCCTCATCTTATCGGAATATTTCTTCTGAATTGTTGATACATGTTTTCTGTTGTACTCTGATTATACCCTATGTTCAGGTGAGTAAGGAGTTCTGTCTTAGTGCAACATACAGAGATGTTGCTGGCGTTGCGTTTAGTGGGAAGGAGAGTCAGGTCTTTGCACTTTTCCATATTCAAGTCATTTAACACTAGCGGCTGATAGCAGAATAAGAGATGCAATAAAGTGAAAAAAAAAAATATATATATACACACATAAATTTATATATTTATATATATGTGTGTGTATATGTATATGTGTGTGTATGTGTGTGCGTGTGTGTAAACAAGAAACAATTTGTGGCGCCTTTAGCAACAAATAAACTATTATTTCAAATTAGACAGTTAATTTAGGTTGACACAAAAATGAAATATTTTCACCGTGACACAAACATTTATCAGATAGCTTGGAAAAAGAATACTGTACTGAACAGGGGAACAGATTCTCTTTATCGAGGGAATCCAAATTTTTGCGTTAACGGCTCTACGCAATGACATGTAGAAATATGCGATGGAAGGTCAAAATGAGCTAAAATATTAATCGTTTGCAGGCTATTGTTGGAGGGAAGTGAGATCAAAGGATTGTGTGCTCTTGACCTGGACGATGCTAATTTAAAGTTAAGTTTAATTGTTGGAGATGGAAAAAAAACAGGATGAGGCTGGGGAATAACGTGCACGCTGTTCACATAGGCAAATTGATACACTTCATTGAGTAAACATGTATTGAAACATATAAGATGATTAGAGGTTTAGATAGGGTGGACAGTGATAGCCTTTTTCCTAGGATGGAGAAAGCTATCACGAGGGGGCATAGCTTTAAATTAAGGGGTGGTAGTTATAGGACGGATGTCAGAGGTAGGTTCTTTACCCAGAGGGTGGTAGATGCGCCAAATTTGGGGGCGTTTAAGAGGTTCGTGGATAGGTTTATGGATGAAATGGGAATAGTTTAGGTTAGAGGGTCATTGCTTTTTCTTAATTGGTCGGTGCAACATTGAGGGCCGAAAAGCCTGTTCTGCGCTGTAATGTTCTATGTTCTATGTAAACTTAATTTCAATTCAGTACAAAAATGGTAACAGCATTGTGGCTATCAATCTGTCTAATTAACTATATTTCTCTCTTCCTCTCTATCTTTCTATCTGTTTATCTAGCTAACTGTCTCTCTAACTGACTGTCTATCTGTCTGTCGGGCTGCCAGCTACCTGTTGACCTGCATATCTGACGATCTGCTGTCTGTCTATACATCGAAATATGTCCCTGTCCATACATCCATCTGTCTATCTATCTATCTATCGATCTATCTATCTATATATCTATCTCCCTCTGCCTCTATGATCCCCTTTTCCCACAAAAAATCCTTACAGGTCTTGATTCGACCGTAAGTGCAAATAACTTCCTCATTGACAAGACTACCAAAGACTCCCTGCACTTGTATTAAAAGATTGATGAACCTTCAAACAACAAATCCATTGAGTTAGTAGTGAAGGTTACTGGCATCTTTCTTCACAGATTCATTCAGACTCAATGATCATTTTGTGTAATTTCTGATTTTACTCATATGCATTAGCGAATATGGAGAGATCTGGAGAAATGTGCACGATCAAAACATGCAGTGACAAGGAAAAGAACAAAATGACATAGAAAGACAAATTAATCGGAATGCTTGTTATGAACAATTTTTGTTGATGGTAAAATTGTCAGAGAGCATTCAGCTCGAAATATTAAAAAAAATATTGCGGAAGTCAAGTGCAGGGATATTTGAATTATCTGTACTCTCCACAGTCTTCATTTTAATCAAGTCCGGATAAATGTTGCAACTCTGATCAATGTAACTGTCAGTGCTGGGGAGGAAGGATTTTCGTTCTGCTGCACATTATACAACATTTGAAATTGAGTGATATGGTATGTATGAGAACTACCGTGTTTTTTTCTATTTTATTTGTTGTCAGACCACATGCAGTTAAGGTTTGCAGACGGTGGAAGTTCTTGCGCTGGTCGAGTTGAGATTTGTTACAATAGCAAATGGGGCTCGGTTTGTGATGATTCACGGGATGCAGCGGATGCTCAAGTGGTTTGTAAACAGTTGGGTTGTGGAGATGCATTGCAACTGCCACTTCCTGCTTCATGTGGACCAGGCACAGGGCCAATTTGGCTGGACGATTTGCATTGCATGGGGACGAATCTTTCCTCTGGAATTGTCCCTCTGCTTCATGGGGGAAACATGACTGCATTCATAAAGAAGATGTGAAGGTCATGTGTTCAGTTAATGGCGATCTCTATCTGTTAATTGTCTTGAAAACTATGCAAAGTTACAGAAAACAAAAGATGTTTCAATGAATTAGAAAGAGAGCAGAAATAGAACAGAATCTGTCAATTCGGCCCTTCTCGTTTGCATGCCAAGATATCATTTCATTGCCCCGCCAGCTATATTTCATGACTTCTCTATTTTCACTCCTACGTACTATGTTTTTAGATATGCTACATTTAAGAGAGACTTAGTTTCCACATATTTCCATCATACATGGTACTGTATAAGTGGATGTTTTTTTTTCTCTAAGATTCCACATTTAACCCGTCATTTACCAAGGAGTAGGAAAAGCCATTGATCTTTATACTGCACTCCCCGATCTTAGACCGATCAGAACTAAAAATAATTTGTCACACCCAAATCCAACTTTTTTTTAATGTTTGTTTCCTTGTAGTTTTCTGCAGTTCGCATTAGGTTTTGATACACGTATCAATTTCCTGTCTGCGATACAGCTTCACATTTCACTTCTGATTGAAGGTCCATTTGTCCCATCTTAAATCCAAATAGCGGTGAGGACAAGACCAATCCATGTGAATACTTCATCACAATTTCTGAAATTCGGAGTAATGATTTGTTTTGCAGCCAATAATCAATCAGTTCTACCGATTCCCTTATTTTGCATTCACTGTACTGATGCAAAATGTGGAACTTTGTTGAATACCTTTTGTTAATTCACGCACTTTATTTTTAATTGTATTTCCCAGGCTCACCCTCATTTCCAAGTCATCCAAAAAAAAAAGATCTCGCAGTAGTTTGTTTAGTAATCCCTTGTTGAATGTTAATGATATAATTAGCTTGCAGGTCTCTTCTGGCTAACTTTCTGAAATAATCACGGCAAACCTTCAACACAACTGATGAAAAACGTAATTTGTCATCAACAGAACACAAAGAGTTACGCTTGGTAAGCGGAAATCATGGCTGCGAGGGGAGAGTCGAAGTGCTCTACAATGGTGTGTGGGGAACAGTTTGCTCAGAGAGTCTGGATCGCCATGATGCAGAAGTGATTTGTAAACAGTTACAGTTCGGCGTCCTCGTTGACATTGACTATGGCGCTCGCTTATTCGGAGAAGGATCCGGCCCGATTTGGCTCGATGAGATTGAATGTGGTTTACACGAAACGACAATTTGGCAATGTCCGTCAGATCCGTGGGACCAACACAACTGCCACCACTGGGAAGACGCAGGTGTTAAATGTTCAAGTAAGAGAGAATGATTTTCAGTGTTAGAGTGTCATCGCAAACATTGATATCAGAATGAATCAGAATTAATTCTTCTTCACAGAACCCCAAGCAACAGAAGAGGAACGCTACACTTCACGGGGATGCAGTAGTCAAACAGGTGCATACTGCTCGCTATTATTTTATGTTTTTGAATTGCACTCTGGGTTTTAATATGTAGACATTAACGACTGATCTCTTTGACAGATTCTGGGCTAAGTTTGCATCTGGTTGGAGGTAACACTAAGTGTTTGGGCAGAGTGGAGGTACTGTGCAACAACACCTGGGGCATGGTATGTGATGACTCCTGGGGTATGGCCGATGCCAATGTTGTATGCAGACAGCTAAATTGTGGCCCGGCTCTTCTGGCCTCAGGCGGGGCCATGTTTGGCATGGGTAACAAAAATGTCTGGCTGGATGAAGTGAAGTGCACCGGAAGTGAATCCATTCTGTCCGACTGTACTTCCGCATCGTCAACTCAAATTGATTGTAATCATAAAGAAGCGGCCGGTGTGATTTGCGCTGGTAAGTTTACTGCAAAATAAATGGTTTTCATTACTGTGGGTGGAAGAGTGCAATATCATTAGAATGCTGGATGTAACTTTTCATAAATTTAAAATATACTCTGTATTTCAATGAAATCTATAACATTTTTCTTTTCTTTATTGTATATATTCCTTTGGGCCAGAAGTGCCGCAGACATTTTCGTCCACACCTGCAGGTACTTACTATCAAAATCTAATATTCGTATTACATTAGTGTTCTTACATTTGATCTGGGTCTTATTCTCTTTCTTGTGTTGATAATTTCTGAAGATTACATGTGTGGTTTCAGAACTATGGAAACTTAAAAAAATGGGAGTTGCAATGTTCAATCATCCTCTAACTTTTCATTAAGGAAAGGAAGCGAAAACAACAAACGTCCCAATCGTGATCTGCATAACGCTGGGAGTGTTGTTAGTCTGTGCATTGATCACATTACTGCTGGTAGTGCAGAAGGACTCAGAAAGAAAAGGTGAGGCTGAAATCTTTGTCCAGAATTATCATTGGAGCTCTGACATTAAATCATTTTTAGGCGAGTCATCAGCTGATTGGCCCATTGAAAAAATTGCCATTTCTCCATGTTTGAAATCAGTTTAAATTATCTGAAACAGGTTTTCCTCATTGAGTTTGGTTAAGTTCATCGTCTAGTCTTATTATATGACAATTAAAATGTAGAGTCGATTAAATGTCCAAGTCCAATGTTACACTTAGTCTCACCACACATGTGGAACCAGATGCATTTCCTTCTCTTCTGCTGCAGAAAGTTTCATTAAACCGTTCTGGCTCCTGTGTTCAGATACTTTTTTCGATATTTCCTCGTCCTTTATCCAATGAGAATCCATTCCACTGGTGCAGGATGTCGGCACTGATATCAAGCTCAACCTTCCTTTTTGTGGTTCCAGCCAACATTCAGTGAAGTAACACTTTTATCGGAATTCCTGCATTTGTCAGTGATTATTCCACATTGTAACACAGCCATTACTGTCACATTCCAACAGCCAATCCACTCCCCTTCCCTGCACAGAACAAATCTATTTCCATGCTGATGTTTTCCATCAGCAACCATCAATAGGCACTGATATTGTAACCTGACACTTCTAGCAGAGATCAAATTATCTGCCATAATTATCACATCCGTCAGAAATATACGAACTTTTATTAACATTGATGGAAAACCAAAACTTTTTTTTTAATCCTGAGTTCGGTTTTGCTTCAGATAAACATTGAACATAGAACATAGAACGCTACAGCACAAACAGGCCCTTCGGCCCACGAGTTGCGCCGATCACATCTAAACCTACCAATCCACAGACCTATCCATAACCCCCTATCCCTTTTGTTCTCATATACTCATCCAGAAGTCTTTTAAAAGACCCCAGCAAGCTCGCCTCTAACACTTCCAACGGCAGCCGATTCAATTCACAATGGAATATTATTCCATTGTGCACAATAAATGTGCATGCATTCGGATATTCTCTCTCATATGTACAATGATACAAACAGCAATATGAATAATCAGACTCTCACACAAACAGATTCATGCATATATATTCGCACCGACATTTTCACTGTCTCCCTTGCACACAGACACACATAGACTCTTGTTTCTCTCCAGCTTGCTCTTGCACAGAAACAGCAGAAATGCTGCACTCACCATCTCCTTCACGCACACATAAACAAACTGAGTCTCAATCATTGAGACGCTTCCTTTCACTCTTTTTCGATCTCTTGCTTCCTCTCACAGAAATACAAACACAACAAAATGAACGTACTCCATCTGTCTTTCAAACAAATATAACCATGCACTTAGACAATGTTTCACTTGCACAAAGGCATAAATTATCTCTCTCTACTCACTCTCTCTCACTCTCCTTTTCGGTCTGTCTCTCTCTGTTTCTCCTCTCTCTTTCTCGCCCTTAAATAGCAACAGACACACTTACAGTCATACACATGCAAGTAATAACTCAATAAATCTCATGCATCACCTCACTCAGTCTTCTTCGCTCTCGCTCAGGAACAATAACAACAAAATACACATATTCTCTCGCCCATACATGCTGATTCGCTTGAAATGCACACATACTCTCTGTGTTTCAATGTTTCCACTCTTTCACTCTCTATGTTGTTTTCATACATAGAACAATACAGCACAAACAGGCCCTTCGGCCCACGAGTTGCGTCGATCACATCTACCAATCCACAGACCTATCTATAACCCCCTATCCTATTTGTTTCCATATGCTCATCCAGAAGTCTTAAAAGACACCAGCGAGTTTGCCGCAACAACCTCCGACGGCAGTCGGTTCCATTCACTCACCACCCTCTGAATGAAAAACTTACCCCTGACATCTCCTCTGTATTTGCTTCCCTGCACCTTAAATCTGTTTCCTCTCGTAGTGACCATTTCATCTCGGGGAAATAGTCTCTGAGAGTCCACCCTATCTATTCCTCTCAACATCTTATAAACCTCTATCAGGTCGCCTCTCAACTTACGTCTCTCCAGTGAGAAGAGTCCCAGCTCCCTCAACCTATCTTCATAACGCCTGCCTCCCAATCCAGGCAGCATCCTTGTAAATCTCCTCTGTACTCTCTCAATAGCCTCTACATCCTTCCTATAGTGAGGGGACCGGAACAATACTCCAAGTGGTGTCTGACAGGTGTCTTATAGAGCTACATCATTACCTCCTGACTCCTAAACTCTATTCCCCGATTAATGAAGGCCAGTACACTGTACGCTTTCTTGACCACTTCCTCCACCTGCGAGGCCGATTTAAGAATCCTATGGACCCAGACCCGGAGATCCTTCTGCTCCTCAAACACAGCTAAGACTCCTACCCCTTATATTGTACTCCTTCATCTCATTATTCCTGCCAAGATGGACCACGACACATTTATCCACGTTGAAGTCCATCTACCACGTCTCCGCCCAGTCTTGCATCCTGTCTATGTCCCGCTGCAACTTTTCACATTCCTCCAGACCATCCACAACACCACCGATCTTTGCGTCATCGGCGAATTTACGAACCCATCCCTCCACTTCCTCATCCAGGTCATTCATGGAAATGACAAACAGCAAGGGTCCCAGAACAGATCCCTGGGGCACTCCACTGGTTACCGACCTCCATGTAGAATAAGACCCATCTACAACCACTCTCTGCCTTCTGCCGGCAAGCCAGTTCTGGATCCACGAGGCCAAAGACCCTTGGGTCCCATGACCTCTCACCTTCTCCAGAAGCCTTGCATTGGAGGCCTGATCAAATGCGTCGCTAAAGTCCATGTACACTATGTCCACCGCTCATCCACTAGCACTCTCTCTCTCTCTCTCTCTCCATGTCTCTGTCACTCTACCTCCCCCTCTTTTGTCCATCTCACAGACGCACAGGAACAAATATGCTGCCACGCACCTCCGCAGTCACGCTAAATCTCTTCGTCCATTGGTTGCCGTCACATTTGTGATTTTACTTACAAATACAAAAGGAGGCACAATGCAACAAATGAATGCTCCACCTTCTCTCCCACAGGAGCTGCCAATGGCCACTGGGGTTCACCGTATGGCTTGTACCAACCAATTTATGAAGAGATTGCCGATATTCCGCATAGAAGCGATTCAATCAATACTCATCCTTCGGGTTTGTATTTTCAGTTTGAAATGCATCATGCATTGGACAAGCAGAACTTTCCCTCTAACCGCGTTAATTTTTTTGCATATACAGCAGTAATATTTCAGTGTCCGGGTGTAGACTGATAAGAATAATGAAAGTTCTGAAAACTTTTACTGTCTATTTTTGTTCAAAGGGAGTTTTATGATACAGTGATTTTTTTTTTCAAGTGGCGACATGCTATTTGTCAGTATTTCCCGTTCCACAGCCAAATGATTCCGGAGGTATCTGAACCAGTCAACAATTCACGGTGCATAGATTCAATATCATACACCTGCGGCATTGGCACACAATTTCCAAAGGCAGTTCAACATAACGGCTTTGAATTTCATGCTTGCTAACATAATGTCAGAAGATAGATCTAATCTAATTGTTGAACATAGTGAATTGGCATTACAAAAGTACATAAAAATATTAGTCCGAATTAATTACGCCGTCAAAAGCAAACATAATGACATGAGATTTTTTTTTTACCACATGATGGTATTTAGAATTAAAGAGGATAATTCGTTAGATTACACTTAGAATATTATCAAAACAGATGAAACATCACAGGAATGCAAATGCGCAACCTGGGCTGACTTTAGAAGGACTGATGAGAGGAAAACAAATTTGATTTGTATTTTTTTTTATTTTCCTGCTTGGGCCCTGCGCAATTGACAGACCATCGAGTACTGCACTTCGGGTCACTGGTAACGAATTAAAATCTCTGAGAGTACAAAAGATGGTGCTTCCTGAGGCCTGGAAAAGTTTCTACATAAATAAATTCAGTCAAAGTATTTTGGAGTAAGCAGTTTCATCTGCAGTTATATTATATTTTTTGATATAGGATAAATTCCTTTTTCCTAATGAGATGCACTTTAACTCAGCCAGTTCCACATCAGCAGCGAAACGTATTGTCTACCTTTTATGTCCTGCTGCAGTGGAATCTTCCCCACTTTAACATTGAATTTGCAAGATGGCTGTTTTCCAAAAATAGTGTCAGATAGCAAACTCTGGGAAATTATCACATGGATTTATTATGATTTCTATTAAAGCATATACAATGTTTCTTTGTTGTGTTCCAACAGTGTTCGTGGACCGTCAATCTCATCAAGTGTCATCCGTTTTATTTTGCTTTTAACAGTTTCTGACTCTATTAATTCCCTCAATCAGATAGTGTATTACACCGGGAACAGTTTGAGTGACACGGATTCCGCTTCAGAAAATCCTCGAGAAAACCTCTGTAGTGCTCACGGTGAGTTAGTTCTCACTTTCTCCGTTTTGATGGTTTCAATCCATAGATCTATAAACATAGACAGGGATGACGGGTAGAAGTGGGAACATCGAGGTCGTGGCACGGGCTCGGTGGGCCCAAGGGCCTGTTTCTCGTGCTGTTTTATTCTTTGTTCTTTGTTCTTTGAGCTGCCACTCCCAAATTAAACTAAAAATACATTAAATATCAAAAAGTGCAATGACCCAGATAACGGATAGTATTTTACTGCAAACGATCATTAAACGAATTTCATCCATATCGTCCCCATTTGTAAACAGAAATGGCGCGTTCAAGTGGTGCTGTGTCTTCACATGAAGAGAGAGGTGAAATGTGCCTGGAATTTTAAAAAGAAAGATGGACCTGATCATCAATGGCCTAACCAAATTTTATTGTCCATCCACAGTTGCCCATGCTTTGCTGTTTTAGAGGGCATACCAGAGTAAATTACATTGTTATGGATCTGGAGTAACATGTACAGCAGTCAAATAAAGGGTGACAGGTTTTGTTATTCAAGGGGCAGCAATGAAGTAGAATATTTTCTGTCGGAAAAATCACAATATATTTTCATTCAACTTTTATTTCCAATAATCTAGGGAACTTAAATTTCAGTATTTTCCATATTGTATTTCGAAACTGAGTCCTCACCGATGATCTTTGTGCTCGAGATAATGATTGAGTGACAATATCAATCTGCCACCATCGCCCGAAATTTGTTCCACCAGTTACAGTTGCTCGCGTTGCTGCCTCACAATGTCAGGGACCCGGGTTCAATTTTGGCCTCAGGTATTCGGCTGTGTGGAGTTTATACATTCTCCACATGTTTGCTGGTTTTCTTCCGGATGCTCCGGTTTCTCCTGCAGTCCCAATATGTGCAATGAAGGTAGATTGGTCATACTCATTTTTTTTTACGTAGAATCCAAAATCGTGAAGATTTGTTGGGTTCGCCATGACGAATATGCGAGGTTATGGGGAGAGAGAGAGGGTAAGATATTCTTTCAGAGAGTTAGCTCAGAGGCGATGGACCAAATGCCCTCTTTGTGAACTGTTACAATTATATGATTCTACGAGTCATTAGGATGCAGTTAGGATAATACATGAATAAAAATACCAATAACGATTTTCTATCCTCTAAACTTGAAAGTGAAGATCACAATCATCAACATTCCAGCTCTGCATATGCAGAATGGATTAATATCTTGTCTTGACATTCTCATTATTAATAATATAATAGCATCAATGAAGGTCACTATTCTCTTTTATGTCCATTTCCCGACCTGGATGATGATGTTGAGATAGGATCCATTGACAGCTCTGCAATCTCCTCTCTCGCCTCCCAGAGAATCCTAGGGTAAATCCCGTCCTGCCCAGGGGACTTATCTAACTTCAAACCCTCACGAATATCTAGCACATCCTCCTTACCTACTTCAATACTTTCCAGTTTGCAACCCTGTATCCCAGTGTTCTCCACAACTACATTAATATCTCCCTGCGTGAATACCGAAGAGAAATATTTGTTCAGTGCCTGTCCAATCTCTTCAGGCTCCACCCACAACTTCCCACTGCTGTCCATAACTGGCCCTAACCTAGCCCTAACCAATCTTCTATTTTTAACATATCTAAAGAAAGCTTTAGGATTCTCCTTGATCCTATCAGCCAAAGCCTTCTCGTGTCCCCTTTTCGCCCTCCTCAACTCACTCTTTAGCTCACTCCTGGCTAATCTATAGCTATCCATTGCACTAACTGAGCCTTCAAGCCTCATCTCTCACATAAGCCTCTTTTTTCCTTTTAACCAGCGAATTAACTTTTTTAGTACACCATGGTTCCCTTACTTGACTATTTCCTCCTTGCCTGACAGGGACATACTTATGAAGGACTCGCAGTAGCTGCTCCTTGAATAAGCTCCACATTTCAGATGTGCCCAGTTCCTGTAGTTTCCTAGTCCAACCTATACTCCCTAATTCTCTCCTTATGGCCTCATAATTACCATTCCCCCAGCTATAACTACTGCCCCCGACTTCATACCTATCCCTATCCATCACTACAGACATGTAACTCCTAACCAGCATCCTCTTTCTGGACACTGCTGTGATTTAGTTCAGCCAGTATGGAGCAGTGACCCTGACACGGAACAATGTGTCACCCAGAGCAGTATTGTACCTTTTACAGTGAGCTGCTCTCTTCTGCTTCAATAAGGGTGGAATTGGGACTGTACTGGTCTTTCCATTTCTCCCCATCAGCACTAATCGGTTCACTTTGGAGAGGACCCGGGTCTTTTACATCCAAAGTTCTGTGTCGTCTGCGGGCACAAGTCGGATATCCAGAACATTCATGGTCATTACCGTCTCTTCTACTTGTGGTCCCATCGCTGGTGTGTCTGCTAAAGGAGGCTACTCATGGCCTCTGCGTTTGCTACGTGACCTCCCGGCTGGTGTTCCAGCTGATGGTTGGAGTGGGCCAATAATAAATCTCTTGGCTGAACAAGGGACCAATGTTATCGGGGGCACCATTCTGTCCTCTCTGAATAGTTACAATATTGGCTGGTGATCAATGAGAGTTATAAATATCCACAATAAATGTATTGATGGATTTTAGTTTGCTCCCAATATTGCCACCAACCCTTCTTTATCAAGATGAAGGTGTGTTCTTTCTGCCCTGTCGAAGACTCGGGGGGATGTACCTGCTAACCGGTCACTGACCGCAGATTTACTCCCTCCCCCCCACCCCCCAGACAAACCACATCACTGAGACCTGGGGGGGTTGGGGTGGTAAATGCAATAAAACTGCCGTTGCCCAAACAGCAGCAGCAAAGTGTGAAGTGGAAGCTCCCCCCCTTCCCCCAGCCTGTTCCACACTGAGCTTTCCATCATCCTCAACATCTTTACAAAACACTCCCTGTCATTGATTCCAAACTTCCCATCAAACTGCCCGCGCCTTCCCCCAACACTGACCCCTCTCTCTCAATCTAACACTGATCTCGGGTCTGAATTGAGAGAGAGTGAGAGTGAGCTTTTAAAGTTTATTTAGTGTCAGAAGTGAGGCTTACATTAACGCTGCAATGAAGTTACTGAGAGAGAGGCAAAGGCAGAGAGAGAGAGAGAGATAGAGACACTGCGAGGGGATGGAGAGAGAGAGAGACTGAATTCAAAATTCTGCAGCGTGTATTCAAACCTGGGGAACAGACACAGGGACAGAGAGGGAGAGAGAAAGAGAGAGAGTGAGAGACAGAGAAAGAGAGAGAAAGACAGAGAGACAAACAGAGACAGAAAGAGAGGGAAAGAGAGAGACAGAGGCAAAGAGGGAGAGATTATTTAAAATATAAAGTTTTAATGTATATTTATTAGTGTAACAAGTGGGGCTTACATTAACACTGCAATGAAGTTACTGAGACAGAGAGAGAAAGAAACGAAGAGGCAAAGAGATTATTTAAAGGATAAAGTTTTACTGTAAATTTACTAGTGTAACTAGTAGGCTTATACTAACACTGCAATGAAATTATTGAGAGAGAAAGAGAGAGACAGAGACAAAGGTAGTGGTGGGGGGGGAGAGAGAGAGACTGAATTCAAAATCTTGCAGCTTTTCCATTTGGCTTTTTAATTTTAATTCAAACCTGGACCACAGACAGGTAGAGAGGAGACAGAAAGAGGGGATTTAAAGTTTTTAAACTTTATTTATTTGTGTAACAAGCAAGGCCTACAATAACACTGAATGAAGTTACTGAGACACAGAGAAAGAGACAGAGGGAGAGTTTAAAGTTTATTTCTTACTGTCACGAGTAAGGTCTACATTAACACAGAGAGAGAGAGAGAGAGAGAGGCAACTCCAACCCTGCCAACCCAGGCAAATTCACCCCCTTGCCCCACCCCCCATGAAGCCAAGGACTGGAAACTGGGATGGAGAGTGGTTTGAGGTGGATGAGTTTGAGATGGATCATGCAGCTGATGGGATTCCCATGTCTCTGTTAGCCCTGTTCTCCCAGATGGAAGTGCTTGTGGGTTTTGCCGGGTGCTCTCTGAGGAGATTTGATGAATTGCTGTTTTGCTTCTTTTTAATAGTCGGCACACCCTGCTGGTTAGTGTCAGTGTTGGAGGCAATGGATGGCCACCTACAAATCTAGGTCCAAAAAGGAGCAAATTAGCATGGCAAATCCGCCTAATGACATATCTTTGGAGACTAAGGAGTAAATTAGCAAGGCCAAATCACTTAACCTTCACATCTTTGGACACTGAGGGGCAATTTATCTTGGCCAATCCACCAAATCTACAAATCGTGGGACGCGAACGAGCAACCTAGCATGGCAAATCCACTGAACAAACACATCTTTGTAGAATAAGGAACAATTTAGCATGGCCAATCACCTAACATACACACCTTGGGGTGAGGGATGGTGAGGGGTTAGAGATGGGGAGGGGTGAGGGGTCAGGGATGGTGAGGGGTCAGGGATGGAGAAGGGTTAGGGATCAGGGATGGAGAGGGATCGAGATGAGGAGGGCTGAGGTGTCCGTGATAGTGAGGGGTGAGGATGATGAGGGGTCAGGCTTGATGAGGAGTGAGGGGTGACATATGGGGAGGGGTGAGGGGTCAGGGATGGTGAGGGGTGAGGAATAGAAAGGGTTCAGAAATGAGGAGGGGTGAGGTGTCAGTGATAGTGAGGGGTGAGGATGGTGAGGGGTCAGCGACGGTGAGCGGTGAGGGGGTAAGTGTTGATGAAGGCTGATGGGTCATGGTTGGTGAGGGGCCAAAAATGGTGATGGGTTTTTATTGGCCGACACTGGGAGAGTTTTGAAAAAGTTCATGATTCCACTGGGTGTAAAACAAGTGTCTATTAATCGTCACCAACTCAAGGCATCTGCCCGAGTGACTCGGCCTCTTGAGGGGTGTTCCAATTGATAATGGTAGGCGGACAGTTATAAAACCCACAGCTGGAATTGGGTCAATGCTATGGGCTGCCCCACCATGCAAGCACTTCTGGAATTTCTTTGCCCAAAGTATCTCCATCGATGAGATGTCACCATGGTTTGGACTCATAACACCAGATACCAGAGTTCAATTCCTAGCTTGGGTCATTGTCTGTGCAGAGCCTGTACATTCTTCCCGTGGAGCAGGCAGAGTGATTTTGGAGAGGAGAGCTGGAAGATAAGCTCAGTTTTTGACGTTTAATCTAATTTATTCAGAGCTTTTCGGAGAGCAGCAGAAAACTGGAAATCGGCCTTGGGGAGCACTGGGTAATTTTGTTTCACCCGATAAATTTGAACGGTGAGCAAACCCGAGACACTGCACACGGACTGTCTCCCAGCCTCCCTCCTCCTCCAACCTAAAAAAAAACACTCGGTGTTGAGAAAGGGTCAGATTTTCCTTTCTAACTCTTGTTGTTGGGAGTTTGGGTGGAGAGGATGGCACTTTGGGCAGTTCCCTGCTCCTCCAGCAGGATGTGGAGGTAAGGGGACACCACGAGTGACCCTGCTGACTTCACCTGTGGGAGGTGCACCCATCTGCAGCTCCTCACAGAGCGCCTGAGGGAATTGGAGCTGGAACTAGATGAACTTTGGATCATTTGGGAGGCAGAAGGGGTGATAGATAACAGTTATCGGGAAGTGATAACACCTAAAAATGAAGCTAGCTGGCTGACAATCAGGAGAGGGGAAGAAGTAGTCAGTTGAGAAATCCCTGTGTTTGTTCCCCTCCAAAATAAATATGTTTTAGAAACTTTTGGTTGGAGGGTGTGCAGAGAGGACCTACCATGGGTAAGCCACAGTGAACAAATCTCTGGCACAGAATCGGGCTCTCTGGCTTAGAAAGGAAAGGGGGCGAATAGGAGAGCAACAGTGCTGGGGACTCAATAGCTTGAGTCAAAGGCAGAAGGTTCTGTGGTTATGAACGAGAATCCACGATGGTATCTGCCTCTCTGGTGTCAGGGTCCTGGATGTCTCTGAGCGGGTAGAAAGCATCCTAAACAAGAAGGATAATCAGACAGGCGTCATTGTCCACAGTGGAACAAATGTTGTTGGCAGAACGAGCAGGGAGGTCCCGCAAGAGACATTTAGGGAGATAGGTAGAAGGCGAATTAACAGGATCTCGAGAGTAGCAATCTCTGGATTACTCCCCGTGATGTGCTAGGGAGGCTCGGAACAGGAAGATTGTGCAGCTGGACCTGTGGCTAAAGAACTGGTGCAGGAGGGAGGGTTTCAGATTCCTGGATCACTGGAAACACTTCCCGGGAGCATGGGATCTGTACAAGAAGGATGGGTTACACCTAAACTGGAGAGACACCAATATCCTGGCTGGTAGGTTTGCGTGTGTGGTTTGGGTGGGTTTAAACTAATATGTGGCAGGAGGCTGGGAATCAGAACAATAGGCCAGGAAGCATAGAGACTGGGGATGAGCATGTGGCCAAGACAAGGCTACCTAAGAGGAAGAGAAATCTCGGGAAGGATGAACTCAGTGGGCCTGGAAATCTGGAGTGCATCTGCTTAAACACAAGGAGTGTAACAGGCAAGATAGATGAACTAAGAGCCTTAATGCAAGCATGGAACTTGGATGTGGTTTCATTGACAGAGTCTTGGTAAAAAGAAGAGCAGGACTGACAGCTGAATATTCCAGGGTATAAGTATTTTGGGTGAGACAGAGGAGGGGCTAGAAGAGGTGGGGGAGCAGCAATACTGATTAGGGAGCATATTACAGTGTTAAAGAGAGTGGACAATTTGGAAAGATCATGTAATCAGACACTGTGGATAGAGCTCTGAAACAGGAAGGGCACAGTCACTATGCAGGGGGTATATACTACAGGCCTCCCAACAGCCCACGGGAAGCTGAAGAACAAATATGTAAGGAGATTGTGGACAGGTGTAGAAAAAATAGGGTTGTGTAATGGGAGAACTTTAATTTCCCTTGTAATTATAGACTGGAAATCCCTTAGGGTGGGGGGGTCAGAACAGGGAGGAATTTATAAAATATGCCCAGGAAGGTTCTTTGGAACAATATGTTGATAGTCCAACTAGAGAGGGAGCTATACTGGACCCAGTACTGGGGAATGAGCCTGGTCAGGTCATCAAAGTTTCAGTGGGGAACATGTGGCAAATAGTGACCACAATTCTGTAAATGTTCAGATAGTCATAGAAAAGGGTGAGTGTTGTCCAATGGGTGAGGTGTTGAATTGGGGGAAGGTTAACTACAGCTGGACTGAGCAGGATTTGGTGACTGTTGATTGGGAGAGGCTGAGGGTCTCTGTAAAGGGACTTCTAGTGTTGTGATATGGTTTGGAAGATGTAGCTGGTCTGATTAGTAAGTTTGTAGTAAGTTTGCAGGCACACAAAGATTGCTGGAGTTGCAGATCGTGATGAACGTTGTCAGAGAATATAGGCTGGAAAATTGGGTGAAAATAGCAGATGGAATTTAATCCAGATAAATGCGAAATGATGCATTTTGGTAAACCTAATGCAAGGGAATGATACAATAAATGGCAGAACCATCAGGAGTGTAGGCACACAGAAGGATCTGGGAGTGCAAGTCCACAGATCCTTAAAGCTGGCAGCACTGATGGAAAAAGTGGTGAAGACGGCTTATGACATGCTTGCCTTTATTGGTCAGGGCGCAGAATATAAAAGTTGCATATGATCTTGTAGATATATAGAACTTTGTATAAGCCACATTTGGAAGACTGTGTCTCGTTCTGGTCGCCACACTACCTTTGGAGAGAGCGCATGAAAGGTTTATTAGGATGCTGCCTGGTATGGAGGGCATTAGTTATGAGGTGAGATTGAGTAAATGAGGTTGTTCTCCCTGGAAAGAGGGAGGTTGAGGGGCGACCTAATAGAATTTTATAAAATTATGAAGGACATAGACAGGGTGAACAGCTAGAAGCCTTTTCCCAGGTCAGAATTGAAAAACACAAGGAGTCACAAAGTCAAGGTAAGGGGAAGGTAATGTTCGATACAGATATGTGGGATTTGTGTTTTACACAGTGGGTGCTGGAGGCTTGGAATGCATTACCAAGCAACATGGTTGAGGCAGACACACTGGAATCATTTAAGACTTATCTAGATAGCCACATGAACAGGGTGGGAATAGAGACATACAAACAGATGGTCTAGTTGGGAACATATGATCGGTGCCTGTTCTTGTGTTGTATTTTTCTTTGTTTCTCTCTGTACCTGTGTGGGTTTCCTCTGGCTGCTCCGCTTTATTCCCATAGTCTGATAGTCGAGCTGGTTAGGTGATTTGGCCGTACTAAAGCCTCCCTCAGTGTACCGGAAAAGACACCAATGTTTGGTGACAAGGCAATTTCCACAGTAATTTTATTGCATTGTTAACGTAAGCCTTTAATACTTCATAAAAAATAAACTTTCTCTGATTATGAATTGTTGAAAGTTTCTGGGAATCCTCATCAAGCTGTAAGTGAATGTGGATAATTGGAAACACGAATCCTCCTGCCAGTTTAACTCCTCAACCCGAGGGATTGGATATTTATCCAGCTGTGAGAAATAGTTTACTGTTTGTTTAATATTTCCCAGTATAAAGTATTTGTATTCATTGTTGGGACCTGACTGTCACTGATCACCCGGCATTCACCAGCAGTGAAGGTTGAGGGATTTGGGTTGGTGAACATAAAACATAGAACACTACAGCACAAACAGGCCTTCGGCCCGCAAGTTGTGCCGAACACATCAAAACCTACCCAGCCATAGACATATCTATAACCCCCAATCCCATTGGATCCCATATACTCATCCAGAAGTCTTTTAAAAGACCTCAGTCAGTTTGCATCGGCCACCACCGATGGCAGTCGATTCCATTCACTCACCACCCTCTGAGTGAAAAAACTTTCCCCTAGCATCCCCTCTGTACTTGCTTCCCTGCACCTTAAATCTGTGCCCTCTCGTCGCGACCATTTCAGCCCTGGGAAATAGTCTCTGAGAGTCCACCCTATCTATTCCTCTCAACATCTTTTAAACCTCTATCAGGTCGCCTCTCAACCTTCGTCTCCCAGGGGAGAAACAGTCCCAGCCCCTCAAACTGTCTTCAAAGGAATGCCTCCCAATTCAGGAAACATCTTGTAAATATCCTTCTGCACCATTTCAATAGCTTCCAACTTCCTTCTATAGTGAGGCGGACATCAACTGCGCCACAGTACTCCAAGTTTGGTTTCTGACAAGGGTCCATAAAGCTGCAGCATACCTCCGGACTCCTGAAACTCAATACATCGAGGAATGAAGGCCAGTACACCATAAGCTTTCTTAACCACATCCTCCACCTGGGAGGCCGATTTGAAAGTCTTATGGACCCGGACCCCAAGATCCCTCTGCTCTTCCACACAACTAAGACTCCTACCTTTGATAGTGTAATCCTACCTTTGATAGTGAGGGGTGAGGGATTTGGGTTAGTGAGGGAAGAGGGATTTGGGCTGGTGAGGGGTGAGGGATTTGGATTGGTGAGAGGTGAGGGATTTGGGTTAGTGAGGGGTGAGGGATTTGGGTTGGTGAGGGGTGAGGGATTTGTGTTAGTGAGGGGTGAGGGATTTGGGTTGGTGAGGGGTGTGGGATTTGGGTTGGTGAGGGGTGTGGGATTTGGGTTAGTGAGGGGTGTGGGATTTGGGTTGGTGAGTTGTGAGGGATTTGGGTTGGTGAGGGGTGAGGGATTTGGGTTTGTGAGGGTGTGGGATTTGGGGTGGTGAGGGGTGTGGGATTTGGGTTGGTGAGGAGGTGTGGGATTTGTATTGGTGAGGGGTGTGGGATTTGGTTGGGAGGGTGTGAGGGAATTGGGTTTGTGAGGGGTGTGGGATTGGGTGATGACGGGGTGAGGGATTTGGGTTGGTGAGGATGTGAGGAGATTTGGTGGTGAGGGGTGAGGAATTTGGGTGGTGAGGGGTGAGGGAAAAAAAAAAAAATTTGGGTTGGTGAGGGATTTGGGTTGGTGAGGGGTGAGGGATTTGTGTTGGTGAGGGGTGTGGGATTTGGGTTGCTGAGGGGTGAGAGATTTGGGTTGGTGAGGAGTGGGGGTCAGTATGGTGAGGTGTGGGGTTCAGTGATGGTGAGGGGTGAGGGGATTTTGCGTTGGTGAGGGGTAGGGGAGTCAGCGAGTGGGAGGCGCGTGGGGGTCAGTAATGGTCGAGGGGTGAGGATTTGGCTTGGTGAGGGGTTGGAGGTCAGTGATGGTGAGGGGTGGGGTCATTGTGATGGTGAGGGATTGGGTTGGTGAGGGGTGGGGTCAGTGATGGTGAGGGGTGGGCGTCAGTGATGGTGAGCGTGAGGGATTTGGGGTGGTGGAAGGGATGGAGTGTCAGTGATGGGGAGGGGGTGGGGGTCAGTGATTTGAGGTGTGGGGGGTTTGGGTTGGTGAGGGGTGGGGGTCAGTGATGGTGAGGGATGAGGGGTCATGATGTGGAGATGCCGGTGTTGGACTGGGGTAAAGCAGAGAGAAATCCCACACTACCATTTTAAAACCCAAACAGGTTTACTTGTAGCAAAAGCTGCAAGTTTTCGGGACAGCCTGTCCCTTCGTCAGGTAGTTTCACCCTAACAATGAAATAAATCATTACAGAATAGAGTCACCCTCAGATAATATAATCCCTTCAGTCCGGAATACTTTCTGAGTTGGTTTGTGTTTAGACGGTGATCTGATGAAGCTGTATATATACTACCGCAGCATTCAGGATGAGACTCTCCCTCCCTCAATCTAAAGAGGCAGCAATACCAGCAGCGAGATGTGAATTGGAAACCCCTTCCCTCAGCTTGTTACACACTGACCTTTCCACAACCCCCAACATCTTCACAAACACTCCCTGGAGTTTCTTCCAACTTTCTATCAAACTGTCTGTCCATTCTGCTCAATACTGATCCCCCCTCAATCTGGCACTGACCTGGTGTCTGAACTGAGACAGAGTTTTTAAAATGTAAAATTTCAAAGTTTCTTTTAGTGTCACAAGTAAGGCTTATATTAACACTGCAATGAAGTTACTGAGAGAGAGAGAGACTAAAGAGAGACAGAGAGGATATTTAAAATTTAAAGTTTATTTATTAGTGTTAGAAGTAAGACTTGCACTAACACTGCAATGAAGTTACTGTGACAGAGAGAAAACAGAGACTGTATTCAAAGCTCAAAGATTTAAAGTTTATTTATTACTGTCACAAGTAAGGCTGACATTAACACTGCAATGAAATTACTGAGAGAGACAGAGATCCAGGGAGCATCCAGAGTGGGTTCAGTAACATTTATTTACCAGCTATCTCTCTCGCTCCGTGACTCTTTAGGGATGAGATATTCATCCAGGATAGTTTCACTGACTCTGTTCAGCAGACATTCCCAAATCCAGCCTGGCTCTCAGACACACACACATTCCCTCTGCCTCTGTCCAAGGGAATGTTTTAAAATCCAGGAATATCTATTTTATATTTACAGGGTGAAGAACTCTTGGCATTTTGATGTTCCAGCTACGCTGCTTACAATGCTGAATCATTTTCTGTATCTATGGCAAACTGTGATGTGAAGCATTCAGTCACATTAAATGGTCAATAAGTACTTCTAAACTGTCTGTATCTTTCTGTGTGTGTGTGTGTGTGTGTGTGTGTGTGTGTGTGTGTGTGTGTGTGTGTGTGTGTGTGTGTGTCTGTTTCCCATGATCTGTTTGAGTGGTGGAGCAGGCTTGATGGGTTAAATGGGCTAAAACTGCACATAATTGAGATTTACACACTCATGCACACTGACACACACAAACACACTGACACACACACTGACACACACACACACACACACACAACACACACACACACACACACACACACACACACACACACACACACACTCACACACACACTCACATACACACGTGTCTCATTTTTTGTGTCTAAGGCAAACCAGGATATGAGGCATTCAGTCACATTAAATGGTCAATAAATACTTCAAAACTGTGTGTGTCATACTGGAATGATTCACAGTGAATTCAGCAAGTTGGGTAAACGGGTAAACGCGTGGCAGATGCAGGATAACGTGGACAATCGTGGATTTAACTACTTCAGACGGAGAAACAGAACAGCAGAGGATTATTTAAGTGGTGATAGATTGGGAAATGTTGATGTGCAGAGGGAGCTGGCTGTCTGAGTACAGCAGACACTGAAAGCAAGCACGCAGCTCCAGCAAACAGTTAGGAAGGCGAATGGTATGTTGGCCTTCACTGTAAGAGAACTTGAGTAAAGGAACAAAGATGTCTCAACACCAAATATGTGCAGGTTGGGCTGATTGGCCATTCAAAATTACCCTTTAGTGTCAGAGGGATTAGCAGGGTCAATATGTCCCATTACTTTGATGGGGCCAGGGTGGGATTGTTGCTAGCACAGGCTCAAGTGGACGAATGGCCTCCTTTTGCACTGTGGGGATTCCATGATTCGAATATGTCCATACATTAAGGAAGGTGGCAGAGGACTTTGAGAGAGCAGTAAATGAAGTATATGGTATCCCCGCTTTTATTAATGGAGGAATTGAGTACAAGAGGAAGGAGCTCATATTGAACTTGTATAAGACACTCGTTAGGCCTCAGCAGGAGACTGCACCCAGTTCCTGGCCCCGTACTTGAGGAGAGTTGTGAAGACATTGGAGAGAGTACACAGCGGCTTCACAAGAATGATTCCAGGGATTAAGATCTGTAGCTACGAGGGTAGATCGGAGAAGTTGGGACTGTTTCCTTGGAGATAAGAAGACCGAGGTGAGACTTGAGAGAGAGATTGAAGATCCTGAGGGTTATAGACAGGTTAAAGAGTGAGAAACCCTTCCCTCTGAAGAGATGGTGAGGAACTAGAGGGCACAGATTGGAAATGATGGGGAAATGGATCAGAAGTGAAATGTGGAAAATCACTTCACCAAGAGGGGGTTTGGAATCTGGAACAATCTTCCTGAAAGCCTGTTCCAATATTCAATAAGATCCTGGCTGATGTGTGATCGAACTCTCTGTCTCTTTACCCCTTCGGACTAAGGGAGATCTATCAAACCCCAGATTTAAAATACTAACAAGTGACTGAGCATCAATAGCCATTTGCAGAAGATTGTTTCAAACTAACTCCACACCACATCTGGCAATGTTTTCATTCCTACAATTCTCAAATTCTACACTGAGGCTAACACCCAAATATTCCCAAATCCTGGAATTCCCCAACCAGCAGAAAAACTTGTTCTTTGTCAGCCTCTCCCATTCCCTCATTATTTTCAATGTTTGATTCAATCACCCTCCAACTTCAATTCCAGTGGTTAAGAATAATGTTTAATCTGCACCGTTCATCAAATGTCCCCAACACAAATACTGTCATGGGCTAAATCCAGAGTGAAATTCCCTCTGCTCTGTCCATGGAATGTTTCAACACTGTTTTTTTATATTGAAGTTTGGGGAAAAAACAGGAATCAAATATTTCAGCATCCCAGTGTGGCCTCGGGTTTATTTCAATCAGCCCTTCACATTAAAACATGAAGTTGAAGTTTCGAATCCTGTCTGTGGCAGTGTTTGTGGATTCAGTTGTTCTCTTGCTTTTTCACTTGTCTGAAGAATTTGAATTGTAGATATTGTTTAATCATTCCTTTCTCTCAGCACATGGAACTTGTGAATCTGCAAGTCACACAGTCTCATGTCATTAATATCAAACTGCATCTTTATTCATCCATCCATTTCCTATCTCTGAATAGATCCCACACATTTCCAGAATGCAGGAAGCTCGCAATGGAAACTGCTTCCAATGATTCCCCAATACAATTGTTCACACTTGACTGGAAACTACATTCCACTGACTGGTTATTTTAAACATTGAACCTGAACTCATTGAGTTTATGATTCCCTCACATTGTACAGAAATGTTGATGCTGTTTTGATGAGAGTGATCAGATTAACTCTGTAACATGAAGGCAGCCTCCGGACTGAGATTAACCACATTTACATCAATCCCACAATATCAGAGACATTGCTGTGTGGATTGTGTGAATCCGGCTGTGAAATATCGGAACATTTGGAGCTTCCACTGTTTCTGTCTTTTCATCATTTATTAAAGTACGTCGTCCTATCCCTTTTAAATCTAAGTTGTGTCAATTTACATTTCCCTGCACTGAAACATTGCCACCAGTTTTGTCCATTTACTAAATATGAAAAACTCTTTGCAATTTGATGTTTCCAGCTACGCTGCTTACAATGCTGAATCATTTTCTGTATGTATGGCAAACCGCGATATGAAGCATTCAGTCAGATTAAATGGTCAATAAATACTTCAAAACTGACTGTATCTTTGTGTGTGTGTGTGTGTGTGTGTGTGTGTGTGTGTGTGTGTGTGTGTGTGTGTGTGTGTGTGTGTGTGTGTGTGTGTGTGTGTGATAAACCAGAGAGCACACAACCTATTTACAGTGACCCCGGGGAGCTCCATCAGAGCAGAGTTGGGGAAGAAGAGAGAGCACACATCCTATTTACAGCACAGTGACCCCGGGGAGCACCATCAGAGCAGAATCAGGGAGGAGAGAGCACACACCCTATTTACAGCACAGTGACCCCGGGGAACTCCATCAGAGCAGAATCAGGGAAGAGACAGCACACACCCTATTTACAGCACAGTAACCCCGGGGAGCACCATCAGAGCAGAATCAGGGAAGAGAGAGCACACACCCTATTTACAGCACAGTGACCCTGGGGAGCTCCATCAGAGCAGAATCAGGGAAGAGAGAGCACACACCCTATTTACAGCACAGTGACCCCGGGGAGCTCCATCGGAGCAGAATCAGGGAAGAGAGAGCACACACCTTATTTACAGCACTGTGACCCCGGGGAGCTCCATCAGAGCAGAGTCGGGGAAGAGAGAGAGCACACACCCTATTTACAGCACAGTGACCCCGGGGAGCACTATCAGAGCAGAGTCAGGGAAGAGAGAGCACACACGCTATTTACAACAGAGTGACCCCGGGGAGCTCAATCAGAGCAGAGTTGGGAAGAGAGAGAGAGCACACAATCTATTTACAGCACAGTGACCCCGGGGAGCTCCATCAGAGCAGAGGTAGGCCCATTCAAAGTCTGACAGCAGTAGGGAAGGAGCTGTTCTTGAATCGGTTAGTACGTGACCTCAGAGTTTTCTATCTTTTTCTCGACGGGATGAGAGAGAGCCTTGATTATGCTGGCTGCTTTTCCGAGACAGCAGGAAGTGTAGACAGAGTCAAAGGATGGGAGGCTGGATTGTGTGATGTACTGGGCTTTGTTCAGAACCTTTTGTAGCTTCTTGCAGAGTAGGTCAGATCACAAGCCATACCAATCTCAGGGGGCACAGTGGCACAATGGTTAGCACTGCTGCCTCACTAGGAACTGAGGTTCAATTCCATTTTCAGGTCACTGTCTGTGTGGGGTTTGTACGTTCTGTTCTGCTCTCCCTGTCTTTGTCGCTGTGACTCTTTATCTCTCTCTGTCTCCTCTCTCTGCCTCTGTCACTTTCTCTGTCTCTCTTTATATCTCTCTGTTTCTGTCTCTCTCTCACTATTTCTGTCTCCCTCTCTGTCGCTGTCACTCTGTCTCCCTGTCTCTGACACAAACTCTTTACCTCTCTCTCAGTCTCTGCCTCTCTCTCTCTCTCTCTCTCTCCCTCTCTCTCTTTCGGTCTCTCTCTCCCTCTCTGTTGTCTTTCTCTCTCTCTCTGTCTCTGTCATTCTGTCTCTCTTTCTCTCTCTGTCTCTCTTTTTCTGAGTCTTTCTACCTCTGTCTCTGACTCTGTATCACTTTCTCTGTGATCTCTCTCTGTCTTTTTTTTCCTGTTTCTCTCTGTCTCTATCTGTCTGTCTCTGTGTCTCTCTGTCTCCATCTCTCTCTCTGTTTCTTTCTCCTCTTTTTTCTCTGTCTCACTGTCTCCTGTCTCTCTCTCTCTTTCTGTCTCTCTTTTTCTGACTCTCAGTCTCTGTCTGTCACTTTCTCTGTCTCTGTCTCGTTCCCTATCTGTCATGTTTTCTCTGTCTCTCTGTCTGTCTCTGTGGTTCTGTCTCTCTCCCTCTCTTTTTCCCTGTCTCTGTCTCACTGGCTCCTGTCTCCCTTTCTCTCTCTTTCTGACTGTCTTTCAGACTCTGTCTCTGTGTCTCTGTCACTTTCTCTTCTTGTCTGTCACTATCTGTCATTTTTTCTATCTTTCTCTGTTTCTCTCTCTCTCTGTCTGTGTCTCCCTCTCTCTGTCTCTGTATTTTTGCCTGTCTCTGTATCTCTTGCTGTCTCTGTCTCTCTCCCTCCCTCCGTCTCAGTCTCTCTCACTGTCATTCTCTGTCTCTGTGTCACTGTCACTCTCTCCCTCTGTCTCCCCGTCTCTATCTCTATCTCTCCCTATCTCTATCACTCTGTCTTTCTGTCTCTGTATACCTCTGTCTCTGTCTCTCTGCAGGATGTTCACAGGATTTTGTGCTTTGCTCAACCTCAATACACTGTTCAATCAATCCCATTCCTTCCATCGTAATGTCAGACATGGTGATGAACGTTCAGCATCATTAGCAACCCCTCAGACAGTTAAACAGTCCGTTAGTGCAGAAGGACAGTGACAGCATTCGGCTTTAAGTTGATGAAATACGCAGAAATACTGGCAAAGACCAGGTCCAACAAGAAGGAAGGTATCATCCACAACCCTGGAAATTAAATGGTTTTCCTGACAGTGAATCCCACATTGCTATAATCTTGGGGTTGTTATTGACTGGAAACTGAAGTGGGCCAGCCAAGTAATTATTCTTTTCTTCAACAGGACATGAGATTATACAACTTCCTAATTAGAGGAGCAGCATTATTAAAAAAAGGTGACTCATTTCTAATCAGCAAATAGAGGTGGATAATAAAGGCAGAACTGAGCAGTGATAGAGACATTTTTGGGGAATTGGAACATATGTGAGGGCGGCAGATTGTGAATGAATCACTGTGTTACTTTTTTTGCATTATAATGAGGATTGCTAATAGAGACATGTTCAGCACAATGTGATGCAGTCCAAATGGATCATTTTTGTAACGCTTCCAGGGAGCGGGAAGAAAATTCTGTGAAGTATGCCTTGTGCTGAAGTGTGCCATCACTGCCTAAATGGTGACACCTTTTGTTATTGGAAGAAATCCCAAGAGTATATTGGACAAGGATTCGCCTAACCATGGGTTTGAAAATAAATCGTGCAACAAATTTGCAACTTATATTTTATTACAGCAGTTATGTACACTAATGTCTAATTCTGTTTCCCAGGATCACTCGTAGTGATTTTAAAACATCAATTGAAACATTACTTTGAAAAGAAAAATGAAACAAACATAAAAATAATTACATTTGCACACTTAAAAGTACAGCAAACATTTACCAAAAGATACATACAAATGAAACATGCAAAAAATCCTACTTTTATGAGTTTAATGTAGATGCAACAGGAAAGGTTTTCTCCCATTGGCTAATGAGAAGCTAAGGCATGTTATTGAAGTTTGCATCCTGAAATTGGTGAATGTTTTTCAGTGAGTGTGTGGAGGTTACATTGTTTATATCACCGTTATCTCTTCACACACAATATTATATTGGTCATCATATGAACAGTCTCTCCTAAAATAGCTTTCATTCTTTTAACATTTTCCTCTCTGTTTTAATCTTTGGACACAGTTTTCTTCACCTCACTTGGACTTTCCATTTCCAACAATTTAAAAACATTCCTGCTGTGTCATGACTGCCACATTTAGATGTAATGGAAGCATAAATGTATGAAATGTTTTTATTCTGTAGGAATAGGTTGTTTATTTCCAAATTAAATCATATAATGACGGAACTGCAAAGCGATGGTAAGCAGAAGCATTTGGAGTTAAAGGAGACATGGAATCACTTGTTTTTTTTAAGTAAAAAAATGGGCTTTTTAAAATATGCTAATGTTTAGAAATTGCAGCTGTGAGAATGGATGGTTGGTTGGTTAAGGATGACCCTCTTTGGAACAGAGGAGGCTGAGGTCATTTCATTCAATACAACATTGTACAATATGCTGAGAGGCGAAAGTACAGGAGGCAGAAAAAACATATTTCCCCAACAGACAGTCCAAGCGTCAGCAGGTACATATTTGAACTGATTGGTGGAAGAATATAGGAGACATAAAGAAATTGTTTTTCACCCAGCAGATGGTATTTAGAATTCACTGACTGGATTGGTGGTGTAGACAAAAACTATCAACTCATTAACAAACTAGCTGGATAAGCACAGAACATGCTGAAAGCTGAGAGTCTACGGCCATTTCCAGAAAATGTGATTAGCATGGATACCTGGACATTCTTTTAATCATTGATTGGTTGATTCATTCATTCAAACATTTATTTGTTTTCTGTGCTATATATTTATTCATTCATTTATTTGTTATATTTTTGCGAACATAAACGTTAAAGAATGTAAAACTGTCTTTGTGTCAAGATTTTTCAATGTTTCTGTGATCCAATTTCCTATTTTTGGAAAGTAGAGTGAAAGGATATTTGAATGCATTTTTAAACTGCTGTCTGAACTTGGTCTGGGTAACGGCATAAATGCCGGTGTTTGTACAACAGCTCAGGAGTTGCAGCATGTATCCAAATTCCACCATAAAAACAGGGATATATATAGACCTATAGCCAAACCAGTACATTCGTAACCATATGATATATACCATAAGCGAAGTCCATAAGAGTATGAAATTCCATGATATTACAAACAGTAAAATAATGGATTTTCTTCGACTTTCCATCTCTGGGTCTTTAAGACTCTCGCCACTGCTGTTAGTTCTTAGTCGCTGACGGGCTCTGCTAGTTATTAAAATGTGTCTTATAGTTAGCACATTAAGCAGAAGAATCAGGATGAATGGGATTCCTGGTGTTAGGATGTAGTGAAGAAATTCGATTGTTATCCAGACCTGTGACATCATAACATCCATTTCCACAGAACAAAACCAAGGGTCGTTCACGAGCCAGTACTTTCCCGTGAACATGAAATACCAAAAAATGTTCTTCAGACAGCTTAGCGCAGTCACTGTTCCCAGAACCACAGCTGCCATTTTCTCAGTGCAATATTTAAACTTCATTTTCTGGCAACAAATGGCCACAAATCGATCAAATGTGAAAAAGATGGTGAACCAGACTGAACAGTCAGTGGCTGCGTAAAGCAGCACGGCGTGGATATTACAGATAGGGAGAAAATTGCGCAGGAATTGAAAATGTACACGATATACAATTGGAATCTGCCGGAATATCAGGTCAAAGATAATTACGAGGAGATCAGCTACAGCCATTGCGATGAGATAACGGGAAACACATTTGGAAAGCCCACACTTTGCACGATAGAGGATTATAATTGTCACTGTGTTAACTGGAGGAATGTAAACAAAAGATTTGCAGATCAGCATAAGTATAAGATTACTTAAGAAGCAATTGAGATTTGGAAAAGAAAATGAGAAAAAAAATCGTTTAATCCAAAACAACGATTTCAACAGTGCACTTAAATCAAATTAAAAAAAAACATCAAAATAAAGTCACACTCAATGCGAAGTAACTCAATGATAAAATAAATTGTTTGTCCAATGTACTTGGCAGCAAACAGTAATCCTGCAAAATAGAATTTTCACAAGTAATAACTTGATGATGACAAAGAAGAGGCTTACCAGGAACAGCAACAAGAGCAAGGAGAGGATAGTAAATTTTTTCGACTTTAGTGAGGAAATTGTGTATGCGCCACTCCTCCACTGGGTCCCACCTTCTCAAGGTGGTGATCATTGTTAATGCCTCTCCCACTCTGTACTAACAGCCTGAAGAAAGATCCATATTAATATAGGAGGATAATTCTCCAGTGACATTATTCCAATCTATGGGGAATGAAATTAATTAAACTCTGAAAAAAACAGGTTGAATTAAATCTTCAAACAGAATGTTTCAAAATATGTATTTCATCATGTGAATTTTCAGCAACTGTCATTTCGACAAATATCCCTTAGACTTATCCATCTAAACAACTGCAGAGAATTCCATTTAAAACTGGCCATAGGTTTTACATAATTTTGCCCTTTAATATTTTTGATTATAATAATTAAATTTATCAGCATGCATATTATTTACAATAGCTGGAGAACATCTCCATATGAATATAGTTTTCTCTAGCAGTTGCTACTTTTTTCCAATACTCCAGCCTCCTGCAATATGATAAGGTGTTTGTACCATATTGAAAGGTTCCTGTTGCTGAGATGAAATTAATATACAGGAAGCACATTGATGAAAAACAAGGGATTTAGAAGAAAAAAATTATGTTGGTTCATTATCAACATCAACAATTATGTTGGTTTATGTTTGCAGAGAGACTTGGACAAGTTGAAAAGCTGGGCCGAGAGGTGGCAAATGGAGTTTAATGTGGAAAAGTGTGAGGTAATTCACTTTGGCAGGAATAACAAATGTGTAGAGTATAGGGCTAATGGTAGAACTCTTAATAGTGTTGATGAACAGAGGGATCTTGGTGTATATTTGCATAGATCCCTGAAAGTTGGCAATCAAGTCGATAAGGTTGTCAAGAAGGCATACGGAATCTTAGCTTTTATTGGTAGGGGGATTGAATTTCGGAGCCGCAACGTCATGTTGCAACTGTACAAAACTCTAGTGCGGCCGCACTTGGAGTATTGTGTGCAGTTCTGGTCCCCACATTATAAGAAAGATGTGGAGGCATTGGAGAGCGTACAGAGGAGGTTTACCAGGATGTTGCCTGGTATGGAGGGCAGGTCTTATGAAGAGAGGCTGAGGGATTTGAGGTTATTTTCGTTAGAAAGAAGGTGGCTAAGAGGAGGCCATATTGAAACATATAAGATGATTAGAGGTTTAGATAGCGTGGACAGTGGTAGCCTTTTTCCTAGGATGGAGAAAGCTAGCACGAGGTGACATAGCTTTAAATTAAAGGGTGGTGGTTATAGGATGGATGTCAGAGGTAGGTTCTTTACCCAGAGGGTGGAAAGGGTATGGAATGCCCTGCCTGCGTCAGTTGTAGATGCGCCAAGTTTGGTGGCGTTTAAGAGGTTAGTAGATAAGTTTATGTACGAAAAGGGAATGGTTTAGGTTAGAGGGTCATTGCTTTTTCCTAATTGGTCGGCGCAACATCGAAGGCTGAAGGGCCTGTTCTGCGCTGTAATGTTCTATGTTCTATGTTCGGCAGTGGCTAAACAAACAGCAAACCTTACAGAATTTATAAATACAATAAAAAACACATTCCATAAACGTAAATTGATACAATTCGGATCAAACCGAAGGAGCAAAATACAAACAGAACTGCAGTTCAGAAAAACAGAATAAACACGATGTGAACCAAAGTGCAGTTGCTATGACCAGAGTAAAAATAAACCAAACATGAAGCATGTTCTGGTGTTAACATGAGGTCCAGATCAGAGAAAAAGAAATATGATTTTTGATAAATGCAGCTTTTCCAGAATCAATAAGTCCCACATCTTCTGTGGAGATTTTATTTTCATTCCCAGATTAACTGCACTTGTTGGCACAATAGATTGAAAAGTTAGGTTTCCTTAATAAAGTACAAAGATCAAAGAACAAAACAGCATGGGAAACAGGCTTTTCAACCCAACAAGCCCGCGCTGCCACCCCGATGTTCCCACCTCTACCAGCAATCCCTGACCATGTTTAAAGATCTATAGATTAAAAACCAAATTTGAGACAATTTAGGGAGAATTTGTTTTGCCAATTAGCCTAAGAGCACATCTTTGGGATGTGGGAGGAAACCGGAGCCCCCGGAGAAAACCCACGCAAGCACGGGGAGAATGCGCAAACTCCCACAGACACAGGCCCAAATCCATGTATCTGCACAGCACAGCGATAGTCACTGAGCTGTCGTGTTGCCCATCAGATGGTCCAGGTCAAGCATACACTAATGATATGAAGCATTAGGATACTCTCAAAAAAATCCAAGAGCAGCTGTCTCACGACCCATCGCATGTATGCCCCTCGTCAGACAACAAGGTGGATCAAAGCACCTGTAGGATAAAAATAACTGCATCAATATCATCTATTTACACACTTCCCAGGGACTCCCAAGGTTCATGATCCCCATTTTAAATCAGTTTTCTATACCCCTCCATTCCCATTTTGTTCATATGCCCATCTAAGTATTTCTTAAATATCTCCAGAGTACCTGCCTCCACCACTTTACTTGGCAGCGCATTCCACACCCCCACCACCCTCTGTGTGAAAAAACTCCCTCTAGCATCCAAGTTATACCTTACCCCCCTCACCCTAAGCCCGTGACCCCCTCGTGCTATTTGAGTCCATCCTAGGGAAAAGCTTAACCCTGTTTACTCTATCTATATCCCTCATAATCTTGTACACCTCTATCAGATCTCATCTAAGTCTACATCTTTCTAAGGAAAACAGTCTCAATTTACATACAACATAGAACATAGAACATTACAGCACAGAACAGGCCCTTCGGCCTTCGATGTTGTGCCGACCAAA
The DNA here is from genome assembly GCA_024679065.1 of Sphyrna mokarran. Classification (NCBI taxonomy): domain Eukaryota; kingdom Metazoa; phylum Chordata; class Chondrichthyes; order Carcharhiniformes; family Carcharhinidae; genus Sphyrna; species Sphyrna mokarran. Next base: position 3,312,660 of record JAGIQG010000031.1, read on the forward strand.
ATAAAAAGCAATGCCCCTCCAAACTAACCATTCCCTTCTCTTCCATATACTTATCAATTAACCTCTTAAACGCCACCAAACTTGGCGCATCTCCAACAGCTGCAGGCAGGGCATTCCACTCCCTAATCACTCTTTGAGTAAAGAACCTACCTCTGATATCCGTCCTATAACTCATACCCCTTAATTTAAAGCTTTGTCCCCTCGTGCTAGCTTTCTCCATCCTAGGAAAAAGGCTATCCCTGTCCACCCTATCTAAACCTCTACTCATCTTATATGCTTCAATAAGATCCCCTCTTAGCCGCCTCCTTTCTAACGAAAACAACCTCAAATCCTTCAACCTCTCTTCATAGGACCTGCCCTCCATACCAGGCAACATCCTGGTAAACCTCCTCTGCACTCTTTCTAGAGTCTCCACATCCTTCCGGTAGTAAGGCGACCAGAACTGGACGCATTATTCCAAAATAGGTCTAACCACTGTTTTATACAACTGCAATATTAAAGGCCAGCTCTTGTACTCTATACCCCTTCCTATAAAGGCTAGCATACTACATGCTTTCTTCACAACCTTCTCCACTTGCTCTGCCACCTTCAGAGACTTGTTCACCTGCACCCCCAGGTCCCTCTGCGTTTCTACATTCTTAATAGGTCTACCCTTTATCATATACCTCCCTCCTACATTCTTTCTCCCAAAATGCATCACCTCACATTTGTCAGGATTGAATTCCATCTGCCATCTGTCTGCCCAAGCTACCAGCCTGTCTATGTCCTGCTGCTTCGCCTGACAATGGTCCTCACTATCCGCAATTCCAGCCATCTTTGTATCGCCTGCAAACTTGCTGATCACTCCGCCTATTCCCTCTTCCAAGTCATTTATATATATTACAAATAGAAGAGGTCCCAGTACTGAGCCCTGCGGCACACCACTAGTGACCGACCTCCAGCTAGAAAAACCCTTCCACTATTATTCTCTGTCTCCTATTACCAAGCCAGTTACTTATCCATCTAGATACCTGCCCTGTATCCCATGAGCCTTGACCTTCTCAACTAACCTCCCATGAGGGAGTTTGTCAAACGCCTTACTGAAATCCATATAGACGACATCAACGGCTCGCCCTTTGTCCACCGTTTTCGTCACCTCCTCAAAAAATTCTACCAGATTTGTAAGGCACGACCTCCCCTTAACAAAGCCATGCTGCATATCCCTAATCAGATCGCAATGCTCTAAGTGCCTATACATCCTATCTCCGGCTCGCCCTTTGTCCACTGATTTCGTCACCTCCTCAAAAAATTCTACCAGATTTGTAAGGCACGACCTCCCCTTAACAAAGCCATGCTGCATATCCCTAATCAGATCGCAACGCTGTAAGTGCCTATACATCCTACCTCTAAGAATCCCCTCAACAGCTTCCCTACCACTGATGTCAAACTCACCAGCCTATAATTTCCAGGGTTATTCCTACTACCCTTTTTAAACAACGGTACAACATTAGCTATTCTCCAAACTAAATCCAGTATAGCCCCTTCTCTAGTCGGGCTAGCCACATACTGTTCCAACGATCCTTCCAGTCCACATTTTACAACTTCTTCCTTGTCCAAACTCCCAGCTCTAGGTACTTTCCAATCCACCCTAGGGATATTAAAATCTCCCACTATAACGACGCATTGTTCTTTCTGCTCCTATTCAAAATGTCTTTACATATGCCTTCTTCAAATACCCGCGGGCTGTTGGGTGGCCTATAATACACCCCTATCATCGTAATCTCCCCCTTTCTATTCCTCAACTCCACCCACAGCGACTCCACTCCTAACTCCTCTGTATTGTCCTCCCTCTGCACCGCCGTGATGCTCTCCTTAACTAACAACGCCACTCCCCCACCTCTTCTGGACCCTCCTCTGTCACGCCTGAAACACTTATACCCAGGAATATTCAGTTGTCACTGCTCTCCTTCCTTTAACCACGTCTCCGTCACGGCAAGTACATCCAAGTTCCTCGCAAACATTAAGGCCCTAAGTTCATCCGTTTTTCCCGTTATGCTCCTCGCATTGAAACAGACACACTCCAGACCTCCAAGACCACTCGGAACCTCCTTCTCCCCGGTGCATCTCTTCTCATCCAAGCTTACTCTATACCGAGATATCAGTGTCAGCCCCTCCCCCCTCCATATTAGTTTAAATCCTGCCGAAACACTCCAGCTAACCTCCCAGCTAAGATATTCACACCCTTTTAAATATTCCCCGTCCTTTCTATACAGGTGCCCGTCTTTCACAAAGACTTCCCAGTTACCCACAAACAAGAAACCCTCTGCCCTACACCAGTCCTTCAGCCACGCATTCAGCTGTAGGATCCCATTTCTCCTGGCTCCGCTATTACCCGGCCCTGGAAGCAGCCCTGAGATCGCCACCCTGGGGGCCCTGCTCTTCAGCCTACCCCACAACTCCCTGAAATGCCTTCGTATATCCTCCCTGCTCTTGCTTCCTACATTCTTATCTCCTACGTGAATAATCACATCCGCCTGGGTCCCCTCACCCTTCAAAATGCCCTCTACCCTGTCAGACACATCTTGCACCCCTGCTCCAGGGAAGCAAGCTACCATCCTGCCTTTGACCACAGAAGCGCCCATCTATTCCTCTAACCCTCCCATCCACCATCACTATCTCCCTTTTAGCCCGTTCTCTCCCCTTTGAGGTACTCTGGTCCTTGTGCCTTGACTTTTTTAACCCTCCGCCCTCGATATTTTGGGGAGCTGCCACTGTGGAAGTCTTTGGACTGTCTCCCCTCTCATTTTTCCCCTTCCTGACAGTAATCCACCAGTAAGGGTCAGGTTCCCCTCCGCTCCCCCCCCCCACCACTTAGACTCCGGGTCCGCCACCGTACTCTGCCTCCCTTCCATAATTGCCTCGTTCTCCCTGACTAAAAAAATCATCTTCCAATTGCCGCTCTTGTTGCTTGACCCAAGCCCTCAGGCGCTGCAGCTCCAAACACTTGACACATATGTGGACTTTCGGGAGAGGTCTTGCCTCCAGGAACTCCCACATATGACACGTGTCTCTCTGTGAGCCAAAATCTTTAGTTTTCGCTCCCGAGACTGCAGGCCAACAAAATAGTAAAAATAATTTTGCAAAGTCTTTCTGAAGTATAATGACAAGTGGGGAGAGCGGGAGAGAGTTTTCTTCGATCGTGGTTGATGTGATGACAAGTTGGTGATCTGCTCGATGTTAAAACATGTTGAAGGAATATGCTTAAAGATTGCCTTGTGCACCACTAGTTTTAAACAGATAAACGCAACAGATCAACAGATAAACACACTGAGCATTCCTGACCGATATCTTATTTGCCAACCTCCATGGGCTGAAAATGGTTTAGTTATCCTTGTGATGGAGACAGTGTTATTATCACTTTATTAACGATCCAGAGTAACAAGAAAACCCTCTCCAGACCCTGGTTCGATTCTGGCCTCAGCAAATAGTGAGAGGTGAAATCAGTGCCAATCAGGAACCGTATTTTAATTGTAAATCTGGCAATATACTAACAGTCTCAATGTCCCTGAAGCAGGACCTTTAACTGGCGTCAGGGATCCACCTTCTGGTTTGTTCCAAGCCATTTATGAAGAAATTGATGACGTTCCACATGACAAGTTTTCAACTCATTCCCGTGCTTCAGGTTTGTATTTTTATTTCATTTCAAACCCAAGCTACACTGAAAACCTCAGGTTTCCCTCCCTTAACCGTCAGTGCACTGATAGGTTGATGACACTTTTTTCTCATCCTTCAAATGGAATGGAGAAATATCACAAAGCTTCAGTTGACTTTAGAGGATGAGCGGATTTGAATATATTTCTACTCTCTGTCAGTGCTGAAGGGAGTGTTTTGCCATCTGTGTGAAAATAGTGACTAGGGTAGTTGCTTCCAAATTCCAAATATGCTATCCCTTCCGTCCATCACGGTTTAGTTTTAAAACACCATGGATACACTGTTTGATTGAACATAAATCCATTGAATGATATCGAATTACAGGAATAGTGTTGTGTGGGGGAATACCTGGACAACAAAATGTTTCTTTTCCTGATATTGAAAGTTTTAAAATGACTTTAAGCCGAAGCAAAGGCAACATATATTTTCATTGACCAACAAGAGAGAATAAATGCAAACAAGTAAACAGTCAGAACAGAAAGGATAGCGCGTGTGGAGAGGGTGGGTTTGGGGGAGATGGTGGGGGGAAGTGTTGTATTTTGTTAGCAGCAAATCCAATGTATGGGGGGTGACAAACAGGGAAAGAGAGAGATCACAATTAGTTAAGTTGTCAAAGACAATTAAAACAGTGATTCATAGGTTATTAAATAAAACCACTCAATATCCAAAGAAAGCAGAAATATTTTTGGCAATTCAGAAATACTTCATTTCCTTCCAACAAGAATTGTTTCAGCGCAATGGAAAATACTGAAATGGTAGATATATTAAACAACATTTTTTCTGCAGTTTGTATCATGATAAGACTTAACCATGTGACGGCAGAAGATTTGAATAGCGATGGCAGATTTTTTTTTAAAAAAGCCACATGCACCAAACACTTTAGGATCATTTTTTTTTTCATCCATGCATTTTGAAAAAAAAGGAAGAAAATTCTAACAGAGGAACCATTGCAATTTTTCACAAATCACTACGGATGAGTGTAATTCTAGAATACTTATGGAGAAAACAATATTGACACCATGATTAGAAAGGGAAAAAAGAATGTGTTTAGAAAAAAAATACGTCAATCTGCTGAACATTATTAGCAGGTACATTAATCCAATTCGACAGATTGAGGAAAAATATTTGCATGTCAAAAATTATAAATTATAAAGGTTAATCAGTACACCTTTCATGACCGGATGTCTCACATAATAAAAACACGAAAATCGAACAAATGGCAACTCGCCAGACCATAAATTCATTGTCCATATTCGTTTTGAATCATACACATGGAAGGGAACAGAATATAACTTTCAGCTCCATTTTAGTCCACGGCAACCTTGCCTCTGACTCAGATATCCAGGTTCAAGTTCCGTTCCAGAATTTCGGTCAAATATATCAAGTCTGACATTATTCACAGTGCTGAGAAGGCATAATACTATTGGAGATATAACATTTCATAGGAGCTGTAATCCATGGCCAAGAAATCTTCTATTGAGTGTTGATCTGAACAATACTTTACCACTTGAGAAAATTAATTGTTAAATTCCATGCGTTTTTTTATTACTTTGTTATCATTTACAGTGCAGCATCCAAAATATCTTCTGTGTTTAAACATTACAATAGTGAATCCACTTAAAGCATGCATCACAAAGGAGAATTAATCAGTTAGGCAGTAAATTGCAGTATATGTAAGTGCTTGTTCTATGTGTACATTATCATGGGGCAAACTTAAATTTAGAACCAGTTTACTGTTATAACTTCTGGGATAAATGTTTCTCTAAGTGGAAGAAGATTCGAACTGGTGGTGGACACAAATGGGTGCTGGGATCACATGTTTATGATTTATTGCAATAGCTTGAGATTTGCAATCACATTTTAACGATAGTAGTAAATTTTGGTGGGCAGTCAAGTGCTGAAGCAAATTAAAAGAAAATGTAAACACACTTTCTGTGAAAGTCATACGATTGAAAAAATGAAACTCAACAAAAGCAACAGACAAATTAAAACACGGTGAGAAAAAAGTGCAACTCTCCCTATTGCAATGGAGTGCAAAATAAATGAAGTAGTTCGTAAAATTACGAAAATGCAATGGTCCAAAAATAATTTGATGCAAAAGTTAAAAGAAACAGTGAAGCAAAAACAAACACAAAAGTTCCTTTCTAAAGGAAACAAAAGAGAAAGAGATTTTGGCCATCTAAAATATATAAAATAATAAAAACTCAATATGTAGGATAAAGTTAAGAGAAACATAACCAGACAGTCGAGTGGATTGCATGTGTCTGAGTATGATTTTATTGAAAAGGCGACAGGAAACAGAAGAGGTTCGAAAACAATTTACAAGAATGTTAGCAGTACTGAGGACTGAGAGTTATCAGATTGACTGAACAGAGTGAAAACAACGCTCCGATTTCGAATATTTATGTTCTTTTCCTGTGTTTTGCCTGCGACCTCAACGACTTATTTTCACTACTGGCGGATTTTCATCTCTGAAGATAAAGGTCAGGGAAACAATATGGCAGTGGGAAGGGATTCTGTATCAGAAAACCCTGTCCACTGATCCAGCCGTAACAGATTTGTTCTTACATTATTTATCGAAGGCCGAAGGGCTTGTTCTGCGCTGTAATGTTGTTATTTTCTCTTCACTGATATCTCACACATCGGACTGTTCAGAACCAGATTTACATCATTAATCCATTCACAGTTGCCCCAATAAGGTGATGCTAGCTTTTCACCTTAAACCACTGCAGTCAGTCTGCTCACTTTTCTTGCAAATTGTGCCACAGTCAAATGTCAGGACGTTGCCACAGTGACGTTGAAATTGTTGTGATATTGACTTCCACGTTCTGAATCGTTCTTTATCATCATAAAAACGTAATGAATCAACCGCAAACAATTTGCCTAATAGCCAACTATTTTGTGCTCACCAGTTTCTTCAAGCATTGGCTCATTCAATCAGATTGAATATTACATCAGTCACAGTTTGAGAGACACGGATCCTGGATCAGAATATTCTAAAGTGAAATCCTCCTGTATTCCGGATAGGTCGAAATTCACATCCTACTATTCCCTTCTGAGTCTTCTCACTCTCTTATATCTAAAATAGCACCTGAAATCTCCAAACGCGTACACCTTGACGTGTACACCATGAGATTATAGGGCCAAGTAGCTCAGACATTTCAGAATAATTTCAGTTACAGCATCTCTGAGCCTGAAACAATTTCTGAGCCCAGCAATTTAAATGACGTTTGCTTTCTTTTGAAAAAAAATCCACACATTTTCCCAGAAGCCATTCTGGGCTGTGAAATGTGTGCGGGTTTATGGCATTGGTGAATCATTCGCAAGGCTATTATCTTGAACGAAAGTTGAAAATGCTAGCACAAAATTTAAGCCAATAACTCTTCGCGCCCAAAGTCAGTGACACCATGAGAGATACTTTTATTTTTCTGTCCCATAATTGTTGATTAAGGATATGATTTTAACTTCCTTCATTTCTAATTAATTTCAATTGAAATGCTATTACCTCTCAGCTCCTGCTTTGACAGACTATGACGATGCTGAGACTGAAACCATTGACTCTCAGAGTGGGCACATGCTGCTGAACCAGAGCTCTGATGGTGTCTTTGCTTCAGAAAGTTTCAGCGGTGACCTCGGCACTCTGGGTGAGATAAATCATTAATTGTTCCGCTTCGTAGAAAACTGTTTGGGATCAGGGCAGAATAATTTGATAAGAAATTGCAACAGGGGTCGGCCATTCAGCCTCTTGAGCCTGGTTCACCCTTCAGCGGATCATGACTGATCAGACATTTATCACATGGACTCTTTTGCCCTTTCCCCATCACTCTTGATTCATTTATTCATCAACAATTTGCCTGTCTCAATTTTAACTGTGCACAGGGACACTGCCTTCATCGCTCTCGGTACCAAGATTCACCACCCACTAAGGGGAGACAATCCTGCAAATTTCAATCTTATGTTCGTGTCCCTTTTTACTGAGACTCCTCAGCCTGGCGCTAGAATCTTTAATAGTGACGGCATCATCTCAGCGTTTACCCTGTCAATTCCCATCACAATCCTATGGTTCAATGAGATTACCGCTCATTCTTCTGAATACCAAATGCACGGAGCGCCAAATTATTTAGAATTTCCTCCTAAATTATTCCCTCATGTCTATAATCATCATTTAGATAGAAATTAACCTTTACATTAGGCATATGGATTGAAATTAACCTTTAAATTATGCATATGTATTGAAATTAATCTTTAAATTAAATGACATCATTGCATCAAGCTCAGTCCTTGTGACTCCCTGTTTCACGAAGCTCCAGATAAGGTCACAGCGAAGGAGCCTCCTGTTTTTGACCCATAGCTTCTGAAGCTAAATTAATCCTGCTTTCGAATTAACTCGCTCCAGCTGAGGGGCTGTGAAAACTTGCTTTCAACCTCCGATTAAAATTCATCCAATCAAATGTTCAATGTTTAGTTCATGACTAATTTAAGGAAAACACTTGATTTCAGGTTAAAGGTTAGAATTTAATGGATATTACACGAAATCCCGGTCACTTTCTGACGTCATTCATGGAGTCCCATGCTGAGAGAACATTCTGAGTTGATTATCGCTTCCGAATATTACTGAAGCCTCCCGCCCTCGCGTGTGGAATATAATCGCTCTGATTTGAAGTGAATTTCAGTCAATCAAATAATAATTTGGCATTTGGTTTTAGTTCCTGCCGCGAATTAACATATAACATAAACATAGAACAATACAGCACAAACAGGCCCTTCGGCCCACGAGTTGCGCTGATCACATCTAACAATCCACAGACCTATCTATAACCCCCTATCCTATTAGTTTCTATATACTCATCCAGAAGTCTCTTAAAAAAACCCAGTGAGTTTGACTCAACAACCTCCGATTGCAGTCGGTTCCATTCACTCACCACCCTCTGAGTGAAAAACCTACCCCTGACATCTCCTTTGTATTTGCTTCCCTGCACCTTAAATCTGTGTCCTCTCGTAGTGACCATTTCAGCTCGGGGAAATAGTCTCTGAGAGTCCACCCTATCTATCCCTGTCAACATTTTATAAACCTCTATCAGGTCGCCTCTCAACCTGCGTCGCTCCAGTGAGAAGAGTCCCAGCTCCCTCAACCTATTTTCATAAGGCCTGCCTCCCAATCCAGGCAACATCCTTGTAAATCTCCTCTGAACTCTCTCAATAGCCTCTACATCCTTCCTATAATGAGGCGACCAGAACTGTGCACAATACTCCAACTGGCGAATTGTATTAAACAAAGTAGCTTCTTTAGCCCAAATTTCATGAAAAGTTTCTTTACCGCCCAGTACTCAGTAGACCTGCATTGATCAGGCTTATGCACTCCTTTCACAACAGCGAAGTAAAATAATGTTGTCTGTGGCAAAGGCACGGACTCTTAACCGCTATTGGAGAGGGACCATTCATCTCCGAGGTTCAACATGTACATTAGAGTGTTAAACCGTATTTTATGATATTTTCCAATGGGAGTGACGCAGTGTTGGGATGTGACCTGCCTCACATGGTTTCTGCTTCGGGATTGCGTATTTTCAGTAGTGCATTACATTGAAAGTATCGGAGAGAATGAACAGTGTGTATTTGATCGAAAGAAACTGACAGTTAATAAGGATATGATAGAAGTACTTGTGAAGTGTTAATCTGACTGTGGAAATGTTTGTAATTCGCACTCATTTAATCGTTTCAGATCATCGTCATCAGCAAATTCAGGATGTGACGTCCTCAGACATATGACTTAAATCAAAGGGGAAGCCCCTTCACTTATCGCCATGTTGAAGATGCTGCAACTTCAGATTTCAATATTGTTGTTGTTTAAAATTAATTCGATATTGCTTCATGTTATGCTCGATAGATTATGATTGATTTCTCTCTTCGTTTTGCCTGATAAAGGAAAAGTTTTGTTCAATGAACAATGCAAAATAACGTAGAATGTATTTCCAGCATTGCGCTCTCAATATTAAAGCTGGTACATCGCATTGCATTGTAGAATGGACTCACTATTATGATTCATGATTTGATGCGAGTATTTGTCAAGTGCATTTGAAAATTACTTTGCAAAAACTTCCCTTCTTACGCCATTAAATAAAGATTAGGGCAAATAAGTACATGGTTCCGTTATCTTCATTTATTGTAATCCAGATCGTCACGGAAGTGAGGGGGAGGGTCCACAGCATTTCACCAACAAATAAATCCAACACGATGTTATATTCCAGCGCTGTCGCTAGGCTTCGGGAACATTCACTGTGCCGGGAGATGTGAAGAAGCTGGTCAGATTTCCAAGTTTCCTTTTCACTATAATTCCTCAAATTTTATATCCAGTAATCCATTAATTTTCGTTTACTCCAAATAAGCCCCTACACCAGCTAGATGGCCAAATTTGCAGACATATCAGGACATCATCACAAAATAATTATCTCTCCCAGCCACTGACCATTCTGACGTGGAAAAATATTGCCTTTCCTTCACTGCTGCAAAATCATGGAACTGCCTCCCGAGCAGGACCTGCACCATGCCGACTGCAGCAGTTCAAGAAAACAGTTCCTAACAGATTCTCAATGGCAGTTAGTGATAGGCAGTGTATGCCAGCCGATACAAGAATACTATCACATGCAATCAAAATCTACTAAAAACATTGCTAACTGATATATATTTTTTCCAAATGCATTAATATTTACCCACATTTCACTTATTTTCCAGAATGACTCACATTTTTCAACATTTCCAGGAACAGATCTTTAGGAATGTCTGATTCATTCTGATCCGCTGTTGATCTGTCAAAACCAAAACATTGAAACTCACCCATATCATCATTCGGTCAATGTTAATGAATCCAGGTCAATCCAATCGCTTTCTAACAACTCCGTGACACTATTAGCAGCTTACACTGGACTGTACGCAGTGAAGGCAACTGATCACCATCTTTCCAAGGGCAATTATTGAACCCTCAGAACTGTTCAATGTGCCAAAAATTCTTGCACCTCGAAAAGTATTTAATGCATTCGTTCAGTTCTTTATTTGATGAAGTTACTGTGAAATTCTTCAAATCGCCACAGTCAGGCACCTGTCCCGGTGAATGCATCTAACCAGCACTTTCAGGAAACGGTAGGAAACCGGACACCCGAAGGAAACCCACGCAGAAGGTGGCTAAGGCACAGAGAAGGTGGCTAAGCCAGGATTTGAACCTGGTTCCTTGGAGCAGTGAGGCAGCAATGTTAACCACTGTGCCACCCTTAATAATACAAATGTTATTGATATTATTAATAATATTATCCATCATCGTAATTGTCGAACGTTTGACCATCATTAAGATTATTCAGCAATATTCATTTTATTAGAACAGTATAGTGGCACTGCGGCCCCACATCACCAGGGATCCGGAGTTAATTATGTTCCTGGGTGACCGTTTAGGGTTTACAAATCGTCCTGTTTTTGTGTGAGATCCCTGTCACTGCGCAGTTTTCACCCAAAGTGCCGGGTTATGGCCTTGCTAAATTGTCCCTTGGCGTCAGACAGATTGGCAGGTTGAATATGTGTCGCAGCGATGAGGTGCAGATCGAATTGTTGTCGTGCAAGCTGTTGTGATTCTATGATTATTGTTTCAAATATACTGCTGCGAACATTACTATTAATCATAAAAACATGGTTGATCTAGACACATTACCTGTGTTCTGATAAATGTCCTGTTCCAATAAGGAAGATTTTATTCCTTTCTGATCAGTCAATAGACTGTGGTCCACACTACAGCGATCACAAGCTGCCGTTATCTGAAGTCACATCCAGACCCATTAACATCACAATTAGCACCATGTAAGTGACCCACTTCACCTCTTTCTGCAACACGTTTACATCAAATAAGAATGTAATTTCCACTTATTCAAGCTTCATGTCAACAACAAATACATCTTTGTGTCACAGAAACTTTCAGCATTTGGAAACATTTCGCTTCTCCCAGTTATCAGTGTTTAGTTCTGCGTGCATTAACACCACTGTCTTTCATGTAAACCTTTCTATGCTAGATTCTTGGAGTTAATTTGCTCTCTTGCCTGTGCTCTCTCTTAATTTTCCAGGCCGAACATATCTTGCTGCTTAGAACAATCATTCTTTTCGTTTTATTTTCCCTGTCCCAATACCGTGCTCACTCATCACAGCGAATATTGGGGATAAAGGGTTTGCACTGCACAAGGAAAATCTTGATCAACCAGATATTGAAGTCTAAATCGGCAGGCAGAGATGAAATGCACTCTGACATTTGGTCAGCTGCTGCTGGAGGGAAGGATGGATGTGTTAGAGCAGTGCAGGTGGAGTGTGCGGGGTTTTAAGCTTAATTATCTGGTCCCAGACACCGTTTCACAGTCAGTGGATTTATAATGGGGTCCACATGACTTTCACCTGCTGTTGTTGTAACAATTGTCTATTCTGACTCCTTGCCTCGACTTGTCCTCCTGAATGAAATTTTTCTCGGCAGTAGAAGTGAACAATGTGAAACGGAGGTTGTTCGCTTTAGAGACAACTCTTTGATCTTAAATGCCATTTGGTTGGGTAAGAAATCACACAATTCCCCATGGACTCTCGCTGCAAGCTTGAAGGCCTTCAGCAGTGTAGCACTAAGGTAAACCTCTTCATCAATGTGGAAGTGAGGTTACCATCCCGGAAGTCATGAATAGGCGAACACACCAGCTATGGGAACGATCGCACGCACAAAAATAAACTAACCAAAATGGGGCAACTAACACATGCCCCTCACCAAATATTGTGTGACCCACTCTTCAATCTGTTTGCCAATATGAAACCTGAATCCCGACTCTCGCAAATGCGCAAGAAATAAAAAAAAAACACCGACTCCCAATATTTGTGGTGCGGATAACACAAATTAACACAAATCCTATGCTTCGCACCGGACAAACCCGCTGACTTCGATTTTATTGGTCATTGGGCCCGACACCATGCTCAATTCGACTTCTGGACATCGACATTGAGAGCACTAACCGGATTTTCCGGCTCATCTACTTCCTTATGATCCCTGCTTGCTACGCACCGTCTCCCTCAGATCAACTGTTGCCCTGCATTCAAACATCACCCTCCATCCACCCCTGTCTTCTGCCATCCACATTTCCCAGCTCATGGAAGACAAACTTTAGCTCCTGCCAACTTGTGCCACAGAGGTCAACCGGATTAGCCAGTCAAAGCTGCAGAAACACGATGGGACTTATAAAATATGGCGAACTGATTCTTACGCACAGCTTAATTTATCTCGAGTGTAGGGTATGATTATAGAATGCATGGCACAACGGATGGCAGTAAATGTAGCCCGAATAAAGTCTTGTGCAACTGGACTTACTGCAAATGTTCCTTCGCCCATTCCTCGCAACATGCCTCGGAAAATTAGCATTCCGTGATGACTGCCGTCAATAAAAATTGACAGCAAATTTTGGCCAGGTTCGGTACTCTCCAACAGATGAATAACTACATATATTACAATAATTGAGAATGCATTTCTCGGCCACCTCGTCAAGGAATGGACGTGCACAGCGCCATCAGGTGGTTATTTAAGAAGCAGCACCCCGATTTCTGAGGGTCAGTATCCAGCGTGCACTGCACTGTCACAGCCTGAGTGCTCTAGGAAAACTGCACTGGCAGAAGGTTTGCGCGGAGTGAGTACTGCTTTGGCAGAGAGTCAGTATACAGTGTGTGCGCCACTATCAATGTGTCAGCATTGTAGGAAAACTACACTAGTTCAGGGTCTGAACTGAGGGGATACTGCTCTGTCCCAGGGTTAGCACTGAGAATGGGTCTGCAATGTCTCGGGTTCTGCTAAGGTAGAACGATTGGGGTCCTCGATGAAGTGCAGAATAGTCAGTATCTGCAGAAATTATGCAATGTCAGACAGCCCCGCAGCGATAGACTGTGGTCCTGAAGAGGGACAGTAATGTTGGAGAGTTTTACTGCCAGACTGTGCTACATTGAACTGTTGGAGGATTAGGGACGTCTATTTCTGGATTGATTAACTAATTAATTTCTGGACGCAGGATACTGGGGGGAAGCCCTGCAGTGTCAAACAGTCAGTGCTGTGGTCGTGCTGCACTGACGGAAAGATAGAAAAAAACTACAACACAAACAGGCCCTTTGGCCCACAAGTTGCGTCGAACATGTCCCGACCTACTAGGCTCACCCTATACCCCTCTATCTTACTAAGTTCCATGTACTAATCCATAAGACTTTTAAAATACCCAATTGAATGCCCCTCCAGCAAGGCAGCCGATTCCACGCACCCAACACCCTCTGAGTGGAAAACTGACAGTGTGGAAAATTAATCGATTGGTGGGGCTGTTGGAGATCAAATTTCTCAGGTTGGAACCGATCTTATGAGAGCCCAAACCTCCCTGAGTACTAATGCTCTGGCAATGCAACACTCCCTCGGAACTGACATTCTGAGAGAGCACCTTTTCTTTATTATTGAACTGTGACTCTGTGGCACTCACTTATTAGTCATTTTCCGACAGTGCAACACTACCTCAGCACTGACACTGCGATAGTGCGGCACTCCCTCAGTACTGACACTCCGATAGTGTTGCACTCCCTCAGTACTGACACTCCGATAGTGTTGCACTCCCTCAGTACTGTCACTCCGATAGTGCTGCGCTCCCTCAGCACTGACCCTCTGACAGTGCGGCACTCCCTCAGCACTGACTCTCTGACAGTGCGGCACTCCCTCAGCACTGACCTCTGACAGTGCGGCACTCCCTCAGCACTGACCCTCTGACAGTGCGGCACTCCCTCAGCACTGACCCTCTGACAGTGCGGCACTCCCTCAGCACTGACCCTCTGACAGTGCGGCATTCCCTTAGCACTGACCCTCTGACAGTGCGGCACTCCCTCAGCACTGACCCTCTGACAGTGCGGCACTCCCTCAGCACTGACCCTCTGACAGTGCGGCACTCCCTCAGCACTGACCCTCTGACAGTGCGGCACTCCCTCAGCACTGACTCTCTGACAGTGCGGAACTCCCTCAGCACTGACCCTCTGACAGTGCGGCACTCCCTCAGCACTGACTCTCTGACAGTGTGCGGCACTCCCTCAGCACTGACCCTCTGACAGTGTGGCACTCCCTCAGCACTGACTCTCTGATAGTGCGGCAGTCCCTCAGCATTGACCCTCTGACAGTGCAGCACTCCGTTAGCACTGACCCTCTGACAGTGTGGCACCCCCTCAGCACTGACCCTCTGACAGTGCGGCAGTCCCTCAGCACTGACCCTCTGACAGTGCTGCACTCCCTCAGCACTGACCCTCTGACAGTGCAGCACTCCCTTAGCACTGACCCTCTGACAGTGTGGCACTCCTCAGCACTGACCCTCTGACAGTGCGGCACTCCCTCAGCACTGACCCTCTGACAGTGCAACACTTCTTCAGTGCTGACACTCCGATTGTGCAGCACTCCCTCAGCACTGACTCTGTGACAGTGCGGCACTCCCTCAGCACTGACCCTCTGACAGTGCGGCACTCCCTCAGCACTGACCCTCTGACAGTGCGGCACTCCCTCAGCACTGACCCTCTGACAGTGCGGCACTCCCTCAGCACTGACTCTCTGACAGTGCGGCACTCCCTCACCACTGACCCTCTGACAGTGCAACACTTCTTCAGTGCTGACACTCCGATAGTGCGGCACCCCCTCAGTAGTGACACTCTGACAGTGCAATATTTTGTCTAGATGGCACTTTGTCAAAGCTAAAAGATAAATAAATTGAGACATTTCATTTCGTAATTCATTTAGTGAAAGATCCAGAACTTTGAAAGAGTTCGTTATTTATGGTTAAAAGAAAAAAAAACAAATAAAAGTGCATTTATTTTACCCACATCCCTCTTAAGGCAGCGCCCCCTCCTGCCCCCCTTCAGCTCCCCTCCCCCCGGATCAAATCAGATGAGGTAGGCCCACCCAACAGATCACCCAAAGCCAGTCCCAGTCGCTGCTCTCCCTCCATTCCAGACCGATCCTGTCTGCGGAGTGGCTGCAGACACCTCCCCATCCCCGCCGATTGCCCTCGGCGCACAGTAGGCTCTTCCGACTTGGCACTGCCCATGCCCAGTGGGCCGTGCCATGTTGCCCCCTGGGCATGGTCACTTTGTCCCTTGGGGGCACGCCAGGGGACACAGGGTGGTACAGTCAAGATGTCCGTGCCTTGGTGTACGGCCCCTCTGCAGCCCGACCTGCAGGGACTCCCCCCCCCCTTCCCTTTCATTCCAGCGGGGTCGTGGGGAGTTAGTCTGAACCCGAAATGGAGGCGGGATGGGAGATTCACTCGGAACTTGAAAAGTCCCCATAATGAACAAACATACATGTTTAAAATACATGCAGAAAATATTGAAATGACTGGCCTGCCTTTCCGCTGGTTTCAGACTGAGTCTCACTGGCGACTATTCGCCGGCACTGGAAGATGCACAAGCAATCCCAGCACACTCACAAACCCCTGTTCATGGTCGCAGAGTTGCGGATCTCCCACAGCCACTCGACAGAAACGTTGCTGGTTGCAATGTGATTATCGTAGTCATTGTTTCCAAACGGGATCACAATTTGAGTTCCCAGTCTAGCCGCCTCATACAGGATTGGTTTGTGTCCTCCTGTGTTGTGCTGGGCCTGCAGAAGCGTTTTCTCTGAAGGCCGAATATTGCTCCTCCCATTTGATATTGTGGCACAATTGCTCAGGCAAAGTCAAAGCGCCGAAAATGGTTTTACTTCTGGATGCCCAAAGCTTTGTTCTGCTGATCGCAAGTTCGAGGCCAATGAAAATGTTTTCAACACATTTCAGGAAAGGTTTATTGAGTTAAATCCGGCAATGCAACATCTTGGGAAAGATTGCACACTTCGGCTTTCCACTTGCTGGCATTTGGAGGAATGAGGCAACATCATGTTGGGGCTGTAACAGTGGATTTACAGGATAGCTGTAGCCAGTTTATTCCTGAAGATTTATTGCAGACGATACAAAGATGGCTGGACTTGCGGATAGTGAGGAGCGTGGTCAGGCGATACAGCAGGATATAGGCTGGTAGCTTGGGCAGACAGATGACAGATGAAATTTAATCCTGATAAATGTGAGATGATGCATTTCGGGAGATAGAATGTAGGGGTGGAGGTATATGATAAAGGGTAGACCTATTAAGAGTATAGAAACGCAGAGGGACCTGGGGGTGCAGGTGAACAAGTCTCTGAAGGTGGCAGAGCAAGTGGAGAAGGTTGTGAAGAAAGCACATAGTATGTTAGCCTTTATAGGAAGGGGTATAGAGTACAAGAGCTGGCATTTAACGTTGCAGTTGTATAAAACGCTGGTTAGACTTCATTTGGAATATTGCGTCCAGTACTGGTCGCCTTACTACCAGAAGGACGTGGAGACTCTGGAGAGCGTGCAGAGGAGGTTTACCAGGATGCTGCCTGGTATGGAAGGTCTGAGTCATGAGGGGAGATTAGCCAAATTGGGACTGTTTTCCTTAGAAAGACGTAGACTTAGAGGAGATCTGATAGAGGTGTACAAGATTCTGAAAGGGATTGATAGAGTAAACAGCGTTAAGCTTTTTCCTCGGATGGACTCAAATAGCACGAGGGGTCACGGGCTTAAGGTGATGGGGGTAAGATATAATTTGGATGCTAGAGGGAGTTTTTTCAGACAGAGGGAGTTGCGGGTGTGGAATGCGCTGCCAAGTAAAGTGGTGGAGGCAGGCACTCTGGAGTTATTTAAGAAATACTTAGATGGGCACATGAACAGAATGGGGATGGAGGGGTACAGAAAACTGATTTAAAATGGGGATCATGAGCCTTGGGAGTCCCGGGGAAGTGTGTAAATAGAGGATGATATTGATGTATTTTTTTAATCCTACAGGTGCTTTGGTCCACGATGGGCATACACGCGATGGGTCGTGAGAGGACTGCTCTTGGATCTCTTTCGAGTTTATCCTACTGCTTCACGTTGTTAGTGTATGTTTGACCTGGACCATCTGATGGGGAACACGACAGCTCGGTGACTATCGCTGTGCTGTGCAGATACATGGATTTGGGCCTGTGTCCGTGGGAGTTTGCACATTCTCCCTGTGCTTGCGTGGGTTTTCTCTGGAAGCTCCGGTTTCCTCCCACATCCTAAAGATGTTCTCTTAGGCTAAATGGCAAAACAAATTCTCCCTAAATTGTCTCAAATTTGGTTTTTAATCCATAGATCTATAAACATGGACAGGGATCGTGGGTAGAGGTGGGAACATCGGGGTGGCGGCGCGGGCTCGTTGGGCCGAAGGGCCTGTTTCCCGTGCTGTTTTGTTCTTTGTTCTTTGTTCTACTCGTTGATCATTCTAGAGCAGGGA
This sequence comes from Sphyrna mokarran, assembly GCA_024679065.1. Lineage (NCBI taxonomy): Eukaryota > Metazoa > Chordata > Chondrichthyes > Carcharhiniformes > Carcharhinidae > Sphyrna > Sphyrna mokarran. Next base: position 3,330,720 of record JAGIQG010000031.1, read on the forward strand.
TCAAAATTTTGGCGAAGGACTGGCAGAGCTAAAAGAGAAATGAGGATGAATTAAATCAGAGAAAATGTTGTGAAGCTATGAAATTGTCTAAAGTTTGTTTGACAGCACGGTGAGTGTTGTCAGACTGAGGAGTGTTTTTGAGTGAACATAGGAGATGATAATTTATAAGGAAGTACGTACTCATTTAACTTACTTTCAGGGTGAGCTAGATTAGTTTTTATTTGTGAAATTAGAAGCTGTACTTTAGTGCATTCCTGCGCCAGGAATCAGCTGAGTCAGCTCTCAACTGAACTTGGGTGAGTCTTCTTACTAATTCAAACCAGTTCCAGAGCTTTGTATGTTGTGTGTAGAAGAACGGAGACGCAGAGTCCTGCCTGACTGCACAGTGTGTGCCAAGTAAAGTGTTGGAGGCAGGTACTCTGGAGTTATTTAAGAAATACTTAGATTGGCACATGAACAGAACGGGAACGGAGAAGTATAGAAAACTGATTTAAAATAGGGATCATGAGCCTTGGGATTCCCTGGGGAGTGTGTAAATAGATGATGATATTGATGTACTTGTTTTTATCCTACAGGTGCTTTGGTCCACCTTGTTGTCTATCGAGGGGCATACATGCGATGGGTCGTGAGAGGGCTGCTCTTGGATCTTTTTCAAGAGTATCCTAGTGCTTCACGTCGTTAGTGAATGCTTGACCTGGACCATCTGATGGGCAACACGACAGCTCAGTGACTATCGCTGTGCTGTGCAGATGCATGGATTTGGGCCTGTGTCTGTGGGAGTTTGCACATTCTCACCGTGCTTGCGTGGGTTTTCTCTGTGTGCTCCGGTTTCCTCCCACATCCCAAAGATGTGTTCTTAGGCTAACTGGCAAAACAAATTCTCCCTAAATTGTCTCAAATTTGTTTTTTAATCCATAGATCTATAAACATGGACATGGGTCGCAGGTAGAAGTGTGAACATTGGGGTGGCGACGCGAGCTCGTTGGGCCGAAGTGCCTGTTTCCCATGCTGTTTTGTTCTTTGTTCTTTGATTGCTGCTGGAGTGTGAGGACTGTCTTTGATGTTGAGTGAATACAAGGAGTTAGATAACTCAGGCAGCAGGGGTTACAAGGGAGATTGCTAATAAGTGAGTAAGTTTTTCTTTTCCTTTTTGCTCTTGCCGTTGTAATCATTGTGGTTTTGCACTACCATAGGTTTTCTGTGTAATTTCTGCGGTCATGGCTTGAAAAGGTTATATTCACTAGTAACGAGGAACGGAGGGAAAGACCCTAGAGAAATGAATATAGAACATAGAACATTACAGAACAAATAGACACTTCGACCCACAAGTTGCGCCAATCATATCCATACCTACCAGGCTTATCTGTAACTCCAAATCCCATTAAATCCCACGTACTTATCCAGAAGTATCTTAAAAGATCCCAGCGAGTTCACCTCTACCACCACCGATGGCAGCCGATTGAACTCACTCACCACCCTCTGAGTGAAAAACTTACCCCTAACATCTCCTCAGTGCTTGATCCCCAGCACCTTACACCTGTGTCCTCTCGTAGCGACCATTTCAGCCCTGGGAAATAGCCTCCAAGAATCCACCCAATCTATCCCTGCCAACATTTTATAAAACTCTACCAGGTCGCCTCTCAACCTTCGTCTCTCCAGGGAGAAGAGACCTAGCTCCCTTAACCTATCTTCATAAGGCCTGCCTCCTAATCCAGACATCATCCTTGTAAATGTCCTCTGCATCCTCTCAATAGCTTCCACGTTCTTCCTGTAGAGGGGCGACCAGAACTGCACACAGTACTACAATTATAATCTGAAACAAACCATCTTTCAAAAGTTTAATTTAAAGGTGTAAGACATGACAGAACGCTCCAAGCCATGGTTTGCTCCTCTTAGTCCATGTGCGAGGCTGGATACACTTCCAATTCCTTTGGTCAGCATGTGTGCAGGAAATGTTTACACCTCCAGCTCTTGGAAGCTAGAGTTTCAGAGCTGGAGCAATGGCTGGAAACACTACATAGGATTCACAAATCAGAGAGTGTCGTGGATAGCACTAATAGAGAGGTAGTCACACCTCTCCACTCCACAGACAGAGAAAGAGAGAAAGACAGGTGGTGCAGAAATCTCCCATGGCCATTCATCTGCAAAATAGAAATACGGATTCTGATGCTGTTGAGGGGAATGATATTTCTAGGGACAACATAGTAAGAAGTGTCACGGCATCAGGTTAAAGCCCGACAGGTTTATGTGGTAATAAAATCTCTAGCTTTCGGTATGTTGCCCCTTCTTAGGTGAGTGTGAGTTCTATTCACAAACAAGGCACAAACTCAATTTTCAAAATAATAGTTGGAATGCGAACCTTCACTGGAAATCGAAATTTCAAATATGACACTGCGAGAGGAGAGAGTGTTAAGAGCATGTTGAAGAGATGACACCAGACAGGACAGTTAATCTGATTTTGCAAGCCCAGGCAAGTCATGGGGATTGCAAATAGTGTGCATGAATCCAAGATCATGTTTGAGGCTGTCCCCATGTGTGTGGAAGTTGGTTATCAGTGTCTGCTCAGGACTTTGCTTTGCTGTGTGTCATGAAGTCCGCCTAGGAGAACATTTAACTGAAGATCAGAGACTGAATGCCCGTGACCGCTGAAGCGTTCCCCAACGGGAAGAGAACACTCTTGCCTGGTGACGATCAAGCCAAATTCATTCATCCGTTGTCTTAGCGTCTGCATGATCTCCCAAATGCGCCATGCCTTAGTGCAGCATTTCCTACAGCGTATCTGATAGACAACATAGGCCGAGTTGCAAGATTATGTACCGTTTAACTGGTAGAAGGTGGTCTCAAATAAGATGATGACATCTGTGTCGATGATCCGGCACATCTTGCAGAGGTTTCTGTGGCTGGATTGAGTGGTGTCAAGATCTGTGTTTTCCTGAAGGCTGGGTAATTTGCTGCGGATAATCTGTTTGAAGTTGTGCAGTTGTCTGAAGGCAAGAAGTGGGGAGTGGGGATGGCCTTGGCGACTTGTTCGTCTTCATCAATGGCATTTTTGTATGTTGTAGGAGAAGTCCTGGGGAAGTAAACTGAGTTTGTGTCTTTGTGCCCTGTTTGTGATCAGAACTCCCAGCCACCTGACGAAGGGACAGCCTGTTCCAAAAGCTTGAAGCATTTGCTACAAATAAATGTGTTGGACTTGAGCTGGTGTTGTAGGATTTCTTTCTATATTACTTCTTCCCAGGTGTGGAGGGACAAGTCGCCACTTTACTGAATACAAAGTTGTCAACATTTTTTCCCCCAATGTACTGGCTGGCTGACTCAGTTGTCCAAGGGATCTGATCCTATTCCCTAACACACTCGTATATGATCCCATTCCTCAATCAACCTTTGACATCACAGGATCCATTTGATGCATTTGGCACGTTCTCAAATCCACCACTTTAGCTGGCAATTCACACCAATCCACTGTATATCTTCTGCAACTGACTTTTCTCCAAATGTACGGTGCAAATCACTCCTTTCTGCCAATGTACAATGAATAGAGACATTTACCCCTTTTTAGTTGATATTCATCAAAATAAACTCGATTTTATATCTGCTAAACATCTCCACCGGCACCAAATTCCTAGATATCATCATAACCTTGGCCAAGCTTTTCCGTCGATGTTTCTCACTCTCATTTTGTGTCTAATCTATTTCCAATTCCGGATGTACATGTCATTAATCACCATTGTGATGTGAACATTGAGTCGCTCATTGATACTTTATATCAGCCCCTTTCCTCAAATGTTTTGTCCATAAATTGACAATCCTGTTCATTTTCTTATTCTGTGCAACCTTTCTTGTGAATGTATGTGAATTTCAGCCAATGAAATCAGAATTGCTTGATAATTTCAAAATTGGTGAATCCAGATATATTCACTATCGTGTTCAATGCTCTTTAAAGGTTTGAATACAGAGGCACTTTGGAGTTACACGCACTCTATCTGCAGCCTCGAGTCCACCTTTGCATGTCCCCAGTGACATTGCCCAGTTTATCATTTGCCTGACAAGTGAACAAACTTTTCTTTTCTCTTCGCAGTTTCTTCAATTTGTGATATTATATAATTTCTATGCATTACGGGGAACTTACAATTGTTCAATAACGCATTTTTTTCTATTTCCTTGCAGGCTTGCCCTCACATGACTGGGTCTGAGTAGAACAGTCGCTTCAAAAGTCTGGACTGCCCTGGCATACACATGTCATGATCTGTGTAGAGCAGTTAAATCTCAGTGGTTAACTCTTGGTTCAGGGCGATGTAATATGAGAGTGATGTCATGCTGGATTTATTTTCCTTTTCAATCTTTCAAGTTTTTATTTCTCTCTTCGGGTTAGAGAGATTCTACTTCTGCAGTGTTTTAAGCTGACTGCTTGAAATACCCACGTTATCACAAATAAATTAGAGCAGCTAGTCCAAATGTAACCATTAGCTGGAACTCTCGTTTTAGTTAATGTTCTTCCAGATCTTCTTCACTACGTAGAAGATGATGAGACAGACTGCAGATGATTACAAAATTCGTCAGCTGCATGCTCCATCATGGAGTGGAAGCTCCAACACTGTGGACTTAATGAACAAAACTGGTGGGATGTGAATGAAATTAAGTTCAATACTACACAAGGTTTTGTTTTACAGCTTCAGTATTCATTTTCACCTCGTTTGGTTAATGATGAGAAACTGGAAGCCAAGTTACTGCTGATAGCTTCTCGAAACCATATGGAATTGGACTGGACCAACTGATGGGCAACATGACAGCTCAGTGACTGTCACTATTTGCTGTGCAGATACATGGACCTGGGTCGAATCTCCGATTGGGTCATTGTCTCTAGGAGTTTGCACATTCTCGCCATGCTAGCGTGGGTTTTTCCTGGGGCTCCAGTTTCCTCCCACACCCCAAAAACGTGCCTTTAAGCTGATAGGTGTTAATAAATTGTCCCGAAATTAGACCTCCCCAAATCTGGTGTAGAGAAAAGTCATAGGTAGAAGAAGGGAGATGAGGCACTCACAGAATGTTAAAATAGTGGCGCTGGCTTGTTGGGCCGAGGGCCCTGTTTTCCGTACCGTGTTGTTCTTTGTTCTCTTTGTTCTTTGAATTCAGAAAGAAAGAAATTTGCTAGATACTACTGCTAAAAAAAAAAATATTTGCATCAGACAGCGACGAAATACAGGAAATCAAGAACACTATTCCATATATTTCGAGACTCCTCTCCAATTGTACTCATATGCTAGCCGATGAAAATTCTGCGCCTGGTATGACATGTCCCTCTGCTGTGTAACATCCTCATCAGCTTCTCTGACGTTTGAGTAGTAGTTATCTCGACTAGATCATTCTAACAAGTACATACTTCACTCTTGCCCAACTGCAAGATATGCGTTTCCTCACCCCTTGTTCATGATGTAGCAAAGCCACTCAACCAGATCACCCAATGTATGTCTACAAGTCCCAATATATATTCCATATATTAGCACTACCTACGATGCAATTTATGCAGCAACTCTTCCCAAACCCTATGAACCGACTATGTTTTCCATCTTGTCAACAACTTGTGTGGAATATGTCGTCCAACCCTCCCTGAATTGGGTGGATTGATGTCTCCATGGTTAACACTGCGGCCTCACAATGTCAAGAACCCGGGTTTGATTACAACTTGGGTCCAGATCTGTGTGGACTCGGCACATTCAACCCGTGTCTGTGTGGCTTTCCTCTGAGTGTTCTGATTTCCTTCCACAGTGCAAGTGATTGATGGTTAGATGTATGACATAGAACATGAACATAGAACATTACAGCGCAGTACAGGCCCTTCGGACCTCGATGTTGCACCGACCATTGGAGAAAAAGCAATGACCCACTAACATAAACCATTCCCTTTTCATCCATAAACCTATCCACTGACCACTTAAATGCCCCCAAACGTGGCGCATCTACAACTGCAGCAGGCAGGGCCTTCCATTCCCTTACCACCCTCTGGGTAAAGAACCTACCTCTGATATCCGTCCTATAACTACCACCCATTAATTTAAAGCTATGTCCCCTCGTGCTAACCTTCTCCATCCGAGGAAAAAGGCTATCACTGTTCACCTTGTCTAATCCTCTGATCATCTTATATGCCTCAACAAGGTCACCTCTTAGCCGCCTTCTCTAATGAAAATAACCTCAAATCCCTCAGCCTTTCCTCATCAGACCTTACCTCCATACCAGGCAACATCCTGGTAAACCTCTTCTTCACTCTCTCCAATGCCTCCACATCTTTCTTATAAAGTGGCGACCAGAACTGTACACAATACTCCAAGTGTGGCCGCACTAGAATTTTGTACAGTTGCAACATGACGTTGCGGCTCCGAAATTCATTCCCCCTACCAATAAAAGCCAAGACTCTGTATGCCTTCTTAACAACCTTATCGACTTGAGTGCCAACGTTCAGGGATCTATGCACATATACAATGAGATCCCTCTGTTCGTCAACACTATTAAGAGTCCCACCATTAGCCCTATACTCTATACATTTGTTATTTCTGCCTCACACTTATCCGCATTAAACTCCACTTGCCACCTCTCGGCCCAGCTCTGCAACTTGTCCAAGTCTCTCTGCAAACTATAACACCCCTCTTCACTATCTACAACTCCTCCAACTTTGCTGTCGTCAGCAAATTTAGTAATCCATCCTTCTATGCCCTCATCCAGATCGTTTATAAAAATTACAAACAGCAGAGGCCCCAAAACAGACCCCTGAGGTACACCACTTGTAACCAAACTCCATGATGAATAATTTCCATCAACCACCACCTTCTGTCTTCTATCAGCTAGCCAATTCCTGACCCAATTAGCTAAATCACCCTCTATCCCATACATCTGCATTTTCTGCAGAAGCCTTCCATGGGGAACCTTATCGAACGCCTTACTATAGTCCATATATACCACATCAACTGCCTTACCTTTATCCACCTATTTGGTCACCTTTTCAAAAAACTCAATAAGGTTTGTGAGGCACGACATACCCTTCACAAAACCATGCTGACTATCTCCAATCAATTCATTTCTATCTAAATGACTATAAATCCTATCCCTAATAATTCTTTCCAAAACTTGACCACAACAGAAGTAAGACTCACTGGTCTATAATTCACAGGATAGTCTCTATTCCCCTTCTTGAACAATGGGACAACATTTGCTATCCTCCAGTCTTCCGGCACTATACCTGTAACCAATGACGACCTGAAGATCAGAGCCAAAGGCTTTGCAATCACCTCTCTTGCCTCCCAGAGAATCCTAGGGTAAATCCCGTCTCCCCCAGGGGACTTATCTATTTTCATACCCTCAAGAATATCTAGCACATCCTCCTTATCTACTTCAATACTTCACAGTTTGCAACCCTGTATCCCAGTGTAGTCCACAACTACATTTACGTTTCCCTGCGTGAATACCGAAGAGAAATACTTGTTCAGTGCCTCTCTGATCTCTTCAGGTTCCACACACAACTTCCCACTGCTGTCTCTGACTGGCCCAAATCTTGCCCTAACCAATCTTCTATTCTTAACATATCTAAAGAAAGCTTTAGGATTCTCCTTGATCTTATCAGCCAAAGTCTTCTCGTGTCCTCTTTTAGCTCTTTTTAACTCACTCTTTCACTCCCTCCTGGCTAATCTATAACTTTCCAGCGCACTAACTGAGCCTTCATGCCTCATCTTGATATAAGCCTTTTTTTTCCTTTTCACCAGCGAATCAACTTTTTTTGTACATCACGATTCCCTTACTCGACCATTGCCTGACAGGGACATACTTATCAAGGACTCGCAGTAGCTGTTCCTTGAATAAGCTCCACATTTCAGATGTTCTCAGCCCCTGTAGTTTCCTAGTCCAACCTATGCACCCTAAATCTCTCCTAATAGCCTCATAATTACCATTCCTCCAGCTATAACTACTGTCCTCTGGTTCATGCCTATCCCTTTCCGTATTATTGTTTTCCTGAACGTATTCCAACAGGCCCAAGTGCATTGACTTATTCACAGTAACTTCACTATCGAGTTCATTTAAACCTAATTGTTGCAGTGATTAATAAACTTTTATATAAAAAAAGAAGCAAGTGGCATCACAACAGGTAGTGCACATGGAACATCTGTTCCATTCCTGTTGAATATGCTGCAGCAAACTGGCTCCCTGGAATATCAACGTTTCAAAGCAGAAATTAGCCATAACCAACAGTGAGGCGCTGATTATCAACCACATCATAAATCCACTTGCGTCTTAATTCTCCTGTATCATTCCAATTCCCCTACACCTGAAAGTCTATTAGTTCAAACGAACATAACGAGTTCTCTGACATTTTTACCTTCTATTCCTAGTTATCTGTTATGCACACTTTACTTCCTGATATTATTTCTCTACTTTCGTTGTGTCCAATTAGCGACTATCAGATCCATAGTACTTTATGATAACAATAGGGCCTCACTAATCCTTGAACAGAGATTTGCCATGAGCCCACTATCAGAACAGCAGCGCCCGTCCATCAGTAGATTTGAAGCTACATTTTGAAATGCTTGATTCAGTTATAACCGTCATTTATTTGCAGATTAAAGGGACTTTCAACGTAATTTTCAACTGCTCTCTGAATTTTGTCTGTGTCACTGCATAAATGCATGTATTTGTGCAGCAACTCAGGAGCTGCAGCATGAAACCTAATTCCTGTACAAACCAATGGAGATACATAGATTCATATCCTAAATAATACATCCGCCTCCATATTGAATAAACCATAAACACGGACCATAATGTAATGAAATTGGCCGAAATAACAAATAATAAAATGATTGATTTCCTTCGACCCTCCATCTCTGGGTCCCTAGAATTCTCTCCACTATTGTGAGCCCGCAGCCTTCTTCGGGCTTTGCTGGAGAGTAGAATGTGTCTGATGGTGAAGATATTAAGCAGCAAAATCAAGACAAATGGAATTGCTGGGTTTAGAATGTAATGAATAAACTCAATAATTCCCCAGATCAAATAAATCATATCTGTGATGGGCACCGTACAAAACCAAGGTTGGTTTCCCTCCCAATATGTATCTGCCTGCATAAAATACCAAGATATGTCCTTCAAAAAGCTAAGTGTAGTCACTGTTCCTAAAACAACCGCTGCTGTTTTCTCAGTGCTATACTTTGTTTTCAGCTGCTTATAGCAAATGGCTACAAATCGATCAATAGTGAAAGTGACAGTGAACCAGACAGAACAGTCGGTGGCTGAATAAAGAAGGACGGCGTGAATGTTGCACATGGGAATGGACAGCAAGAAACGAAATTGCTCCCGAAAAACGATTGGAATTTGTCTCAATATGAGGTCGAATATAACGACCATTAGATCCGCTGCTGCCATGGCGATAAGATAGCGTGTCACACATTTGGAAAGACCACATTTTCCTCGGGCTAGAATCACAATCGTCAAGATATTAACTGTGAGGAAGGGAAAGAAACACAGTTACTCACAATCAGGCTCAAAGAAAAATTACAACATTGATTGAGTACTAATTACATTGTCAGATATGTAGAAGTAGGACACTGCAGTTCGTGCACATTAGATGGCATTCAGCAAGGATTTCAGGAAGATGCCGCATGGAAAACTCGTCAGTAAGTTAAGAACACATGGGCCCAAGGCCCCGAAACTAATTAAACATGAATGTGCCGGATTCAGAGTGTTATATTGAATCTGGAAATCAGCACCCAGTGATGGGAAGCAATAATGCAAGTAAGTTCGGTGCTGTTTGCAGCACATATTAATTAATGTACGTGTAAGCATTGATGGTATGATTAATAAGCTCGTAGAAGACATGCAAATTTCTAATCAGGGAAATTGTTAGGGAGATTACACAATCATACAGACAGATTGGCCTGGCCAATTACATAATCTCAAATGTAATTTAATCTAAGAACTGCAAACCAATGCACCTCTGTTGATCAAACAAGGCAAAGAAATGCAGAATAAATTTAAAAAAAACATGCTCGGAAGTGCAAAGGACCAGATGGAATGTCTGGTGCCAGCCTGAAAATTCGTAAGTGAAGGGGGTGCTGAGCTACATGGGATACTCGCCTTCATTATCCACACAATATGATATAAATTCATGGAAGGTATGATGGGGATGAAACACTCGTTCGATTACACAGAACCCCTAGAAAACAACGTCACCTGGGGCCGAAAACTTTGTGACGACAACTCAGCCATTATACCAGTGAAACTCATCACCAAGCTCAGTGTCCAGAGCCTCGGCTTTTTCCTCAGTGACTGAATCCTGAACGTCTCATCCAACGACGAGAATCATTAAGGAAAGGCAACATCACTTCTCAAGTACCATCCTCAAAACCAGTGCACCACAGGGCTGTGTTCTCAATCTCCTACTCTACTCCTTACACATCTATGACTGTATGGCCAAGGTCCCCTGTCATTCCATATTTATCCCGCTGACAACACCTTCGGATCTCAAGCAAACAGAAGACATAGAGCAGGATTGAGACAGAGAAGCTTGTAAACCGATGTAGTGACTATAATCTCTCCCTTAATATTAACAAAATGAAGAATTTCATCATCCACTTCAGGAAGTGAGAGCAGAATATGGTCCGTCCCCTCCTCATCAATGAGGATGAAGAATAAACAATCGTTATCTTCAGGTCTTAGCTGTCCAGATGACCAACAACTTGTCACAAACAACCCCCTCAACACTGAAGTAAAGAAAGCTCACAAACGCTTCTATTTTCTCGGAAGATTACGAAAAAGTGACATGTCAGCGACTACTCTCACTAGCTTTTAGAGATGCTCTATAGAAAACAATCTTTCTGGTTTCATCAAAGCTTGGTATGGTTTCTGCCCTGCCCAAGACCGCAAGAAAATACAAGGAAAAAATCTGGAATGTAGCCGAATCCATCACGCAAACCAGCCTCCCATTCATTGTCTCTGCCTATACTTCCGGCTGCCTCGGCGAAGTCACTAGATTTAACGACGTCGCACATTCTGGGCATTCTCTTTTTTCCATCCTCTTCAATCAAGAAAAATAGACAAAAGATTGTCGTTACGTACCAACTGACTCAAAAACTTTTCCTTGTTGCCGTCAGAGAATTCAATATACCTAATTTGCACGCAGATCATCTTTAGTTACATCTTAGCTATGACTGTCGCACTACATTCTTCACTCTCTCATTTCCTTCTCTGTGAGTGGTATGCTTTACCTATAGAGCACATAAAATGTTTCATTGTATGTTAAAACGTGATGATAATGAACAAAATCAAAGGTGGGGAAAGGTGTGCCTTTTTCTTTGCCACACCGAAAATCACACGTGATTGCAGTCCAAAACGTGCAGTGGAGATTTTCCAGGAGGTTGTCTGTGGTAAATATTTTTAGATGTGAACATATCATGATTAATCAGGGATTGTTACCCTTGAAGGAAAGAAGGTTGAGCAGTACTTCAATAAAATATGCCAAATCACGAGAGGTTTTTCAATTTTAGGTCATAGGAGACGGGTCAATTACCAGGGGCACAAATTAAAGAAATGCAGGAGAAAATTTCGAGATTTGATAAAAAGCGTTTTCAACAAGAAGACAATGGGAATCTGGTGCCCTTTTCTATATGGCTGATAGAGGTGATCACGATTAGGACATTTATGAACCCATTATCTGGGCACTTCAAACAACATACCAAAGAAAACTACGGGCTAAGAGAAGTGAAAGAAAATCAAAATATATGGTTTTGATGGCTGGCACAGACAAAATGAACCAATTGGCCACTTTATTTTCCAATGTATCAAAATTATGGGTTTGTTTCCAGAAACAGACGAGGAGAGACTGGCATTGTTCAGAATGGTTACAGAGCTGGACGTCAACGGCCATGGTATCGACACACATATGAGTTTGTGATATTTTAGATGCCGAATTGGCCCCGAGGTTCTGACGGCGTGATGCAATCTTAGCACATTTTTGGAGAATATTACAGCAGGCTTTCTGACGGTCAGAGAATGAACAGGTTTTAGATTCTACAAAACAAGACTGAAGGAGTATCTGAACATCTGACATCATAAACATCATCAATAACTCAAATTCTTCCAGGAAACATTGGTTGTACATTTACATGAATAGAGTGACGAAGATGGGAGTGATATCTCTCCACATGCAAGGTAAGAAGAACTTTTTGTGAAGGGATTAATACCACTTTGTGTTGTTTCCATATGTAATATAATGTTGATATTACCAAGACACAATTAAGCAGCATTGATGATTGAGAGTACATGGGATTTAAACTCAGTTAACAGGGAGACCTCAGTTGTTGCCCTGGGATAGGGTTGCAATCAATGAGGCTGTAAACTAAGATTGTGAGGATAACTGAGGTCCACGCGTACAAAATATAATCAACAATAAATCAATATAATATTAAAGCAAGATGTTTGGATTCTGGAATCTGGAACAAAAACAGGAAATGCTGGGAAATCTCAGGAAGTCGGACAGCACCTGTGGAGAGGGAATAGAAACAGCATTCCGAGTCTGGATGATCCTTCGTCAGTAAAGGCACAATTAATTTAGTCCAGCATAATTCACAAAGAAATGGTTATAACTACTTACTTGGTACACCAATGATGGCGAGAAATGGATAGTAACCAGCTTGAATAACTTTAAGGATGCATTCGAGCCGCCATAACGGTGACATAGTTTCGTAAAATGAAAAAAGGCAAAAAAGAGCCACGGATAAAGCTCTGTTTGTTGCTGTAACATTCCAGGCTGTTGTATTCAGATTCTCGTCCATTTTGTTTAACTTCCCAATTAGTTGTTCTCAGATTCTGATCCGCTATGAACTATTCGTTCGACTGTTCTCAGATCCTCACCCAATGTAGTAAAATACTAGTCTGTTGCTCTCAGCTTCTGAACCATCCCATTCTTGCAACTATTAATAGACGTGACAATCTCTCCAGAGACACAGCTGCGTTCTAGGGAGAATGAAATTAATTACAGTTACTGAACAAACTGGTTTGGTTATCCTCTTAGAATCTATTTTGTACGAACATAAAGAGAAAAACAAGTTGTGGATACCATAGGTTTGCTGAGGGAAAGAAGATAGGAAATACTCTCCAACGTGAAGTTATTCAGTTTCTTTTTAGGATATGAGTGTTTGTTTTTAATGGAGAGATTAATTTTATGAAATTTGTGAATTCAGATTGTTGGTCAGATGTTGCTGATGAAGCCTGAGACGCCACAAATAAATGCAGCAAGATTCTTTATTTGTAAAGAAAATATAAGAAATGGAAATCTTCACAAATATGCGAATGGAAAATTATTTGATGAACTTAATCAAGTCATTGTTGTAGTACATGACATGGCTAACAGGGAAAGAGATGTTCATGTTATGTGTATGGCGTTTGCGAAATTGTGCAATCAAGAACAGCATAAAATAATTGTCATGGCAACTACTATGTATCGATTCATGGGTAGTGTCCCTGTCAGTGTAATTTGCCAAAAGAACAGCGGAATGGAAAAGGTCTATTTTTCATATAACATCAATATTGCATAAATGATAAACAGTGAGCAGTTGGAGATACCCATATAGAAAAGCCATAGGAAAAATTAGTTACAATGGAGATAAGGGGAGATACATAGTAAAAATATATCAGATTGATATGTTTTGATGGCTTATTTGGTCTAAGCTGGAGTAGTCCATAGATCTATAAACATGGACAGGGATCATGGGTAGAGGTGGGAACATCGGGGTGGCAGCGCGGGCTCGTTGGGCCGAAGGGCATGTTTCCCGTGCTGTTTTGGGGTCTGACAATGGTCTTATAAAGTTGCAGCATTGCCTCCCGACCCTAAAATCAATCCCTCTATTAATGAAGGCCAGTACATCATACGCCTTCTTGACCACATTCTCTACTTGCAGGGCAGATTTAAGAGTCCTATGGACCCGGACCCCAAAGTCCTTCTGCTCCTCAACATTGCTAAGACTCCTACCCTTGATATTATACTGCTTCATCCCATTGGCCCTGCCAAAATGGACCACCACATATTTATCCGTGTTGAAGTCCATCTGCCACTCCTCCACCCAGCCTTGCATCCTATCTATGTCTCGCTGCAACTTCAGACATCCCTCCAAGCTATCCACAACACCACCAACCTTTGTATCATCAGCAAACATACTAACCCATTCCTCCACTTCCTCATCCAGGTCATTTATGGAAATGACAAACACAAGGGTCCTAGAACAGATTTGTAGTGGACTCCACTGGTGACTGACTTCCATGCAGAAGAAGACCCACCCACAACTACTCTCTGCCTTCTGCAGGCAAGCCAGTTCTGGATCCACAAGGTCAAAGCCCCTTGGATCCCATGCCCTCTCACCTTCTCAAGAAGTCTTGCATGGGGGACCTTATCAAACGCCTTGCTGACATCCATGTAAACCACGTCCACTGCTCTTCCTTCGTCAATGTTTTCAGTCACATTTTCGAACAATTCAACTAGGCTCATAAGGCATGATCTGCCCTTAACAAAGCCGTGTTGACTATTCCTGATCCTATTGAATTTCTCTAAATGCTCATAAATCCTATCTCTCAGAACCCTCTCCATCAACTTACCGAGCACTGAGGTCAGACTCACTGGTCGGTAATTGCCCGGGCTATCCCTATTCCCCTTCTTGAAAATTGGCACCACATCTGTAATCCTCCAATCTCCCAGAACCTCTCCCGTCTCCATCGACGACGCAAAGATCATCGCCAGGAGCTCTGCAATCACTTCCCTCACCTCCCAAAATAACTTGGGGTACATCCCATCCGGACTTGGCGACTCATCAAACTTCATGGAATTTAACAGTTCCAACAAGTCCTCTTTCTTAATGTCCACATACTCAATCTTTTCAGTTTGCCACATTCCTGTAGTACAACCGCCCGGATCACTGTTCACTGTGAATACTGAAGCAAAGTACTTGTTAAGTACCTCTGCCGTTTCTTCTGGTTCCACACAGACTTCTCCTCCTTCACTCTTTACAGGTCCTATCCCTTCTCTTCTCATCCGTTAACTCTTCACATATTAAGAGAATGCCTTGGGATTCTCCTTAATCCTACCCATCTAAGCCTTCTCGTGACCTCTTCTGGCACTTCTATTTCCTTTTTCCTTTTTAAGCTCCTTTTTCCTTTTTAAAAATTTCCTTTTTAAGCTCCCTTCTACAAGTCTTACATGCCCCTAGGTCCTTAGCTCCCTGAACTTGTCGCACAACTTTCTTTTCTTCCTAACTAGGTTCATCACAACCTTTGTGCACCACGGTTTTCTTGACCTACCAAAACCTCCTTGTCTCACTGGAACATTGTCGTGCAGAGCTCCAGACAAACATCCCTTGAAAATCAGCCACCTTCCATCAGTACTTTTGCCCAAGAACACCTCCTTCCAGTTTACTCTTCCAATTTCCTCCCTAACGATTTCATATTTCCCTCCATGCCTGAGGAGATAGGGGAGACACCGAATGAATATTTTTCGTCAGTATTCACGCAGGAGAAAGACAATGTTGTCGGGGAGAATACTGCGACACCAGGTTGTAGACTGGGCAGGATTGAGGTTCATAAGGAGGAGGTGTTAGCGAATGTTGAGGGTATGAAAATTGATAAGTCCCCTGGGCCAGATGGGATTTACCCTAGGATTTTCTGGGAGTCTAGAGAGGAGATTGCAGAGCCTTTGGCTTTGATCTTCATGTCATCGTTGGCTACAGGTATAGTGGCGGAAGAGTGGAGGATGGCAAATGTTGTCCCTTTGTTCAAAAAGGGGAGTAGGGACCATCCTGGAAATTATAGACCGGTGAGCCTGACTTCTGTTGTGGGCAAAGTCTTGGAAAGAATTATAAGGGATAGGATTTATAAGCATCTAGAAAGAAATAAATTGATTAGGGATAGTCAGCACGGTTTTGTGAAGGGTAGGTCGTGCCTCACAAACCTTATTCAGTTTTTTGAGGAGGTGACCAAAGAGGTAGATAAGGGTAAGGCAGTTGATGTAGTGTATATGGATTTTAGCAAAGCGTTTGATAAGGTTCCCCATGGTAGTCTACTGCAGAAAGTGCAGATGCATGGGATTGAAGGTGATTTAGCAGTTTGGATTAGGAATTGGCTAGCTGATAGAAGACAGAGGGTGGTGGTTGATGGGAAATATTCAACCTGGAGTGCAGTTACAAGTGGTGTAGCTCAAGGATCTGTTTTAGGGCCACTGCTGTTTGTCATTTTTATAAATGACCTAGATGAGGGTGTAAAGGGTTAGATTAGTAAATTTGCTGACGATACCAAAGTGGGGGGAGTTGTAGATAGTGAGGATGGATGTTACAGTTTGCAGAGGGACATAGATAGGTTGCAGAGCTGGGCCATGAGGTGGCAAATGGAATTCAATATGGATAAGTGTGAGGTGATTCACTTTGATAGGAATAACAGGCATATGAAATATAGGGCTAATGGAAGGACCCTTAATAGTGTTGTCGAGCAGAGGGATCTTGGGGTACAAGTACATAGCTCTTTGGAAGTTGGCACCCAGGTTGATAAAGTTATTAAGGAGGCATACAGTGTGTTAGCTTTTATTGGTAGAAGGATTGAATTTAGGAGCCGTGCGGTTATGTTACAACTGTACAAATCTCTGGTGTGCCCGCACTTGGAGTATTGCGTAAAGTTCTGGTTGCTGCATTATAAGAAAGATGTGGAAGCATTGGAAAGGGTGCAGAGGAGGTTTACCAGGATATTGCCAGTTATGGTGGGAAGGCCTTATGAGGAAAGGCTGAAGGACCTGAGGTTATTTTCATTAGAGAGAAGAAGGTTACACGGTGACCTAATTAAGGCATATAAGATGATCAAAGGACTGGATAGGGTGGAAAGTGAGAGCCTTTTTCCTTGGATGGTGATGTCCAACACGAGGGGACATAATGTTAAATTAAGAGGTGGTAGTTATAGGACGGATGTCAGAGGCAGGTTCTTTACACAGAGGGTGATGAGGGCGTGGAATGCCCTGCCTGCAGCAGTTGTGGACTCGCCTACTTTGGGGGCATTCAAATGGTCGGTGGATAGGCATATGGATGATATTGGAATAGTTTAGGTTAGGGGGTCCACTGGCCGGCGCAACATCGAGGGCCGAAGGGCCTGCACTGTGCTGTAATGTTCTATGTTCTATGTACTCCAGATAAACAGTTTGCTGTCCTGCCTGATCCCATCTCTTTCCAATGCTATCGTGAAGGAGATAGAATTATGATCACCTTTCCGGAGATGCTCTCCTACTGAGAGATCCAACACCTGTCCTGGTTCATTATCCAGCACCAGGTCAACTACTGCCTCTCCTCCCGTGGTCATATCCACATGCTGTGTCAGAAAACCCTCCTGAACACACCTAACAAACTCCTCACCATCCGAACCACTTACCCTGTGGACATTCCAGTCGATGTTTGGGAAATTAAAGTCTTCCATCACGACAGTTCTCTGTTATTTCTACATCTCTCTAGGATCTGTTTCCCTATCTGCACTTCAACATCCCTGTCACTATTGGGCGGACTATAAAAAACACCCAGCAAAGTTTTCGACCCCTTGCTGTTCCTAAAGTCCACCCACAGAGACTCCGTAGACAGTCCTTCCACAGCATCCTCCTTCTCTACAGCTGCGACACTGTCCCTGATCAACAGTGCCACTCCCCTACCTCTTCTACCTCCCTCGCTGTCCTTCTAGAAGTATCTAAATCCTGGCACTTGAAGTACCCAGTCCTGTCTCTGAGACATCCAAACTTCTGTAATGGCCACCACATCACTTGAAGGATAACATTATTAATAATATCAATAACATGTGTATTATTAAGGTTGGCACAGTGGTTAACACTGCTGCCTCACTGCTCCAGGGAACCAGGTTCAAATCCTGGCTTAGCCACCGTCTCTGTGGACTTTGCACGTTCTCCCCGTCTCTGCGTGGGTTTCCTTCGGGTGCTCCGGTTTCCTCCCGTTTTCTGAAAGTGCTAGTTCGATGCATTGACCGGGACAAGTGCCTGACTGTGGCAATTAGAAGAATTTCACAACAACTTCATCAAATAAAAAACTGAACGAATGAATTAAAGATTATTACTTTTCGAGGTCCAAGAATTATTGGCACATTGAACAGTTCTGAGGGCTCAATAATTGCCCTTGGAAAGATGGTGATCAGTTACGTTCACTGCGTACAGTCCAGTGTAGGCTGCTAATAGATTCACAGAGTTGTTAGAAAGCGATTGGATTGATTTGGGTCCTTTAACATTGACCGAATGGTGATATGGGTGAGTTTCAATGTTCTGGTTTTGACAGATCAACAGCGGATCAGAATGAATCAGATGTTCCTAAAGATCTGTTCCTGGAAATGTTGAAAAATGTGAGTCATTCTGGAAGATAAGTGAAATGTGAGTAAATAGCATTACATTTGGAAATATATAATTCGGTCAGCAATGTTTTTATTAGATTTTAATTGCATTTGATGGTATTCTTCTATCGGGTGGCATACACTGCCTATCACTAACTGCCATTGAGAATCTGCTATGAACTGCTTTCTTGCACTGTTGCAGTCGGTATGGTGCAGGTCCTGCTCGGGAGGCAGTTCCATGATTTTGCAGCAGTGAAGGAAAGGCAATATTTTTCCACGTGAGGATAGTCAGTAGCTGGGAGAGATAATTATTTGTGATGATGTCCTGATATCTCTGCAAATTTGGCCATCTCGCTGGTGTAGGGGTTTATCTGGAATAAACGAAAATTAATGGATTACTGGATATAAAATTTGAGGAATTATAATGAAAAGGAAACTTGGAAATCTGACCAGCATCTTCACATCTCCCGGCACAGTCAATGTTCCCGAGTCCTAGCGGCAGCGCTGGAATATAACATCGTGTTGGACTTATTTGCTGGGGAAATGCTGTGGACACTCCCCCTCACTTCCGTGACGATCTGGATTGTAATAAATGAAGATAACGGAACCATACATTTGTTTGCCCTAATCTCTATTTAATGGTGTAAGAAGGGAGGTTTTTGCAAAGCAATTTTCAACTGCATTTGACAAATACTCGCACCAAATCATGAATCATAATAGTGAGTCCATTCCACAATGCAATGCGATGTAACAGTTTTAATATTGATAGCGCAATGCTGGAAATACATTCTACGTTATTTTTCATTGTTCATTGAACAAAACTTTCCTTTTATCAGGCAAAACGAAGAGAGAAATCATAACCCATCGAGCATAACATGAAGCAATTTCCAATTAATTATAAACAACAACAACATTGATATCTAAAGTTGCAGCATCTTCAACATGGCGATAAGTGAAGGGGCTTCCCCTTTGATTTAAGTCATATGTCTGAGGACGTCACATCCTGAATTTGTTGATGACAATGATCTGAAACGATGAAATGAGTGCGAATTACAAACATTTCCACAGTTAGACTAACACTTCACAAGTACTTGTATTATATTCTTATTAACTGTCAGTCCCTTTCAATCAAATACACACGGCCTATTCTCTCCGATACTTTTAATGTAATGCACCACTGAAAATACGCAATCCCGAAGCAGAAAAGATGTGAGGCAGGTCACATCCCAACACTGCGTCACTCCCATTGGAAAATATCATAAAATACGGTTTAACACTCTAATGTACATGTGGAACCTCGGAGGTGATTGGTCCCTGTCCAATAGCAGTTACGAGTCCGTGCTTATGCCACAGACAGCATTATTTTTCTTCGCTGTTGTGAAAGGAGTGCATAAGACTAGATCAATGCAGCTCTACTGAGTACTGGGCGGTAAATAATCTCTTCATGAAATTTGGGCTAAAGAAGCTGCTTTGTTTAATAAAATTCGCGGCAGGAACTAAAACCAAATGCCAAATTATTATTTGATTGACTGAAATTCACTTCAAACCAGAGCGATTATATTCGACACGCAAGGGCGGGAGGCTTCAGTAATATTGGGAAGCGATAATCAACTCAGAATGTTCTCTCAGCATGGGACTCCATGAATGACGTCAGAAAGTGACCGGGATTTCCTTGTAATCTCCATGAAATTCTAACTTTCAACCTGAAATCAAGTGTTTTCCTTAAATTAGTCATCAACTAAACATTGCACTTTTGATTGGATGAATTTTAATCGGAGGTTGAAAGCAAGTTTTCACAGCCCCTCAGCTGGAGCGAGTTAATTCGAAAGCAGGATTAATTTAGCTTCAGAAGCTATGGGTCAAAAACAGGAGGCTCCTTCACTGTGACCTTGTCTGGAGCTTCGTGAAACAGGGAGTCACAAGAATTGAGCTTGATGCAATGATGTCATTTAATTTAAAGGTTAATTTCAATCCATATACCTAATTTAAAGGTTAATTTCTACCTAAACGATGATTATAGTCATGCGGAGATAATTAAGCAGGAAAGTCTAAATAGTTTGGCGCTCCGTGCATTTGGTATTCAGAAGAATGAGAAGTGTTCTCATTGAACCATAGGACTGTGATGGGAATTGACAGGGTAAACGCTCAGATGATGCCGTCACTGTTAAAAACTCTAGCGCCAGGCTGAGGAGTGTCAGTATTAAGGGGCACCAACATAAGACTGAAATTTGCAGGATTGTCTCCCCTTAGTGGGTGGTTAATCTTGGCACAGAGGGCGATGAAGGCAGTGTCCCTGTGCACAGTTAAAATTGAGACAGGCAAATTGTTGATGAATAAATGAATCAAGAGTGACGGGGAAAGGGCAAGAGAATCAATGTGATGAATGTCTGATCAGTCATGATCCGCTGAAGGGTGAACCAGGCTCAAGGGGCTGAATGGCCGACCCCTGTTGCAATGTCTTATGCAATTATTCAATACTGATCCCAATCAACTTTCTATGAAGCGGAACAATGAATGATTTATCTCACCCAGAGTGCCGGGTTCACCGCTGAAACTTTCCGAAGTAAAGATACCATCAGAGCTCCGGTTCAGCAGCATGTGCCCACTCTGAGAGTCAATGGTTTCAGTCTCAGCATCGTCATAGTCTGTCAAAGCAGGAGCTGAGAGGTAATAACATTTCAATTCAAATTAATTAGAAATGAAGGAAGTTAGAATCATATCCTTAATCAACAATTATGGGACAAAAAAGAAAATTATCTCTCATCGGGTCACTGAGTTTGGGCGCAAAGAGTTATTAGCTTAAATTTGGTGGTAGCATTTTCAACTTCCGTTCAAGATAATAACCTTGCGAATGACTCACCAATGCCATAAACCCGCACACATTTCACAGCCCAGAATGGCTTCTGCGAAAATGCGTGGATGTTTTTTTTCAGAAGAAAACAAACGTCATTAAAATTGCTGGACTCAGAGATTGTTTCAGGCTCAGAGATAGAACATAGAACATAGAACATTACAGCACAGAACAGGCCCTTCGGGCTTCGATGTTGCGCCGACCAATATAAAAAGCAATGCCCCTCCAAACTAAACCATTCCCTTCTCTTCCATATACTTATCAACTAACCTCTTAAACGCCACCAAACTTGGCGCATCTACAACTGCTGCAGGCAGGGCATTCCACTCCCGAACCACCCTTTGGGTAAAGAACCTACCTCTGATATCCGTCCTATAACTATCACCCCTTAATTTAAAGCTGTGTCCCCTCGTGCTAGCTTTCTCCATCCTAGGAAAAAGGCTATCACTGTCCACCCTATCTAAACCTCTAATCATCTTATATGTTTCGATCAGGTCCCCTCTTAGCCGCCTCCTTTCTAACGAAAACAACCTCAAATCCCTCAGCCTCTCCTCATAAGACCTGCCCTCCATACCAGGCAACATCCTGGTAAACCTCCTCTGTACCCTCTCCAATGCCTCCACATCTTTCTTATAATGTGGGGACCAGAACTGTACACAATACTCCAAGTGCGGCCGCACTAGAGTTTTGTACAGTTGCAACATCACGTTGCGGCTCCGAAATTCAATCCCTCTACCAATAAAAGCCAAGACTCCATATGCCTTCCTAACAACCTTCTCGACCTGACTGCCTACTTTCAGGGATCTATGCACATACACACCAAGATCCCTCTGTTCATCTAGACTACTAAGAATCCTACCATTTACACATTTATTATTTCTGCCATAGTGCATTACCTCACACTTTTCCACATTAAACTCCATTTGCCACCTCTCGGCCCAGCACTGCAACTTGTCCAAGTCCCTCTGCAAACTATAACACCCCTCTTCACTATCTACCACTCCACCGACTTTAGTGTCATCTGCAAATTTACTAATCCATCCTTCAATACCCTCATCCAGATCATTTATAAAAATTACAAACAGCAGGGGCCCCAAAACAGACCCTGAGGTACACCACTTGTCACCGAACTCCACGATGAATATCTCCCATCAACCACCACCCTCTGTCTTCTATCTGCTAGCCAATTCCTAACCCAATTAGCTAAATCACCCTCTATCCCATACATCTGCATTTTCTGCAGAAGTCTTCCATGGGCCACCTTATCAAACGCCTTACTAAAGTCCATATATACCACATCAACCGCCTTACCCCCATCCACCTCTTTGGTCACTTTTTCAAAAAACTCAATGAGGTTAGTAAGGCACGACCTACCCTTCACAAAACCATGCTGACTATCCCCAATCAATTCATTTCTCTCTAAATAACTATAAATCCTATCCCTAATAATTCTCTCCAATACTTTGCCCACAACAGAAGTAAGACTCACTGGCCTATAATTCCCTGGAAGGTCTCTCTTCCCCTTCTTGAACAATGGGACCACATTCGCTATCCTCCAGTCCTCCGGAACCACACCCGTAACCAACGACGACCTGAAGATCAGAGCCAGAGGCTCTGCAATCTCCTCTCTTGCCTCCCAGAGAAGCCTAGGGTAAATCCCGTCCGGCCCAGGGGACTTATCCAACTTCAAACCCTCGAGAATATCTAGCACATCCTCCCTATCTACTTCGATACCTTCCAGTTTGCTACCCTGTACCTCAGTGTTCTCCATAACTACATTTACATCACCCTGCGTGAATACCGAAGAGAAATATTTATTCAGTACCTCTCCAATCTCCTCAGGCTCCACGCACAACTTCCCACTGCTGTCTATGACTGGCCCTAATCTTGCCCTAACCAATCTTCTATTCTTAACGTATCTAAAGAAAGCTTTAGGATTCTCCCTAATCCAGCAGCCAAAGTCTTCTCATGTCCTCTCTTTGCTCTCCTCAATTCCCTCTCTAGCTGCCTCCTGGCTAATCTATAGCTATCCATTGCACTAACCGAGCCTTCAATCCTCATCCTGACATAAGCCTCCTTTTTCCTTTTAACCAGCAAATCAACTTTTTTCGTACACCAAGGTTCTCTTACTCGACCATTTCCTCCTTGCCTGACAGGGACATACTTATCAAGGACCTGCAGCAGCTGCTCCTTGAATAAGCTCCACATTCCAGATGTTCCCAGTCCCTGTAGTTTCCTAGTCCAATCTATGCACCCTAATTCTCTCCTGATGGCCTCATAATTACCCTTCCCCCAGCTATAACTACTGCCCCCAGCTTCATGCCTATCCCTATGTTGTAACTGAAATTATTCTGAAATGTCTGAGCTACTTAGCACTATAATTCCATGGTGTACACGTCACTGTGTACGAGTTTGGAGATTTCAGAAGCTATTTTGGGATCCAATGGGATTGGGGGTTACAGATAGGTCTATGGCTGGGTAGGTTTTGATGTGTTCGGCACAACTTGTGGGCCGAAGGGCCTGTTTGTGCTGTAGTGTTCTATTTTCTATGTTCTGTGTTCTATTTTAGATATAAGAGAGTGAGAAGGCTCAGAAGGGAATAGTAGGATGTGAATTTCGACCTACCCGGAATACAGGAGGTTTTCACTTCAGGATATTCTGATCCAGGATCCGTGTCTCCCAAACTGTGACTGGTGTAATATTCAATCTGATTAAAGGAGTCAATGCTTGAACAAACTGTTGAGCACAAAATGGTTGGCTATTAGGCAAATTATTTGCGGTTGATTCATTACGATTTTATAATGATGAAGAACGATTCAGAACGTGGAATTCAATATCACAACAATTTCAACGTCACTGTGACAATGTCCTGACATTTGACTGTGGCACACTTTGGGAGTTCCCTTCCTGTGGGCGAACACTTCAGCAGTCATGGGCATTCGGCCTCCGACCTGCGGGTAAATGTTCTTCAAGGGGGCTTTCGTGACACGCGACAGCGCAGAGTTGCTGAGCAGAGACTGATAGCCAAGTTCCGCACACATGAGGACGGTCTTAACAGGGATCTTGGCTTCATGTCACACTATCTGTAACCCCCGTAACTTGCCTGGATTAGCAAAAAACCTCACTTACTGTGCTGTCTGGAGAAAATACACAATTTTCTAACCAATGCTCAGGATTCCCTTCACACACATTGTTAGCCACTTTAACACTTGAATAGCAGGTTCGATGTAAGGATTCGCATTCTAATCAGCAATCTGTAACTGTCTGTGTGGATATGAGTGCCTCTGCAGATCAGAACAGTGTATTTGCCTGACGAAGGCGCATAGCGTCGAAAGCTCGCGGATTTACTATCAAATAAAATGGTTGGATTTAAAATTGGTGTTGTAAAACCTTACTGAGTTTACCCCAGTCCAACGCTGGCATCTCTAGATCATGACACTTTGGGAGAACAGTTAGCAGACTGACGGCAGTGGTTTAAGGTGAAGAGCCAGCATCACTTTATTGGGGCAATTGTTAATGATGTAAATCTGGTTCTGAACAGTCCGATGTGTGAGATATCAGTGAAAAGAAAATAAGAACATTACAGCGCAGAACAGGCCCTTCGGCCTTTGATAAATAATCTAAGAACAAATCTGTTACGGCTGGATCAGTGGACAGGGTTTTCTGATACAGAATCCCTTCCCATTACCATATTGTTTCCCTGACCTTTATCTTCAGAGATGAAAATCCGCCAGTAGTGAAAATAAGTCATTGAGGTCGCAGGCAAAACACAGGAAAAGAGCATAAATAGTCGAAATAGCGGCATTGTTTTCACTCTGTTCAGTCAATCTGATAAATCTCAGTCCTCAGTACTGCTAACATTCTTGTAAATTGTTTTCGAGCCTCTTCTGTTTCCTGTCGCCTTTTCAATAAAACCATACTCAATCACATGCAATCCACTCCACTGTCTGGTTGATGTTTCCCTAACTTTATCCTACATATTGAGTTTTTTTTCGTATTTTATATATTTTAGATGGCCAAAATCTCTTTCTCTTTTGTTTCCTTTAGAAACGAACGTTTGTGTTCGTTTTTGCTTCACTGTTTCTTTTAACTTTTGCATTAAATTATTTTTGGACCATTGCATTTTCGTAATTTTACGAACTACTTCATTCATTTTGCACTCCACTGTAATAGGCAGAATTGTATTTTTTTCTCTCACCGTGTTTTAATTTGTCTGTTGCTTTTGTTGAGTTTCATTTTTTCTATCATATGACTTTCACAAAAAGTGTGTTTACATTTTCTTTTAATTTGCTTCAGCACTTGACTGCCCACCAAAATTTACTACCATCGTTAAAATGTGATTGCAAACCTTACGCTATTGCAATAAATCATAAACATGTGATCCCAGTACCCATTTGTGTCGACCACCAGTTCGAATCTTCTTCCACTTAGAGAACAATTTATGCCAGAAGTTATAACAGTAAATTGGTTCTAATTTTAGTTTGCCCCATGATATTGTACACATAGAACAAGCATTTACATATACTGCAATTTACTGCCTAACTGATTAATTCTCCTTTGTGATGCATGCTTTAAATGAATTCACTATTGTAATGTGTAAACACAGAAGATATTTTGGGTGCTGCACTGTAAATAATAACAAAGTAATAAAAAAACGCATGGAATTTAACAATTAATTTTTTCAATGGGTAAAGTATTGCTCAGATCAACAGTCAATAGAAGATTTCTTGGCCATGGATGACAGCTCCTATGAAATGTTATATCTCCAATAGTACAATACCTTCTCAGCAATGCGAATAATGTCATATTTGATATATTTGACCCAAATTCTGGAATGGAACTGGAACCTGGATATCTGAGTCAGAGGCAAGATTGCCGTGGACTAAAACAGAGCTGATAGTTATATTCTGTTCCCTTCCATGTGTATGATTTAAAACGAATACGGACAATGAAATTATGGTCTGGCGAGTTGCCATTTGTACGATTTTGGTGTTTTTATTATGTGAGAGATCTGGTCATGAAAGGTGTACTGATTAATCTTTATAATTTATAATTTTTGACATGCAAATATTTTTCCTCAATCTGTCGAATTGGATTAATGTACCTGCTAATAATGTTCAGCAGATTGACGTATTTTTTTTCTAAACACATTCTTTTTTTCCCTTTCTAATCATGGTGTCAATATTTTTTTCTCCATAAGTAGTCTAGAATTACACTCATCAGTAGTGATTTGTGAAATATTGCAATGATTTTTGTGCTAGAATTTTCTTCCTTTTTTTTGAAAATGCATGGATGAAAAAAAAAATGATCCTAAAGCGTTTGGTGCATGTGGCTTTTTTTACAAAATCTGCCACCGCTATTCAAATCTTCTGCCTTCACATGTTTAAGTGTTATCATGATACAAACTGCAGAAAAAATGTTGTTTAATATATCTACCATTTCAGTATTTTCCATTGCGCTTAAACAGTTCTTGTCGAAAGCAAATTAAGTATTTCTGAATTGCCAAACTTATTTCTGCTTTCAATGGATATTCAGTGATTTTATTTAATAACCTATGATTCACTGTTTTAATTGTCTTTGACAACTTAATTAATTGTGTTCTCTCTCTTCCCCTGTTTGTTAACCACCGCCCCCCACATACATTGGATTTGCTGCTCACAAAATACAACACTTCCCCTCACCATCTACCCCAAACCCACCCTCTCCACACGCGCTATCCTTTCTGTTCTGACTGTTTACTTGTTTGCATTTTTTTCTCTTGTTGGTCAATGAAAATATATGTTGCCTTTGCTTCGGCTGAAAGTCATTTTAAAACTTTCAATATCAGGAAAAAAAACATATTGTTGTCCAGGTATTCCCCCACACAACACTATTCCTGTAATTCGATATCATTCAATGGATTTATGTTCAATCAAACAGTGTATCCATGGTGTTTTAAAACTAAACCGCGATGGACGAAAGGAATGGCATATTTGGAATTTGGAAACAACTGCTCTAGTCACTATTTTCACACAGATGGCAAAACACTCCCTTCAGCACTGACAGAAAATAGAAATATATTCAAATCCGTTAATCCTCTAAAGTCAACTGATGCTTTGTGATATTTCTCCATTCCATTTGAAGGATGAGAAAAAAGTGTCATCAACCAATCAGTGCACTGACGGTTAAGGGAGGGAAACCTTAGGTTTTCAGTGTAGCTTGGGTTTGAAATGAAATAAAAATACAAACCGGAAGCACGGGAATGAGTTGAAAACTTGTCATGCGGAACGTCATCTATTTCTTCATAAATGGCTTGGTACAAACCAGAAGGTGGATCCCTGACACCAGTTAAAGGTCCTGCTGCAGGGGCATTGAGACTGTTAGTATATTGCCAGATTTACAATTAAAATATAGTTCCTGATTGGCACTGATTTCACATCTCACTATTTGCTGAGGACAGATTCGAACCAGGGTCTGGAGAGGGTTTTCTTATTACTCTGGATCATTAATAAAGTGATGATACCACTGTCTCCATCACAATGGCAGAACATTTTGTAGACGGTTTAACATCACGTTGAATTTATATCAGCATTTTCAATGCTGATATTACTAAGATACTATTAAACAATAATCATGATAGAGATTATATGGGATTTAAAATCAGTTCAGTGTCAAAGGGGCGACCTCATCTCCTGCTCTGCGAAAGGGTTGGAATCAGTGAACAAGAAAGCAGAGATCGTGAGGGTAATTGAAAACAACGGCTTCAGTGTTCCCAAAATCCTCCCCTAAACCTACCCCAACCCCAAAATTCAATATATTGTTCGGGAAAAAAATATATGGATTCTGAAATCTGAAGCAGAGAGGGAAAAAAAAAACAGAAACAGAACATTCTGGGAAATCTCAGCAAGTCTGGCAGCGTCTGTGAAGAGAGAATAGGTCCGAGCCTGGAGGATCCATCATCAGGAAATACTCAAACACTGCAATTCGACATTGTTAATATAAATATTAAATGGTTATAACTACTTACTTGGTACACCGATGATAGCGAGGAATGAATAGCAACCAGCTTGAAGAACTTTACAGCCTGGCTTGTGAAGGTGGCAGAGCCTCTCAATGCTTGTTTGCTTTCTCCATCTCTCTCTCTCTCTTTCTGTCTCTCTCTCTCTCTCTCTCTTTCTCCATCTCACACATTGTCCATCTCCCCATCTATGAAATATTTGTGACAGAGTGGAAAGGGATGCCATGTTTGTGAGGGATAAATGATTTATGAAATGTTGAGATTGATGTTTCCAGCATCTTATCTCAATGTGCTGATTTCCTGGTGGTGGATGTAATGTGTAACCACATTGACAGTTTTGTTTTGTTTTATTTTCCTCTGTCGACTTGGCAGCTGTGTCCACATTAAGGTGATTGCCGAAAATGTAAGTTCATGATGTATGGAGTAACATATTGGCTTCGATGGCTAGCCCACAGGAAACGGAGAATTGTATGAAAGGATGTGACGAGTGGTGTGCCACCGGGATCTGTGCTGGATCCAGAAATTTTGCAATTTGTCTGTAAATGTTTTGGATAAAGGACTTCAAAAAAAGAATGACTAAATTCGCTAATAGCACTGATATTTGTTGAGAATTGTGATGAGGGCAGAAGCAGGCAAAAAAAATACACATACATAGGTTAAGTGAATAGACACATACCTGGCACATGGAATATAAAATGGATTCATGGAAATTCGCAATGTTGATGCGAATAGTACAAAATAAGCTGATTATCCAAGTGGTGAGAGGCGATAGAGCTTTGAAATGCAGAGTGATCTGGTTGTCCTGGCGCTTGAATCAAAAAAAAATCAGTATACAGTGACAGAAAGTCATTAGGAACATTAATGAAAGCTAAATATTTACTGCGAGGGGAAACGAATACAACATTCGGGAGGTTGTGCTTCAGTTAGATTAGGAGTATTGTATGCTGTTATAGGCTCCTTACTTAAGGTGAAAGTGCAAATCTATTGGAAGGAGTTTCAAAGTGTACAGGACCAATATCTCTTATTGACTTGTTACTGATGAAGTAAGTTTGCAGAGATGCGGTTTGCATTCACTACAGATTAGAAGAGTAAGAAGCGATTTGATCAAAATTTCTAAGTTCTTAAAGAGTACTGAGAGGGTAGATGTGGAAAGGATGTTCTCTCTTCCTGCAGAATCTAGAACGAGGAGATAATATTTCCAACAAGGGATCGTCCATTTACTGGACAATATTTCTTTATTGTTGCACATTAAGCGATAGTTGATGAATTCCTTAATGTATGCCAAATTTCCCACTTCCTTGTATGATTACACCCAACATGTGTTTGAACTCTTACACGAATAACCTGACAATTTGACAGCAGTTTGAAGCGATTTCACTGCTTCTTCCCCTTACACTCTCTCCTCCCACCGCTGGTGTCGCTCACCCTGTCCCCTTCGCTCTGTCACTCTCGTCCCACTGGTGATGCCGCTGTGTTCCCCCTTCTCGCTCTGTCACTTGCTTCTCCCACTACTAATTTTTCTGTTCTCTCAATCTGTCACCCACACCACGGCTGGCGTCACTGTCCATCCCTTTTTCGCCCTGCCACTCATTCCTCCAAATGCTTGAGTCGCTGTCTCTCCCGCTGTAATTCTGTCACTCAAACCTCCCACTGCTAACACGTTTGTTTGCCCCGTTCTTCTGTCTTTCACTCAAACCATCGCTGGTGGACGGTCTCTCCCCCTCTCACTCTGTCACTCTCCTCCCACTGTTGGTGTATCAGTTTTTGCTCCTCCTCTCACTAGCAAGGAGGCACAGTGGCTCGCGCTGCTCTTAGACAATGCCAAGGAACAGGGTTCAAATCCTGGTTTGGGTCATTTTCTATGCGAAGTCTGCATGCACTCCCCATATCTGTGTGCGTTTCCTCCTGCTCTGGTTTCTTCTAACACTTACGAATTGGATTGACCATGCTAAATAATCACTCAGTGTACCCGAACAGACTTCATTGTGGCGGCTTGGGGATTTTCACAGTAACGTCATTGCAGTGTCAATGTAAGCTTACTTGTGATACGAGTAAATAAACTTTCTCCTCCAATCGCCGGTGCCAATGTGTCTGCAACTCCATTTTCAACAATTTTATTTGCAACAAGGCGTTGTGGACCTGACACAGCAGAATATAGCCAAGTTCATAGATAGAAAATAAATGCGAGCGAAGTGGGCCTAAATATAAACATTTCCGTCTTAATCTGCGCTCAGTAAATGGTATCAGAATTGTCCGCTTTGATCACTATTTCCAATATTTACGTATTTAAAAAGTAAGTGTCTCCAGCTAATTAATGTTTCTGTGTTAATGCATAACTACCGAAGGATGGTTAGAATTTCCTGGTGATCGTACAGAGGCTAATCCGGAGTAAATGAAAATGGAATACTGGATATAAATATTGCGGGATTGAAATGAAAAGGAGATGTGGGAATCTGACCAGCAGCTTCATATCTCCGGCTTGTCAACGCTCTCTCGTTTTTAGGGTAGCGATGGGATGCAATCGGGGTGTATTTAGTTGCTTGGGGAAATGCAGTGGAGTCCCCCGCCCCCTCCCACCCGCCACCACCACCCCACCCAGCCTCCTGCTCCATGCCGATCCAGAATATTACAAATGAAGATAACGGACACAATCCAGGTATTTATCCGCCCTAATCTTTATTTAATGGCAAAAGAAGGGAAGCTTTTACAAAATAAATGCTAAATCCATTTGTCAAAAAGTATAAAACCTTGAATTATAATAACGGCTCCTTTCTTCAATACAATACAATGTAACAGCTTTAATATGGACAGTGCAATACTCGATACATATTCCATGCGGTTTTCTTTTTTCATTGTTGATTGAACAAGACGTTTACTCTTTCATATAAAACAAGGACAGAAATAAGAATTCACAAAACATACAACCTGAAGTAATAACATATTGATACAACGAACAACAAAATTTTTATCTGGGATTAAAGCATATTTGACATGGTGATATTTGTGGAAAACCTATTGATTGATTTATGTCACATATCTGAGGACGTCGCATCCTGAACGTTGTGATGGTTATGACCTGAAACGGGAAAAGAAAGAGTGGGAATTAAAACCATTTCCACAATCAGGCCAACACTTCACAAGCACTTGTATTATACTCCAGCTCAACTGGCAGTTCCTGTCTATCAAATACACACTGCACATTCCCCCCGATGCTTTCAAAGTAACGCACCGCTGAAAATACTGCGGGGAATCACAAAGCAGAAATCACATGGGACAGATCACATCACTGCACTGCGGCACTCCCTTTGGAAAACATAAAATACGGTGTAACAGTTTAATGTATATGTGTACACTTCGGAAATGAATGGCCACTGCCCAATGCCCGTGCGTGTGCCACACATAACTTTGTTATTCTTGGCTGGCGCAGAAGGAACCGATAAGATTGGATCAATGCTCATTTACTGTACACTGTGGGGGTGGGCATATTGTTGGGGTGAACTTTGGATTTGAAGTAGGTTCATTGTTGATTACAATTCTATCCATTCGCGATAGGAACTAAAACCAAATTATTATTATATGATCGGCTGCACACCAGAGCGACTATATTCCACACAAGAGGGAGGGAGACTGCAGTAATAATCAGAAGTGAAAATCAACTCAGAAAGCAGTCGCTGCCCTGGATTCCATGAAGGACATGAGAAAAAGCAGGGATTCCCTCACAGTATCCAGGAAAATTTCAATCTAAAGTCAACTTTGTTCATTATTTCACATTGCACTTTTGATTGGGTGAGTTTTAATCGCCCATTGAAAACAGGTTTGCACAGCTTCTCAGCTGGAGCTAGTTAATTGCAAAGATATGTTAAGAGGTTACGTGAGTGGGCAAAAAAGTTACAAACATGACAATCAGAAGTTGCTCTTTTTAGAAGAGAAAACAAAATATTGAATTATTTAATTGGAGAAAAAACGCAGGAGGCTAAAATGCACAGAAATTTGTTGGTACTTGTAAATGAATCAAAAGAGGGCGGTAACAGAGACCTTACGAATCATTTCTTGGCGAACCACAACTGGAGTACTGGGCATATTTAATCACTTATTTAATGAAAACACCATTTGATTCAGGTCAATTCAAAGAAAGGTCCCTCGGATAATTGCAGGCATCAAGGGATAGTTTTAGGACGGAAAGCTAAATAGACTGCACTCTGTACATTGGTATTCAGAAGAATGAGAGATTATCTCATTGAAACTTAGGATTGTTATGGGAATCGACAGGTTAAATGCTGAGAGGATGTTGCCCTATTAGAGATTCCAGCACCAGACTGCGCAGAATCTGAATGAACTTGAGACTGAAATTTGAAGTATTTTCTCCTCTCATCAGGTTGTGAATCTTTGGAACTCGTTGCCACAGAAGTCTGTGGAGACAGAGTCTTGTGCACATTTGAGGCTGTGATTGGTAGATCATCAATCAGTAAAGGAATGAAGGGATACAGCGGAAGGGCAAGAGAGCCAATATGATGAATGTCTGATTAGTCATGATCCACGGAGGGGCGGACCAGGCTCGAGGGCCTAAACGGCATAATTCTGTTCCAATTTCTTGTCAACTTTTTGTGTACTGATCACGTCGACTTTTTCAGAAATGGAACAATCAAAATTTTATCTCACCCAGAGTGCTGAGGGCATCGCTGAAATTTATCAAAGTGAAGATGCCATCAGGGAACCGGTTCAGCAGCAAGTGCCCACTCTGGGTGTCAATATTTTATAGAACACTACAGCGCAGAACAGGCCCTTCGGCCCTCGATGTTGCGCCGACCAATTCGGAACAAGCAGTGACCCTCTAACCTAAACCATTCCTTTTTCATCCATAAACTTATCTACTAACCTCTTAAACGCCACCAAACTTTGTGCATCTACAACTGGCGCAGGCAAGGCATTCTATACCCTTACCATCCTCTGGGTAAAGAACCTACCAATGAAATCAGTCCTAAAACGACCACCCCTTAATTTAAAGCTGTGTCCCCTCGTGCTAGCTTTCTCCACCGTAGGAAAAAGGCTCTCACTGTCCACCCTATCTAAACCTCTAATCATCTTATATGTTTCAATAAGGTCTCCTCTTAGCCGCCTTCTTTCTAACGAAAACAGCCTCAACTCTCTCAGCCTCTCTTCATAAGACCTGCCTTCCATACCAGGCAACATCCTGGTAATCCTCCTCTGTACCTCTCCAATGCCTCCACATCTTTCTTATAATGCGGGGACCAGAACTGTACATAATACTCCAAGTGCGGCCGCATTAGAGTTTTGTACAGTTGCAACATGACGTTGCGGCTCCGAAATTCAATCCCCCTACAATAAAAGCTAAGACTCCGTATGCCTTCTTAGCAACCTTATCAACTTGATTGCCAGCTTTCAGGGATCTATGCATACATACACCAAGATCCCTCTGTTCATCAACACTATTAAGAGTCCTACCATTAGCCCTATACTCTACACATTTGTTATTCCTGCCAAAGTTAATTACCTCACACTTTTCCGCATTAAACTCCATTTGCCACCTCTCGGCCCAGCTCTGCAACTTGTCCAAGTCTCTCTGCAAACTAGAACACCGCTCTTCACTATCTACCACTCCTCCGACTTTGGTGTCATCCGCAAATTTACTAATCCATCCTTCAATACCCTCATCCAGATCATTTATAAAAATTACAAACAGCAGGGGCCCCAAAACAGACCCCTGAGGTACACCACTTGTCACCGAACTCCACGATGAATATCTCCCATCAACCACCACCCTCTGTCTTCTATCTGATAGCCAATTCCTAACCCAATTAGCTAAATCACCCTCTATCCCATACATCTGCATTTTCTGCAGAAGTCTTCCATGGGCCACCTTATCAAACGCCTTACTAAAGTCCATATATACCACATCAACCGCCTTACCCCCATCCACCTCTTTGGTAACTTTTTCAAAAAACTCAATGAGGTTAGTAAGACACGACCTACCCTTCACAAAACCATGCTGACTATCCCCAATCAATTCATTTCTCTCTAAATAACTATAAATCCTATCCCTAATAATTCTCTCCAATACTTTGCCCACGACAGAAATAAGACTCACTGGCCTATAATTTCCCAGAAAGTCTCTCTTCCCCTTCTTGAACAAGGGGACCACATTCACTATCCTCCAGTCTTCCAGCAGAATACCCGTAACCAACGACGACCTGAAGATTAGAGCCAGCGGCTCTGCAATCTCCTCTCTCGCCTCCCTCAGAAACCTAGGGTAAATCCCGTCCGGCCCAGGGGACTTATCTAACTTCAAACCCTCAAGAATATCTAGCACATCCTCCTTAACTACTTCAATACTTTCCAGTTTGCAACTCTGTATCACAGTGTTCTCCACAACTACATTTACATCTCCCTGCGTGAAAACCGAAGAGAAATATTTGTTCAGTGCCTCTCCAATCTCTTCAGGCTCCATGCACAACTTTCCCACTGCTGTCCATCACTGGCCCTAACCTTGCCCTAACCAATCTTCCATTCTTAACATATCTAAAGAAAGCTTTAGGATTCTCCTTGATCCTATCAGCCAAAGTCTTCTCGTGAGCTCTTTTAGCTCTCCTCAACTCACTCTTTAGCTCACCCCTGGCCAATCTATAGCTATCCATTGCACTAACTGAGCCTTCAAGCCTCATCCTGGCATAAATCTCTTTTCCTTTTAACCAGCGAATTAACTTTTTTAGTACACCATGGTTCCCTTACATAAATATTTCCTCTTAGCCTGACAGAGACTTACTTATCAAGGACTCGTATTAGCTGTTCCTTGAATAAGCTCCACATTTCAGATGTTCCCAGCCCCTGTAGTTTCCTAGTCCAACCTATGCACCCAAATTCCACCCTTATGGCCTCATAATTACCATTCCCCCAACTATGCAGTTGGGGGAACTACTGCCCCCAGCTTCCTGCCTATCCTTATCCATCACTAAGGTGAACGTAACTGAATTGTGGTCACTATCACCAAAATGTTCACCAACTTCCAAGTCTAACACCTGGTCAGGCTCATTGCCCAGCACCAAATCCAATGCAGCTTCACCTCTATTTGCCTTATCCACATACTGGGTCAAAAAACCTTCCTGCACACTTTGTACAAAAACTGACCCCTCTTACGAGCTGGAGCTATAGCTATTCCAGTCGCTATTAGTAAAGTTAAAGTCCCCCATAACAATTACCCTATTACTTTCACTCCTGTCCAGGATCACTTTGCAATCCTTTCCTCTACCTCTCTAGAACTTTTAGGAGGTCTATAAAAGACTCCCAACAGAGTGACCTCTCCTCTCCTTTTTCACCTCAGCCAATACTACCTCAACAGACAAATCCTCATCAAACTTCCTTTCTGTCACTGTGATAAAGTCTTTAACTAATAACGCCACTCCTCCCCCCCTTCTACCTCCTTCTCTACTCCGACTGAAGCATTTGAACCCCGGAACCTGCAACAACCATTCCTGTTCCTGCTGTATCCATATCTCTGAAACGGCCACACCATCGAAGTTCCAGGTACTGGTCCAAGCTGCAAGTTCCTCCACCTTATTGCGAATACTTCTTGCATTAAAGTATACGCATTTCAAACCACTCCACCCGTACACTGCTGTGTTTTACAATTCTCATCTTTGACCTCCCTGTTCTTGTCCCTTTTAACATCCAAACTACTCAGGATCCCACCCCCCCTCTGAATCAGTTTAAAGCCCCCTGCATAGCCTTTGCAAATTTGCCCCCCAAGATATTGGTTCCCCTCTGGTTCAGGTGTAGACCATCTCTCTCCATTTTCAGACACAGCATCGTCAAAGTCTGTCAAAGCAGGAACTGAGAAATACAAGTATTTGAATTGGAATTAATTAATAATAAAGATTGGTTAGAATGATTTCCTTAAATGCCTATTTCTGCAGCAATAATGGAACAGATGTTAATCTATTGTGGGGTGGAGGCTAGTGATTAAAGCGTGGGGAATATTGGACGATGTTTTTTTTTAATTTTAGTTAAAATTTATACCGTTCTAATGAGCCTTCGATCCTGCAATCTAGTACCCAATTCAGAGCCAAGAAAGGCTTCTGGCGAGAAACATGATCATTTCAATTGTTCTGAACGATGATAAGCATTATTTCACAATCAAAGATTCGGTAACTGTAACAAGTCTTCAATATCTGAGCGACTTGGCATTGCCATTTCATTGTGTACACGTCATGGTACACGTTTGGAGATTTCAGAAGTCATTTTAAATATTACAGAGTGAGAAGGCTCGGAAAGAAATAGTAGGATGTGAACTTCAACCTACCCTAAACAGTGGAGGATTCCACTTCAGGATATTCTGATCCAGGATCCGTGTCTCCCAAACTGTGTTGCGTGTAATACTCAATCTGATTGAAGGAGTCAATGCTTGAAGAAACTGGTAAGACAAAACAATTGTTTAGTTGGTAAATTGTTTATGGAGCCATTGCGATGTTTCCATAACAGAGAGTGATTCAGAAAGTCAGAGTAAATATCATAACATCTTCATCACCTCTGAGGAAATATCCTGGCATTTGATCCTTGCACCAATTTGGGTGAACAGTCCAGAGACTGACTGCTGTGGTCCAAAGTGAAAAATCAGCATTACCTTACTGGACAAAAAAATGTCATTCTATTTCTGAAATGTCCAGATGTCACATCACATCAAATGATGTGTGAGATATCAGAGAAGTGGGAACATGCAAGAAAAATTCATTTCCATATGGGCCGGCTTTTGTGATCCCGAATCACTTTTCCCTGCCTATTGTCTTTTATGCTCAGAGATGAAAATCCATAGAATCATTGTTACACTGCAATGCTGAAAGAGGTCATTTGACCTATCGAGATTGCATGAATAAATTTCCCACTCAGGCTCTCTCCCTGCAGCCAAACATATGAACCTAACGAATCCCTCTGACATCCACTGAAAGGTAATTTAGTTTGACCAATCAACCGAATATGTATATCTTTGGAGTCTGGGAGGAAACCGAAGCATCTGAAGGAAAGGCGACACAGACATGGGTGGAAGGTGAAAACTCTACAGATTGTTTCTCAAGCCGAGAAACGATTCCATACCCTGGAGCTATGAGGCAGTATTGTTAACCACTGTGCCACCGTGCCGTCAGCAGTAATGAAAACACTGGGGATTTTCACAGTAACTTCATTGCAGTATTAATTTAAATCTGCTTGTGACTAATAAATAAATTGTTGCTTCCCTTTCACGGAAGTCTCGTGTAAGACATCAGAAAATAGTGTGAATGGGCTAAATAAGATCTCCGTTTTTGATTCCATTCATCTTTTCTGGATAGGTCTCATCTCCCCTTACTTCGAATGTCTTTGTAAATTATTATCAACCTTCTCCTGATTCTTTTGTCGTTTTACAAAAAAATACTGTTAAGAGTCATTTAGTTCACTCACATGGCATCAGAGCAATGTTCGACTGACTTATAACTTCATCTTTGTACTATATGTGTGTGTGTGTATCGATGCTTGAACTCGTAGACAAACACAGAAAATCCCTGACAGAGTCAGCAGGTCTGGCACGAAAACGAGTCATTCGCAGCCAAAGCGTTGGGCCCCTTCTCTTTCCAAATCTGCTGAGTTTGTCCAGCATTATCCGCGCTTTTATTTTAGAAATAAACTTTCGTGTCTGTTTTGACTTCTGGTGAACTTTCCTGCCTGCTTTGAATTAATTGTGTACCTTTGAATTTTTAGTCAGTTTTATGAACTATGGCATTTAATCTTCAAAATAATACGTTTTTTTGACTAAAAGTTATCATTATCATTTAAATATCTTGAACTTAATTTTCAAATTATTTGTCCGTTATAACAAGTTTATGAAAGTTTTCTTCTAATCCCCTTGGCGACCATTCTATCCAAAAATGATATCGTCGTAAAAATGTAGTTTGATTAAAATTATAAACAAATGATCCCAATGCCGGATTCATCTGGAACACCAATGCTAATCATCTTCCGTCTGTAGAAACGCATTTTCGCATTTTAACCGTCAATTTGATAGTTATATTATAGCCAGTTCATACAATTGTGTGCTGCCTCCTTGATGATTCCATACACATGGAATAAAGACTTGTATAGGTTATTCACAGCCAGCAGGTTTCAAAAACTTTACATCTAATTACATAGTTTTGAAATGTTGCCTTTACGGTATAGAATTCAGAAGACAACTTTATGCATTGCCACCTTTCACGGTAAATAACAACAATTTAATAATGAAGTGGTAATCTGACTTTGTGAATTTGTTCAAGTGATAAATTTTGTTCCAGACAAAGGTGCTAACTCAAGTCTTCAGTATGGTCAGCCAAAAGAGAATGCATCTTGGCCATTGAGTGAATAGCTCCTATGAAAGATCATATCGGCAAGTGTGCAGCAACTCGCAGCACGGCACAGGAGTGAGAGCTTTGTTTTTCTGTTGAACTGCTGGGATGGGACATGCATTGGAAACGTTTGAAATACAGGAAAGATTGGAACTTACTGAAGAAGGAGCAGGCAGGACATTATCCCATTAGCGTTGTATTAGATGACAGTTTCCTAAATGAATGTTGGACATGAGAAAAAATACTTTCCTGATGTTTACCGTATCTACTCTGATGATTTTTGTGAGATTTTGATTGTGTTAATGATGTGAGGGATCCTACCATGAATTGTTTTTCTGTTGTTTTAATGTAGGTAATTTATTTCTTCCTTTTTGTTAGTTTTCCTCCCAATAATGTTCAGTAAACTGTTTTATTAGCATTCTCCTTTTTCTTTCCCAATCACAGCATCAATGTTATTTTCCGCCATTACTCTGGCATAACACACATTAGCAATGAGTGGGCGAAAAGCTGCAATTCTGCTTCTGCTAAAAGTTTCCTTTCATTGAAAATGCATGGATGAAAATGTTTCAATGAGTTTCATGTTTTCAGTTCGTTTTTGTTTCGACCTGTTGATACCACTCCCACTCAGATCTTGTGAAAACATGAACTTAAGTGTTATCTCTGGTAGAAACAGAAACAAAAAAATATTTAATATTTCTCTCATTTCTGCATTGCGATTGTTTATTAAAAAAACTATCCTTAGAAAATATCTGACACAAATTCTGAATTGACAATTTAATACCCCTTCGATTGAATATTTCATTATTTTAATTAACATTCGATTAATCACTAATATAGTGGTCCTCCTTTGCCATCTTAACAAATAACACCATCATTTCTTTTTTCATGATTCCAATTGTCACTTGCCTCATTTCACTCCTCCACTGAGTCCAACAGATTCCCCTGGCTGTTTGTATTGGCGAAGCGTCTTTTTATTTAATGGTTTGCTTTTGTTTATTTTTGTTTGCTATTATAAATTCTCTTTGATTCCGTCCTAAAAAGGTTTTAAAACTACTAATTGTACCAAACAAAAACTATTTTACTCCAGGATATTTCCCAAATACTAATCTGTCCTGTAATTAGGCGCTGCGTATGTGACCAGCAAGAAGAAGGTGTTGAGTGTATTTACATATTCAATCAAATATTTTACTTATTGTGATCTAGATCAGACATTGATATGTGCAAGTTACAAAGGAGTTGGAAATTGGAAACAGCTACTCTGCTTTTGATTTTTAAAC
This sequence comes from Sphyrna mokarran, assembly GCA_024679065.1. Taxonomy (NCBI): domain Eukaryota; kingdom Metazoa; phylum Chordata; class Chondrichthyes; order Carcharhiniformes; family Carcharhinidae; genus Sphyrna; species Sphyrna mokarran. The sequence goes on from JAGIQG010000031.1 coordinate 3,370,584, forward strand.
AGAAGGCAAACATTTTCTTGAACAATAATGAGTATTTGTAATTTATTAAGCACACAAATCCTCTGAAGATAAATAAGGACAATTATGAGGACAGTGAGTTTAATGCCTCTCTTGACCATGGCGAAAATCGGGTAAAGCGGTGTTTTTTTTTTTGTAGCTTGCGTGTATTTTGAAAAAAAAGCACACACCTGAACCACGAGACTGAGTGTATTGCTTGTCGGGAGGAACATCGTCTATTTCTTCATATATGGCTTGGTATATAAAATTAGATGGATCCCAGCTACGCACGGCAGGATCTGTTGGAGGAAGACCGAGACAATTAGAAAATTCTTACATTCTGGAACTATATATCTGTTCATGATTTGTATTGATTTCATATCTCACTCCATTTATAGGTTAGATTCGTACCAGGATCCCACAGAATTTACTTTGTTTCTCTATATCATGAATCCAGTGATGATGTCACTGCCTCCATCACAAGGAACACTGAGACATTTAGAGACCAGTAAAAATCAGCGCATAAGATTGGAATCAAGAGAACTCAGTGAGAGTTCAGACACTTGCAGTAGGTTTGTCTATCTGTTCAAAACTAGTGTGCAAAAGGCAGATATTCATCAGATTCCATGGCCATGTATTAACATGGAGCAGGACAGTAACCTGTTGCCAGAGGGGCGCCACCGCAAACTAAATAAATTATCTCCTGTTCCCATTGCTCAACATTGTTGCCTTGGAAGGATTTTACAGAAAGTGCTGACAATTTGTTCGTATAAAGTCTTGGGACTGAACATGGAGCAACTGACTCAGAGAGCGGACGTTATTTACTGGCTTGAGTCCTCTAATATTAGTGGCGTGGTTTTGTTAGGATGCAGTATTGGCATTGATAATTCTGGAAAAATCATACAATTACGTCTCAACATGGGTTGAGTATTATTAGCGAAATTGACACAGCAAAAAATAAGTCAGTGTTTGTTTGCAACTAATTGTAAGTGCAAAGAAACTGTCAGTTGCTAAATAACTAATAAACACATTGGGACATAGGAATTAGAAGTAACAAAGCAATTAGGAGCGAGATTGGGCTATTCAGCCGTTTGAGCTCCTTCCAACGTTGTGCATGATCATGGCTGATCTTATCCTGCTCTCCAATCCACAAACCTATCTGCTCCATTTGAGTTTTATCCATCTTTCATTGAGACACATTTTTTTCTTTTTTGAACCTGCTGACTGATTCTGTCTCCTTTGTACTCTGAACAGTCTTTCTAAAGATCCACAATCCTCTGAGAGAATTTATCCCTCACCTCAGTTCTGAAACTCCTTCCTCTCACTCTAAATCTATGAACCTTTGTTAAAGACTTTTCAACAAAGCGGAAAATCATTTCAACATCCACCTCATCAATCCCTTTAGCATTTTATATACCTCAATCAGATTCCCCCTAATTCTATTGAGCTCCAGTGAGTACAAGCCTAGTCTCTTCAAACGCTCTATCACGGTAGGACTTTTATCCAGGGAATCAATCTGACAAGCATCCACCTGAACTTGCTCCGAAGTCAGCATCTCATTCATCATGTGTGGAGACTAAATCTGGACACAATACTCCGAGTGAGTTTTTACAAGCCTTATCCAGTGTTAGTAACATTGCTTTGCATTTAAATTACTGTCCTTCTGCAATAAATTCCAATATTGTGTTTGTCATTCTTATGAAATGCTGCTTTTGTACATTCACGTTCTGTCACTCAGGCACAAGGACACCCAGATCCCTCTGCATTGACAAACTTTGAATATGTGCTTCCCTTTTAAACACTCAGTTACCTTTCTTCTGCGAAAATGTATGACCATACAAGTATCCACATTAACCTCTATCTGCCACATTCTGGTCCATTGTCCGAGCCTGGTAATATCTATCTGTAAACTCGATAATCTCGTCAGGACCTGCTTTCCCACTCATCTCTGGCTCGAATCACAGGTCAGTTTTATCAGTTATAAACTGCTGAAAGCTGAATCCCTCGTGTAACATTTTGTTTTATATCTAGAGGACGAGCCTTTTATCCCGATGCTCTACTTTCTCTCACTCAGCCAATTCTCTATCCAAGTCAATATTCTGTGCCCAACCTCTGGGATCTAACAGTCTTTTTTTCAAAGCCTTCAAGTATCTAGATGTGCCATCTCGTGATCCCAAGATCCACCTCGCTATGTAAATCCTCAAAAAAAACAACCAAGTTTGTGAAACATAACTTTTCCTTCGGTCAATATTTGTCTTCGGTATTCACGCAGGGAGACGTAAATGTGGTTGTGGAGAACACTGGGATACAGGGTTGCAAACTGGAAAGTATTGAAGTAGTTAAGGAGGATGTGATAGATATTCTTGAGGGTTTGAAGTTAGATAAGTCCCCTGGGCCGGACGGGATTTACCCTAGGATTCTCTGGGAGGCGAGAGAGGCGATTGCAGAGCCTCTGGCTCTGATCTTCAGGTCGCTGTTGGTTACTGGTATAGTGCTGGAACACTGGAGGATAGCGAATGTGGTCCCGTTGTTCAAGAAGGGGAATAGAGACTTTCCGGGAAATTATAGACCGGTGAGTCTTACTTCTGTTGTGGGCAAAGTATTGGAAAGAATTATTAGGGATATGATTTATAGTTATTTAGAGAGAAATGAATTGATTGGGGATAGTCAGCATGGTTTTGTGAAGGGTAGGTCATGCCTTACTAATCTTAATGAGTTTTTTGAAAAAGTGACCAAAGAGGTGGATGGGGGTAAGGCAGTTGGTATAGTATATATGGAATTTAGTAAGGCGTTCGATAAGGTGCCCCGTGGAAGGCTTCTGCAGAAAATGCAGCTGTATGGGATTGGGGGGGATTTAGCTAATTGGATTAGGAATTGGCTAGCTGATAGAAAACAGAGGGTGGTCGTTGATAGAAGTTATTCATCGTGAGGTTTGGTGACAAGTGGTGTACCTCAGGGATCTGTTTCCAATCTACTGGTATCTTTCCAGAATCTTGGAAACATTGAAATAATAAAAGAAGTACACTATATCTGTCGCTATCTCCTTTAAGACTAAAGTGTGCAGGTCATTAGAGTTCAGTTTGTTGTGTTCAACTTTTTTTTTAATTGCAACAACAACAAAAAAAAACAATTCCATATCCCATGCACGGGTGGATGGAGCAGGAATATGAATGTAGATAATTCCCTCATTTATCTGTAATATTTTACTGTTTCTCATGTGACTGGAAATAAATTCCTGTCAATACTCAGTTAATTTGTTTTTGAAATGATTTCAAATCATTCCATAAAAATTGGCAGAGAAGCCCATCTAATGTATGAAGCAACATCCATGGCTCAGCGTGGGTTCAGGGATATGATTCAGGTCTTACCTTTAATTGATGATCTTCTCTGCATTAGTGCCAAAAGGGCGATTAACTCACAGATCAACAGGACACCGAGTGACATGCAAATCATCAGAGGGATGGAGGTACTTTCATCTTCATCTCCTTGATGAAAGATTCAAGGAAGGTTGGGATAAAAAGTGTCCACAACGTTTTCAAATAATATCATGATTATCAGAACACTCAGATTGTCGTTACAAATTGACAAAATTAAAGCAATGCAAAAATTATTAATCCGCACGTAAAATGAGCCGTGATAGTGATTGATATTTATTACTGAGACATACCTGAAGGGGTGGGCCGAACAGTCGGAGATAATTCCGGACCTGATGAAGATATGGTAAAAGGGACACAATTATTTGCATTGTTAGTCAGAAAGACATCTGAAAACATGAATGAATGGACTGAATAACGTCACACAATCCCAAACCTCAACACTCAGTGGGAAATTACCGGAGCAAATCACACTGGCATCTTCCTTCTGATCACAGTCAGCTCGAGCTAATGACGAAGACGGGCAGTCAAGCAGAAAGGATTCGCTTCCGGTGCACTTCATGTCATCTAGCCAGATAGTACCGTTACCCTGCCCAAAAGCGGCCCCTCCTGTGGCCTCCAGAGCAGAGCCACAGCCCAGCTGTCTGCAGACAACACTGGCATCGTTCAAATCCCAGGAATCATCACACACCGTGCCCCAGGCTCCATTACACAATATCTCCACTCTGCCGGAACAGTTGCTGTTACCTCCAGCCAAGCGCAAACTTTGTCCTGAGATTGTCAAAGATAATAAATTAATTAATAACCTTGATGTAGCACAAGAGAGGAATACAATCAGATAGCTGTTTTATTTAGTTGACAAAACCTGATTCTCGCTTGCAGTTGGCCACAGAGTCCTGCTCTTGCTTCGGTTTGTCTCCCTCTGTTGATAAGACAAACATGCTGACTCCATGATCTTCATCAATATTTCAAGTCACACAAGCAAGCAGAATGATTGATGGTGTTACCTGAACAAAAGACACCTGCATCTTCCTGATGCTCACAGTTGTGTTGACCCCACGGGTCTGCCTGGCACTGCCAAAGGGCCGACTCGTGTGAAAGGCACTCGATCTCATCCAACCAAATAGGTCCGGATCCTTCCCCGAATGAGCGAGCGTCATAGTCGATGGAAAGAAATTTGCCGCAACCTAACTGTTTACAGATCACAGCTCCAGCATCTCGCTCGAGATTTTCAGAACACACTGTTCCCCAGGTCCCGTTATAGAGCACTTCCACTCTGCCCTCACAGCGATGCTTTCCCTTCACCAAACGCAGTTCTTTGTGCTCTGTCAAACAAATCATAAATAACCACGTGGCTCAATTATCAATTCCGTATCCTCGCACTATCTGTGTTAGTTAAATTCACTCTTTGCCTTAATTATTGAAAAAGGTCACATAAAAACAGACATAATCAAGAATAAGCAATATTGAATTTCAGTCGAAACATTTGAACGATGAAGCCGATTGATTTATTTGCAAAGCTTGCAGCAATGGTGAAAGTGGCAATAATTTGAATGTTCTGTGCGTGGATTACCAGCAGAGTTTTAAAACGTTCCCCTAATGAAAGGCCACGAAAGGCAATGGGAAACCAGGCAATCAGTGAAAAAATAGATTTTAAAAAGTTTATGAACTTTCTCATTGCTGAAGTAACAAAATTCCCGGAGTGAAGTTCATGCATTTGTGCTGTGGCTGCTGTTCCTTGGGAGTTAAATAAATCAGTAGGACTTTCTAATCAGCAATAATAAACAAAAAATGAACGGCTATTGTGGCAACAAATTTGTCTGCACAATTAATCCTAAAGAGGATTTCAAGTATGTAACAAAATGCGATTACATGACAGGATAAAGATGCCGATGACAACTTAGTGTTTGTATTGCTAAGTGGAATGCAGCGAATTTTGATGCAAAGAATAAAGTGACAGCATGCGTCTTGAGAAATAAGTGATTAAATCAAATGTCTTTGCCAAATAATCCAGTTGTCTGAAACAGTTTACGCATTGATGAAATTTAAGACTTGTAATCATAATAGTCAGTGATATTAATTGGAAGATGTGTTTATGTCAGGAAATGAGAGATAAAGAAATATAAGTTAACCCATCAAAAGTAGGATATAGAAATATTGTAGCGATAATTGATGCCCTGAATAAATAACACAGGGAGGGATTTGGCAGAAGAGCATTCGTAAGTACCATCCTTAGGTATATCAGGAACATATCTTATATATGAAACTTCTAATGTAACTGAAGTTAGGACATTTACCAGAGCACATGATCTTCACATCTTCTTTATGATTACAGTCGTGTTTACCCCACAATGCATGGGGACATTCCCAGAGAAATGATTCACTCCCGGAGCATTCCAGCTCATCCAACCAAATTGGCTGTGTGTCAGGTCCAGCCGAAGCAGAAAGAGAAAGCCGCAATGCATGTCCACAATCCAGCTGCTTGCAAACCACGTCAGCGTCTGTCAGATCCCAGGAATCATCACAAACTGAGCCCCAGGTCCCATTGTAATAAATCTCCAATCGGCCGGCACATCGGCTTCCACCGCCAGAGAGCCTTAACTGCTTGTGTTCTAATAGAGTAATGAAAGTGACACATTATATTTCTTAAACATATTCATCTCGTTGCTAAATTCAAATTATTGTGTACTTTACAGCTAAATGAATTTTAACTGCCATTGACGGGGATATTAATCTACGCTTTAGAAAAAACTGTTTCTGTTCGGAAGTGAAATAAATGATGTAGCGTTTGCAAATCTTCATATTTCCAACGATCCTACAATCTGACCGTTTTCGGTTTGTATCTGACTCACTCATTGCTGCTTGTTTTACTTTATCTAAATTATGTAATTATTTGTTCCACACAGAATGTTTTAAACAGACATTAGTTTCTTCCTTTTTTCACTGACTCATTTCATCAGATGCTTCACCAGTTCACACATATACATCGGAACAAGTCAGAAGTTCTGCAAATATGCAAATAGGCTAGCAGCGACTTGACCTTTCAGACAGTGACCTTTCCTGAGATCTCACACAAGTTGCTGCTAAAATGGTTGTCAGTTCCTTTTCATCTCAAGAATGCAGGTTTCAAATCCACCCTGATGGCCGCTCCTCCAAAACACAGGAATGCAATCAAAACATTTCTCAATGAACCACACACATTCCAACTCACCAGCAGCGACCAGCCCATGCACAGAGCCGCACTCACATCCCCTCCCTTCCCAATCCCATTCCTTTCGCCATTCCTGATCAACAGCAGTACCAGCCCTGCCTATTTGATCTCCATTGGATGCTCTGTCGTCAATGCAGAGAATCCAATGGAGATCAAATAGCTTTAAAATTGCTGGTCATTTTCAGAGATAGCTGTGTTCTCCACTATTTCTCACCCTTTGATCACTACCCCTAGCGATCATCATAATCAGTGTCGATGAGTCTAATCCACACAGTAACACAATGGTTAGCACTGTTTTTTTAAAATGTCAGGGATCTGGTTCGATTCCGAGTTTGAATCACTGCCTGTGTGGATCTGTACATTCTCCCTGTGTCTGCGTGGGTTTCCACTGGGTAACGCCCACATTCTGAAAGACGTGCATGGACCCGAGTAGGCGGCGGACTGTGGAGATTCGGACAACTTAAATGTAATTTCGTTGCACTATTAATGCCAGTCTGACCGAAAATCAAGAAATTAACTTTAACTCAGAGTTTGGCTTCCCTTTTCATCTGGCACTTGAGGCAGCAAGCCTTTCTTCATAGATGTTTAACAGTCATTATGTTAATGACTGGGACGCAAGATTGCAATTCCCTTCTTAAACTCGACCCTCCGTTTTTTGCGCTATTGAAACCCACCCCACTGATCAACACATTAGCTCCATTGCCTATCCTGTCTTTTGCTGTGTTGGTCTCAATTTACCGATAGGGATTACCTTGAAATTTATAAAGTTGTTAACTGATTTTATTAAATTGTTACTGTCATCATATTCCAAACATTTATGGTTTTTTTTTCCTTCCCGGAGCAACTTGCACTACATCCAAGCAAGAGTGTCAAATATCTCACAAACGAGTTCCCGAAAAGAAATGAAGGAAATTCCTAGTTGACCAAGAAAATGACCTGTTTATTCACCTGAGCACAGAACCCCTACGCCGATGTTGTCACTGCGATTCGGGTTCAATTTGAATGTGCTGCACTTCCGGAGATGCGATTCGTTTCCTTCACACCGGACATCATTCACCCACACAGGCCCTTCACCCTCTCCGTACTTTGAATTGTTATAGGCGGTTACCACTTCGCCGCAGCCCAGCTGTCTACAGGTCACATTAGCGTCATTCAGATCCCAGAGGCTGTCCTGCACTCTGCCCCAGCTGTGGTTGTAGTAAATCTCCACTCGCCCATCACACCGACTTCCCCCATTCATCAATCTCAGTGACCAGTTTTCATCTAGGTGAAGAAAGACATGGAGACCAGTGGTTAGAGTGCAGCAAATTAACTCAAATTAATATTACCTTTCAACAGAACAGCTCCCCCAGTGCAGAGGTGAAGGATGTCATGAAACTCTGCTGAGGACAAATAGACAGGAGGCTGAACAACCAGCATCACTGCTCCAATCTGAAGCAAATTGATAGGCAGAGTGATATGATGTGTTTACGGAATTCGAGGATGACCTAGCATTTGAGCGCTCAAATGTACAAATATCTCTTCAATCCCCACACCATGTGTTTTCATTATTTTGATTTAGGGACTCACCCGAGCAGATGACACTGGCGTCATTTCCATGTGTGCAATTAAACTCTTCCACGGATGAAACCGGACACTCCCACAATCTGGACTCGTTCCCGCGGCATTTGTAGTTCTCCTTCCACATTGTCCCATTTCCTTTCCCAAAGGCTGCTCCTCTCGGGATTTTCACTACCGCTCCACACTGAAGATGCTCACAGACCACACTGGCGTCTTCAAAACCAAAGTAAACATCGCAGAGCGTCCCCCACTGTTGTCCATGCAGCACTTCCACCCGGCCAGAGCACCTGTCCTTTCCACCAACCAGTCTCGGCCCATGGTGTCCTGTTTGAGGTAGAAATACAAACCCAAATAGTTTATACGTCGAAATTAGAAGGACTCATAAGAATATTTTGTGTGTGTGTGTGAACGGGAAAACACATTCACAGCCGCATCCACAATTTTTATCCAATGTTCTTAAATGATCACATCAACCTCATCAATATAGTTTGTGATGCTTCTCGAAGGCTGTTTCAACCCAAAGCGAACACTCCATCCTGAAGACAGCAAAAAAAGCAAATGTGTCAATGGCAGAATATATTATCTTTGGACATGGTCCATATATATTTTGCATAATATGCACGGAGGTGAAGCATTGTGTTAGGATGCAATTTTAAAGCGATATCCTCTGGAGCAATATGCTGAGCATAAAATGATAATTGCATCTCCATATTTAGGGAGAATCTGTGACCAATTAATTAAAACAGAAGTTGCACGAAAAAAATCTGTATTATTATGGAGATTCTGCATGTAATGTGCATTATTGGCTCGTTCTCCATGCTTTGAAATCTTCTCTACACAGGAATACAATATTTCACCTGAAAGCCGGTGACTGGATTTAAGACATACACTTGAAATGCTGTTCCTGAGCTCATCCAATTATTTTATTTGATGCAAGATATTTAAAACATAAAACACTTCATTTATTATGCTGCATCAATATCCTTTTTAGAATGCAAGCAATTTTACGGTCTGTGATAGTCCATGCAGTTGTTTCATGGCTTGGGAGATAGAGCACAAATACCTAACAGCTTCACAAATAATGACAAACCCATGAAATTGGCCAAGCTACTCAATCAACAAAAAATATCTGCTAATTTCAGAACATGAAAAATATTTCTGATTTGCAAATCATGTGCATACTTTGAAATGATATTCCAAAATTACGACAACTGATAGTGAAATTTGATAGTCTAGTTAGGTATGTCCATGTTGGAGAGAAAGAGAACTTCTGCTGAAATATTAGTTTTTTTTAATATTCACAAGTCTCCACTCACCTGAACAGATCACACTGACGTCGTTGTTGTGGGTGCACTTGGAGTGATTTACAGGAACAAGGGGACAATCTGTCAGGCCTGTCTCGCTGCCTTCACATTCAAATCTATCGTTCCATATAAGCCCCGTGCCCTGTCCAAAATAAGCCCCTCTTCTCACGGACACGGCGACTCCACATTGAAGCTCAGCACAGACCACTCTGGCCTCGTTCCAGCCCCAGTCAATGTCGCACACTGTGCCCGAAGTTGTATGGTTATGGATCTCGAGTCTGCCGGAGCATGGCAAAATTCTGGATACTAGTTTTGGAAATCTATGGGCTGAACAACAACAAATCACCATAGCAAAACTTATTGTTTAAAAAAATCATACCTGCTTAATTGGATTATATCATGATTGGTTCTGAATCTGGCTCCCATCAGTTGCCCTTAATCTAAAGGTGTATAGTTCAGGAGAATTATCGAGGGAAAAAAAAACGAAAGTTATGACAAGGGTTGGATGCTCCGTCGGTGAAACTCAGCGGGCTGAATAGCTGCTTCTGCATTAAGAAATTCTGTAATTAAGGATCTTTCCTCAATTTCAATCTATGTCAGTGTTTATTCTCTGCAAGAGATGTGTTTTTTCTCATTGCTATTCCTTTGGAACGCTCTTCCCCATTTCCCCCTTAAATAAAATCCACTGCTAATTTATCTCAATAAATTCTGAGTAAAACTGCCCACTACCGCTCGGGGATGGGGAATATCAGAATGTACAACAAGCTGACCTGAATCAATAACAGATGGAATTATTTGCCGGGGGACTGACTAACTGCGAAACATCAAACAAAATCAGCATTCTTTATTTATTTTTAGACGCTGAAACTTGCTGAGAATGAACGTTCTGAAATTATTTCAAGCAGAAATGAAATGGTACAGAATGGCTAAATGGAGATGAGCAAACAAAACTCGAACATTACTGAGGGTTCATGTGCACAGGTCACTAAAATATAAAGGCCAGGGGCAAAACGTAATCAAAAATCATCAGGAATTTTAGCTTTTCTATTTGGACGGCTGGAATATGAAGGGCGAGAAATTCTGCTTCAGATTTCATGAACATCGTTCAGTCCATATCTGGAAGGGCACCTTTAAAAGGATCTCCTGTTCTGGAAAATAGTCCAGTGAGACTGTTTCAAGCTGCATTTTACTCAGTCTAGACACCATCTCCTTCTATCAGTTTACACTGTGTGAAATCTGCCTGAAGCTGCAACAGCTTTAAATGTAAAAAAAAGCTGATGTTCCTTCATTTTATTCTGGAGAAAATATTGACTGCCGCACATTTGTTTAAAATCCAACCTCCGGAACAAATTGATCCAGCACAATTTATTCAAATACAACAGAACACTACAACAATAACATTTCTGATTTCCCTCCCTGACAAACTCTAAAGGTAAACTCTTCCGAAATAAATAACACGAGTCGAAATCATATAGGAACAGTTGGTATTCAGCGGATCCAGTGACTGAGAGGGAGAAAAGTTTCCAAATAGTATCAAATAGTTTGAGAAGAGGATTTATATGACAGCTATTAAAACTGCGCGCCTGGAGAGACAGGGGATATCCAGCCACTCTCCTCTCACACAAAATCAGAAAAAAATGGAATTTTTATCACCTAGAAGTACATGGACAGAATTTGTGGTGAGGGAAGTTTCCAGTCCGCATGACGCTTCTCCAGACCCTTCTCATCCTCACTCCGCTCTTGGAACACCTTCAATCTGGCCACTGATTGCTGCTCTGAAAGTAGCCGCAGTGACTGGATAAGCGCTCTATGGCCTCCCTAATCAATAGTCAGTAAATGTCAAACACATGGACAGCGACACCCGGATTTAATTCAGAGACAGCTGCCATTTCTGATGCAGTGACGAATGATCCGGGCTCCCCTTAAATGTACCTCTGTACACAGCCAGCCGATCAAAGCATGCCTGACATTTTGAATCTGCACAGGCGAGATCGGGGCACATTAGCACGCCCGTGCCTCCCTGGACCACCTCCTCCCTCCTCCTTCCCGCCAAGTCTGCTCGTAACCACCCTCCCCCACCTTCGCACACCCCCACCCCCAGCCCCAACATATTTGCTAACAGGGTTGTCTATATCTCCAGGTATGATTGTATCGGTTGAGCCATTGGTGGAGGGGTAGTGCTGGAGAGCTCGAAGGTTGGGGGATCGGGATGCATCCGACCGTATCTCTGGGAGTCGAATTATATTTTCGTCTGAGGGGACAATTTCTAGACCCTATTGCAAAAAGAAACATTAAAATCGGGCGATTTGGTGTTAAGTTAAAATAGCAGAATAAAGCTAACGCTGCGGACAGATGACGATAAACGGCTGCTCCTCAGAAGCCTGATTGTTGTCCAGGATTTGTTCTGTGTTGCCCTGGAATGCTTCATTATTTGTTGAATGGTGATCGGAACTGAACAGTGAGGAACTAGGAGCGAACAACTCCTCTCCTGAACATAGCTCACAGCAAGCGCTCAGCTCAAGGACACAGCTGGCCTGTGCACGGTTGTGGTCATTGCTAATCATTCTCATTGTTGTTACTTTATTATAAACATAAATCTTGGTGTTAATGAAACAACACTTCTACTTTCAAAACATTGACATTATTCACCACTCTCTTTAAAACCTCAAAATACTTTATCCACTCGTTCCCGGAGAGCGGGCTGCAGGTGATGGACAGATTTTTTTTTTACCTGAACAAATTACGCCGGCATCATAGGAATGATAATAGCCATAACCACGATAGTCACCCCATGGTTTTGAGGGACATTCCCGCAGAGCGTTCTCGCTCCCTTTGCACTCAACATCTGACATCACAATGGGTCCGGATAGTGCCCCAAAGTGAGCCCGGCCTGGTGCAGAGAGCGCGGTCCCGCAGCCCAGCTCCCTACACACAACATCGGCGTCCCGCTGCTCCCAGAGATGATCATCCACAGTGCCCCACTGTCCCCTGTAGTGAATCTCCACTCTCCCAGCGCACTGACTCTGCCCATTCGCCAGTCTCAGCTTCACAGCCTCTGTAAAATAAATAAATAAACCAACAGTTATTGGCCGCCTGATGCTACAGGTCACGTAGGAATCAAGTCAAATATCGAAGTGTGTCCAGGATCTCAACAAACCCTGGCATAATATGAGACATTGCAAGTGGAAGCAGGAATATGGATTGACATTGAGAAACATCCGCAAATCAGCTGGAAGTTGGAAACATCATTTGGCTCCGTCAGACAGGAGTGCCCATAAGTGTTTAATTGATTCAATCCACACAACTCAGGACTGTCATGGTCCGCAGTCCGCTACACTGCCTGAACTATTATAGTGGAATCCCAATCCTAGTATGGATTCGATATCTACCATCACTGGCGAATCAGGCCCGCTCTACTGCAACCGGCTGAAGTGGACAGTCAGGTAGTCTCCAGCTCTTCTGGGGAAAGTAAGATGCGGTGAGTTTTTGGTGGAACCTTAGTATTCCGGTCGTGGAAGGACCATAACATCGCACTGCATTTCAGCACTGGCTGGTAACTGGGGAAGTTTTTTTTTCAAAACAGCAGCGGGGCCACTTTTCCTCTCAATCTCCTCCTCGGGGACCTAATTTAATGTTGTTCTTAATTAAGGAGCAGCAATTAAAAATTTCAGCAGAACATGGCAAGAACATTTTCCTTCAGAACTGACAGGCCGTCATTGAACCGAAACACTGAACGCAAAGATACTGACATTGTCTCATTCAGTTGGTTAGATTAATGGAGTAAAATGTCAGATATGAACTTGGAGGGCGATTACCTGATGGATCAGCCTGGCTCTCCACTGGTCTGCCTGAAATGAAATTTTGAAAATTAGTCTTTGCTGAAACACGAGATGAATGAAACTGCCAAAATCATGCATGTCAAATCAACACCAGTAATCTGTGTTATTCTTTCACTATATGATTTGCACACACTTGCTGTTAATTAAACGTTTTATTCAAATTACCACCTGTGACATTATAGCCCATGAATATCTTGGTTTCATATATATATATATTAAACACGTGTAACCGTATTCCCAAACACAGACGTTTTGTGCCAGTCAAAACTTAGGATTCTTAATAGTGTTGATGAACAGAGGGATCTTGGTGTAGATGTGCATAGATCACTGAAACTAGGCAGTCAAGTCGATAAGGTTGTTAAGAAGGCATATGGAGTCTTAGTTTTTATTGGTAGGGAAATTGAATTTAGGAGCCGCAACGTCATGTCGCAACTGTACAAAACTCTAGTGCGGCCGCACTTGGAGTATTGTGTGCAGTTCTGGTCGCCACATTGTGAGAAAAATGTGGAGGCATTGGAGAGGGTACAGAGGAGGTTTTCCAGGATGTTGCCTGGTATGAAGGGCCGCTCTTATGAAGAGAGGCTGATGGATTTGAGGTTGTTTTCATTAGAAAGGAGGCGGCTAAGAGGGGATCTTATCGAAGCATATAAGATGATTAGAGGTTTAGATAGGGTGGACAGTGATAGCCTTTTTCCTAGGATGGAGAAAGCTAGCACGAGGGGACACAGCTTTAAATTAAGGGGTGATAGTTATAGGACGGATATCAGAGGTAGGTTCTTTACCCAAAGGGTGGTTCGGGAGTGGAATGCCCTGCCTGCAGCAGTTGTAGATGCGCCAAGTTTGTTGGCGTTTAAGAGGTTAGTTGATAAGTATATGGAAGAGAAGGGAATGGTTTAGTTTGGAGGGGCATTGCTTTTTATATTGGTCGGCACAACATCGAAGGCCGAAGGGCCTGTTCTGTGCTGTAATGTTCTATGTTCTAGTTTTAGTCTGTAGTTTACATAATAGTTTCAACAGGGGCAGTGATTCTTGTCTCCGGTTAGATTGCTGAAAATGATGATTTGATACACAGAGTAACAATGATAAAGTTACTCGAATATCTCTGCATCACCGTCCACAGTACGGACAGTGTGTCATTTTTCAATGCAGACGATCCTCAGCTGACCTTATTAACTATTCAAGAACAACGTTGCACAACTTCCACTTATATTGTACTCATTGCCAGAATTGTGGGATAACAATTCAATGTTTACTCAAAATGTTTGCAATTTCTATGGTCCAACTGGAATTTCTGGACTCTCTTCACCCGTTCCGTCTTTCTAACTTTTGTTCCACTTCTCAGTGTTCAGTAATTCTCCCACTTAACCGTTGAACAATTTCAAAAACACTGAATAAAGAAAAGTACAACACAGAAGAAAATCCGTCAGTCCTTCTAGCCCCTGTTCATCACGATGCCCAACTAAGAAAAAAAAACATGCTGCCCTACTTCCGTCCGTACTTTTCTATTACCTCTTTATTCATGTACGCATTCAGAAACATCTTAAATATTGCTAATGTGTCTACATCCTTCACTTCCTATGGAAGAGCGTTCCAGGCAAGCACTACTTTCTGAGCTTCTTTCACACATCTTCCTTCAACTTTCCCCCTTTCACTTGAAGCCAGTGTCCCCTTCCTTCCTGCAACACATCACAAATAACAATAAGAAGCAATGAAATAGAAGGTGCTGGTCAGCAGCCTGATTTGCTGGAAATATCTGAATTATTTTTTATACTCTGTACATGACACGCAGTAACAAATGACCAAGACTCATTCGCAGTTCATTCCAAATCCGTGATTTCTATCACCTAAAAGTATAAGGACAGGCCTACGGCAATACCCTGAATTGCACATTCCCTTCTAATTCCGTCAACATGCTAAGTTCGGATGATATCGGAGTTGCTTCATTCTCGTCTGAGCTCAATCTCTAATGTCACTATGTTTACACCAGTGTATCATCTACTGCAACCAGGCAGCAAAAAAAAAACAGATCAATTCCTGAAGACAACTGCGTACAGACAATAAATGTTGCCATTGCCAGGGACACTGACTTTACAAGAGATAGAATAAAAATAACATGAGTGTAAAGGTCTTGGCTCAACGTGGGGTATTAAACTTTTTTGAAAGCAATATAGAGACATGGAGATTTTGGTGCTGTAAGATGTAGGCTCATTTAAAGACAACAAAACATTATTAGCATAAAACAGTAAGGCAGCAGATGCATCTCCCAGTGACTGACTACTCGATCTATCAATAATGTTTTAAGTTGAACTATGAGACATAACACGTAATAAATAAATGTCTGTGTTACGAGTGGAATTAATTACATAACATCATATTCATGGTTGAAAACAATCGTTAAACACTGGCGCAATTTAGCTCGTAGCAAGAAGGATAGGTTACGAGTCGCCAGTGGAACCACAATTTTCAAATGTATGGTCATAATAAAGTAACATATGTCAGATATCACATTTAGAATATAAGCAGACTTATAGAATATTTACAATATAATATATTCCAATCTTTGCGAGTTGGGTGATATTTTTCTGGGATCTGGAGGCCGAATCCAACGGTATAAAATGGTTCAAAACATTTTATAAGAAAACGGTGGAGTTTGCCAATCCAGAATGAGTGACGAGTTTTCATAGCTCATTATGAGCAACAAAAAGTTCAGTGGATGTTGAGAGCGTCTGGGAAGAGGGTGACAAGTATCCAGAGATTGATACACAAAGTTGATACTAGCTTATGATTCAGAAAGCTTATTTATAATTTCTAAATCTCATTGTTCCAAATAGCAAACAGAAATACTCATGCTGCAAATTCGCAGAAGAAGTCGTATTTTCCATTTCACTATTATTTCGCTGGTGTGACTGATATTAAATATATTGCCTAATATGCCAGTTAAAGCAATGTTGGCCCCAGTTAGATTTAATATTTAACTTTTCAGTATTTATAGCCGTGTCCATTACTCCAACACATTTTTTTAACACATGGCAGCTCACTGTATCTCAGGAGGAGCACACAGCTCTTCCACTGAGAAATATCTATTCCAAATCTGTGTACATGTTCTCTTTATAGTCCCTACAACTTTTACTGGGATTCAGCAAGCAGAGAATTCACGCAGATTCTATGCAGCAATGTATGTTATTCTAACAGTGGCGGCGATTTACAACGAGGCTGCGCTGTTCAGCTCGAATTTCAATTCATGTCTGTTCCGTCTGAATAACAGACCCAGTGGAGTATTTAATTCTATCTGCCGCCGTATGTGAGTTAGATTACGCTATAAATCTAAACTTCTTATTCATTTGCCGTTTTTGGAGTTTAATGAACTGAAAATGCAACTTTGCTCAAAAAATATTATGATAATTTTCTACAAGTTAATTCAACGATTTCAATATTCCCTTCATAACTGCGAGCTAACTGGCGATTCAGTAGCTAAAATAACATCAAATTTTAATGAGATGAGTTTATTGAACAGAGAATTTCTTGCATCACAGCATAGCATGTGTTGTGCCTTCTTTATAAGACATGTTCCTTCAAACATGTGCAAAGTCCAAAAAGTATTTTTTTAAGATACTTTATTTCGTGGACTCTCGATCCTTTACTGCGTGAAGTGCTTGATTACAGTAATAGGACGCTTCTCTATCAGTTAGCCAGCATTTTCAGTGGCATTCGGATTAATGAATCCAACCAAAGAGGCACATTGGGAACCGAATGAAAATGAACCAAGTCATCGACTTAAATGGAACAAAACTACTTGGCCTGTGGAAGGAGATGGAGTAACATATTTCGATCCGCCACAGAAAACGGCATGAGACAGAGAGCACATGAAACCCTGGCATACTTCTTGAGAAATAAAAATAATTAGAACTTGAAACAAACCACTGCATAGAAAGCCAAATTTAATACATTCTGCTAATATTTCGGGAGGAGATATGACGCAACTGAGCAACAAAAGTCACCAGTCAAACCACGCATATTTAGCAAATTACATTATCAACATAAGAAGATAAGTATTTTCATCATATTAATAAAATTAATTAATGACTTCATTAAATGCAATTCATATTAATGCATTAAAATGCATTATTCACAGAACTAACCCAACACTCTGAGGCTGAGGCACCTACTTTAAACAATTTGTTTATGTTATCTGTACACAGGGTTCAGACTGAAATATGCAATGAGAAAAACAACATAGAACATTACAGCGCAGTACAGGCCCTGCGGCCCTCGATGTTGCGCCGACCACTGGAACCAATCTAATGACCCTCGAACCTAAACTATTCCAATGCTATCCATATGCATATCCACTGACCATCTGAACGACCTTAAAGTTGGCGAGTCCACCACTGCCGCTGGCAGGGCACTCCGCGCCTTTAGTACCTAAAGAGTAAAGAACCTACCCCTGACATCTGCCCTAGAATTACCAGCACTCAATTTAAAGCTATGTCCCCTTGTGTTAACCATCACCATCGGAGTAAAAAAGGGTCTCACTGTCCACTTTATCTAATCTTCTGATCAAGGTCAGATTACAATATCAAGTGAAACATGTGTGGACGGTCCTTGTCAAAATTCCTGCCTTTTTAAGCACAGTGAGCTACCTTCCACTCGAACTCATTTTCAGCAAATACTAACGGTGTCTGTTCTAAATTGTATCAACACAAATCAAGTAGTCCGAATAGAGGTTTTACAGTAATATGTTGCTCATACACAAGTGCGGCATTTCCATTCAATTTTGTACTTTAATCCGAGGTTTTGCTGAGGAATTAAAACATGCATTAATCAGGTGTTTTATATTCTGAATACATTTGAAAGGAAATAAGTTAAAAAACACAACAGGGAATCACCAACTGAATCATTCCCGAGCTGAAAATTCTGCTACTGAAATTCCCATTTCCAATACGCACTTATAACAACGACGGGTATACTTGAAGTTTCCAGAGCCTTTTCCCGAATTGGAGCGGAGAATCCGAAGCATTGCTGGGAAAAATATATATATACAATTTTCCAGATTTAGATTTGACAGCCCGTTTTGATTTTGAATTCCAATTTATTTATTCTGCACATGAATGTCAGGTAGATGGCGATCAAAAACAATTTTCGTTGGGCACTCGTTGACTCAAAGCATTATTAGGCCTCTTGGCCCCTCGGTAATTGTGCTGGTTGGAATAAAATAAATTCAATCTAACCTCACTGGACTGCTGTTAGCTCCTTTGTGCGTTACCATACTTCAAACGCATAAGCAAGTATGTTTTCAATGTGCTGAGAAATTCTTCATCCTCCTGCTTTACAGACACTGAACTCGACCCCTCTCATTGTAAATTGATATACATTAATATTCCATTACCTCCAGATGACACTTACTGTTCAAATAATCAACTTACTCTTAAATCTATGACCAACACGTGTTTTAGCCAAACTCAACATATCTATATGTATTAACATTTTATATCAGTGAAATATCAATAGACATTGGGATATTTTCAATCAATAGTATCTCACAGTTGAGAAGCTGCAATGCAATTAGAGTCAGGAAGGAGCGCAGCATCGTCCCGATTGTCGGTTACTGCGATCAGACTTGACTATTCACCGAGTTTGGTACACCGGTACCGGGCTGTCCTTCCAACACTTTCTGAAACACCAAAACCTCCAGGAATGAGTTCTTTGTTCAGAAAATAATGTTTCCTCCAATCTGACTAATTGATGCTCCCATGTGTGAAATGTAAATTGCCGTTTGATAAAAGATACCAATGACAGTTGTATCCACCTCCTTGCCCTGTGCGACTAATGAGGCCTACATTTTTGATAAGGAAATGAGTCACCAACTCAGCATCGGATCATCGAATCATCATATCTTACAGCACAGACACAGGTGGGTGAAGGAAATGCATATGGAAAATGTTCGCAAATCATATTCGGCCTGCACCGGATTATGTATATTTTTTCTTGCACTATTTTACCACTTATTTGAACGGACAATTTCCGAGTAATAGTTGAAGGCCTGGGAGAGGATAAGAGTTAATATCCCCAGATTAAATCCAGGGGAAATGGACTGCTGTGATGTGATGAAAATGCATAAATTGCATGTCAGATCCAATCACTTTCCTCAAGAAATCTGAATGTTTCCACCGACAAGTCCAATCCAATCGCCTGTTTAAGACTCCTGTAGAGTCCGAATACAGCCTGTATTCACAACCTGATTTTCACATCTTCACAAGGGGAAAGTGAAGACATTTCAGTCCAGCAGCAACTCAAGCAAGAAGTTCAAATTGGTAACATTTCGGATTTTTTTTCCGAGTGGAAACAAATCTTTTCCTAATTGTTCCAAGAAGAACGTTGAAAGTTTTTCCTGTCTTCCATTTGGAGAACAATATTCTTGAAAGACAGAAAACACAATTCATGCATGATTTTTTAAAAAAATATCTGTAGCATCTCTATACAGAAATCTTTGACGAAATGCTTCTGCTTTTTAAAAAAAAAAACTGTTATTCTCTATTTGAATTTAATTCATTTTTAAGCATAATTTAGAAGCACCATTACATATCTCAGCGATTTTGCTGCCTCCGCCCAGTTTAGAGTGATAGAGTTCGGCGGAACTGTGCCGCTCAGAAATATTTTTTTTTATCTGCTGCACCAATGTAATTTTATTTTCATGATCAAATTGATAGTCATTTGAGTGAATGCCTTTACAGAGCCGCATTTCGAGAAAGGAAGCCCTTTATGTTTATTCCATACAGAAATAAATGATTCCTGAGGAGCTGAACAATTGGTATTGAGTTATACTCTGTGTCATCCCGAAGCAGCTCACTGTCTGCGCAGCCTCAGAACACTCGCTGTGCGTTTTCCTGTGTTGCTGAACCGACAGGAAGCACCTGGCCTTGTGGTCAGGTCTCTGCTCGCATGTTAGTCGTTGCTACACTTCAACATTGACATTGCAATTGGATATTGAACTTGTGTCGGGCATTGCAGTGGGACATGTAAAACTTCACGTGCATTCACGAATTCACCGGCAGTATATGAGAGAATGGCGTCTACAAATACTCCTCCTTATCCGGAATTCCAGGAATTCTATGTCCCTAAACCTAACGAAATTTCACTTGAGTTCAACAACATTGATATCAATGGTGTGTGATTAAACCGTTTCTCTGGGCTGCATAATTCAACAGATAACAGATAGACCAGCGCCACGCATCAATGCAGTAGATCCACCATTCAGCACCATATCTATCATCCTCAGTGCTGAGGGATCCCTCGAGCAGAGGGATCTTGGGGTACAAGTACATAGCTCTTTGAAAGTTGGCACCCAGGTTGATAAAGTTATTAAGATGGCGTACGGTGTGTTAGCTTTTATTGGTAGAGGGATTGAATTTAGGAGCCATGGGGTAATGTTAGAACTGTACAAAACTCTGGTGCGACCGCACTTGGAGTATTGCGTACAGTTCTGGTCGCCGCATTATAAGAAAGATGTGGAAACATTGGAAAGGGTGCAGAGGAGGTTTACCAGGATGTTGCCTGGTATGGTGGGAACGCCTTATGAGGAAAGGCTGAGGGACCTGAGGTAATTTTCATTGGAGAGAAGAAGGTTACGCGGTGACCTAATTGAGGTGTATAAGATGGTCAAAGGACTGGATAGGGTGGATAGTGAGAACCTTTTTCCTCGGATGGTGATGACCAACACGAGGGGACATAACTTTAAATTAAGAGGTGGTAGTTATAGGACGGATGTCAGAGGCAGGTTCTTTACACAGAGGGTGGTGAGGGCGTGGAATGCCCTGCCTGCAGCAGTTGTGGACTCGCCTACTTTGGGGGCATTCAAATGTTCGGTGGATAGGCATATGGATGATATTGGAATAGTTTAGGTTAGAGGGTCCACTGGCCGGCGCAACATCGAGGGCCGAAGGGCCTGTACTGCGCTGTAATGTTCTATGTTCTATGTCTTATGTTCTATGTACTTATCCTCTGAGATTTGGTGTCAAATGCCTGGCTGATTCGCTCCACCTATGGAGAATCAATGTCACAGGCCTGGCTGGCTACACTGGGTCCTTTGAGATTCATTGTCGCAACCTTGACCTTTTTCACTCTGTCATTTGAGATTCAGAGTGAGAGGCCTGTTTGGGTTTGCTATGTCTTTTCAATTTCTGAGTCTGAGGCTGTCTGGGAAATGTTATTTAAGATTCTGTGTCAAAGGCCTGGCTGTAATCATTCTGTCCTTTCAGATTTATTGTCACAGACATTTCTAGTTTCACTTTGTACTTTGAAATTTAGTTTCACAGGCCTGGCAGGACTCACTGTGTCCTCTGAAAATCAGTATCACAGACCTTGTTGTGTTCATTATATCCTTTCAGATTCGGTGTCATCCGTCTGGTTGTGTTCAGTCTGTCCTTTGAATTTCAGTTTCACGGACTTGGCTGGGATCATGGTATCCTCCTAGTTTGACTGGCACAGGCCTGGCTGGATGTACTGTTCTTTGAGATTCAGTGTCACAGGCCTGGCTTTGTTCATTCGTTGTTATAGTTTCAGTGTCACAGGCTTGGCTGGAGATGGAGGTATTAAGTGGTGACTAACTGAGTGCAAGGAAACAACACCAGCCCGAAACGGAGAGGCTGATGTGGCTCAGTATGTGCACTGGGGCAGCATCAGCAGCAGATGGGAGAGCGAGGGGTAACTGTGTGCAAGGAGACGCATCACGAGCAGATGGAGACACTCAGGGACTAGCTCAGTTCAGTCAGATCGTATCAACAGAGTGAACGGTAACTGATTGTACTGAGTCAGCACCACGAGCAGATTGAGACAGTGAGAATTCTAACTGAGTGCAGTAAGACAACGATGCCAGGAGATAGAGACAGTGAGGGAGCAACTAAGAGGACATGGACAGATTAAAGTAATGTGGGAAACAATAAGGATGTTTGTGGGATTTGGAAGGTCACAGTCTGGGAGTCGAAACTTGGTAAACAAATGGAGAGCAGCAGAATGCGGGAGGTCACATATTGCTGAAGTGCAGCAATACTTGAGGATGTAGGCTGGATTTTGTAGGACATGCACAATGTAGTGAAATGTAGGGATGGTTCAGAATAAAATGAGACTTTTGCAATACAAAGGAAGTTTGTTGATTTGTAGATAGCAGTAAGGATAATAATAGTGTTTTGGCGGACAGAGAGATGAGAGAAAAGTAGAAAGAGGCAGGGTAACAGTAGGATATGAGAGTTTGGTGAGACATACTTAGCAGAATCATTCCAATCGTGGAATGATCCATTAACCTCAGGCGGGGTTTCCAGTTTCAGGACGAACACAGCCGGAAAATCTCACCACAGAATCCTGACAGTGCAGAACGCCGTCATTTGGCTTATGCAACTGGCAACGGCAGCATTGTCCACATAACCCCAATGAACTGATGTTGCAAATACTCTTGACACCATCCGGCAGTTTAGCATGGCCAATCAACCTCACTCACAACTCTTTGGATTGTGGGAGGAAATTCATGCCGACATGGGGACAACATGCACACTCCACAGACAGCCAATCAAGGACAACATTGAACAAGGTTCCCTGGCGCTGTGAGGCAGCAGTGCGAACCACTGTCCTTTTGTGTAGCCCTAAACCTGCATAGTATTATTGACACGTATTATTTCCGACATACGAAACATGATTAAAAGCATTTTGTTATATTTTAATTCAGAGTATCGCCATGGGAAAGTTTCCTAGGGGAATGTGATTTCAGAATTTCTCTGACCAGTGCCAAGCTGCACAGTACAATTACAGCAAGAACATGAATATGATGATGTTGAGTTACTGCTTGCAGTATTGGAGGTAGTCAGAGGGGAAGCAGGGAGCACGACTAATCCCCCTGACCACATTCTTCTAAAGTGGTGACTTTTCTACAGGCTGTTCCTCACGGGCTTCTCAGATCTCTTCCCAGATCAGAAGTCCTCGAACCGTGTACTGGAAGGTGATGTGATACAGATGCAGGGACTTCAGGCAGTGAGGAAGACAGGCAATCACCTGAGGGGGCATGCAATCACGAGGATAATTGCAGAGGCCGCAAAGGCCATAAATATGCAGCCAGCACGATGAATGGGAAGTCGGGGCCAAGCATCTGTCGCCGACGGACATCACCAGCCTACGTTCTACAATGGGCAATGTTAGATTATCTGGATTAGCTTTAGTATCCATTGAAAGACAATTGGTTACTGCGGTAGGTTATAATAAAATAACGGATAACTTTGTTTGAATGAAGTCGAGACGAAAGAGGCTGTTGTAGTTGCTTCAATCTTTTTAAATATTGTTTCATTTCGTTTTTATTTTATGTTAAAAATGTATTGTAATTAAATAACACACATGCTTTTATTATGTTTGATATTAAATACAATATAAAAATATATAGTGAATTTAAAATTATTTGGTATGGGTCATAGCGCTTTTTCATGAGCTCACTCCCACTACCTTTCGAACCTCCTTATGCCCCTAGGGAGAGAGGCTCCCCCTGTCTTTAGAATCTGACTACCCCACTGTGAAGAGAGGTACCCTCATCCCTCTCCTGGCGGCCAGTGACCCGGGCCTGTTCATGTGCTTCCTGCTTTCCTAATTGGACAGCATCTTGTCCAGCAACAATTCTCTCTGATTCTGGCGACTCCTGGCCAGAGGATGCAACACTCATTATCAACATTTTATTGATAATGCGATGATGGTGCTCCAATGTGACTAATTTTTCCTTTCGCTTTTCTTCATGTGCACTCGAATTGCCAATTCCTGTGAGATATTAAAGAGTTGTTTTTTCCTATTATAGAGGGCCAAGTGAACTATTAGATTTGCACGAACGGCAGAGAAACAGCTCATGGGAGGAAACTGACAAAACAGGTTAACCACAGGCTCCAGCCTGCTGAGCCCGGCTGGGGTGCGAATCTAACTGAGTACGTGACAATGTCCTGTTTTGCGTGAACAAATGGTGTATCCTAAAGACATTATGCTGATGTTCTGATGGTTGGGGTTGTAAGAAGTAAATGCGTATTTTAATATGATTTTTTTTTCCTCTCATGCAGCAATTTCTGTACCTACTCGTGTTTGATCGAACAGAATGTTATGTGCTTAAGTCTAGATGTTTTTGATTAAATCAGACAATGTGCGTTTAAGTCTTGTTTGAAATCACATCTTCCTGATGTGATGGAAAACTGTATAAAAACGGTCAGTCTTGTTGTTTTGTGTACTTTTTAACCAATCGATTTCCAGCACTGAGTGGAGGTTAAGTCGTAAATGTTAACTAGTCTACGATTCTTTGGCAAATAAAGAATTTTGATTCTGACAACTGTTGGTATCTGTCTTGGTATCAAGGACAGAAGAGTCTCGCGAAAAAAAAAAAAACAATTGTCGCTGCAGAGCAGGATCCAAAGTATACAGACATCCTCTGATATGGACTGAATAAGCGATCGTTTGGGTGTCAGTGATGTGAGACGGACGGGCAAAGAAGGTAAGATTAACTTTGTTCTCTCTGACTGAATGAGTACTCCGTCGACCCCTCATCGCCTGAACTTGTGTTGACGGAACATGGAGATGATTAATGTTTTTGAACACTGACTATCACTTCAACGAATGGTTCGAATTCCCCAAGTGATTTGGTGGTTCGAGTCTCCAGGTTTATTCGTTAAGGTAACAGTTGTTTCCGAATGCTGCATTAACCAGTGGGTTCGAATCAATTGAGGTTCAAGTCCTTTGAAGTAACGTTATATTTGAATTAACTAAAATATAGTTCAGACGCTTGATAAATCAGGGACGGAAGTCGCTCCGTCTTCAGCATCCGGCTGAGGAGAAAAAAAAAGTTCAGATTGTCTGGTTGCCTGAGTAAAGGCAAAAAGAAAATAGGCTGTTAGGGCGAAACTGGGATCAGGGTATTAAAGTGTATTAAAGCCAAAGAAGCTACTTGGAAATGAAATGCAGGAATTAAATGTGAAGTGTTAATGCATCTATGGAGAAAGAAAGCTAATGAACGAACTGAAAAGTCAAAACCAGCCAGCTGGGAGGTCAATGCACGTTGAAAGCGGGTAAGTGAAGGTGATTATGTGAGTAAATTCAAATCCTGGGAAATTCTGTTATGGAATGTGATGAAAATGCAAGAAACAGAAAAGCGATAGCAGAAGAAGAGAGGTTAGCCATGTTACATAGAGGTAAGAAAAAGGATTAGAAAGACAGGCCAAACCAAGAAAGCAGAAGAAACATGAGGTACGGTCATAATTATCTGTCTTGTCAATGTTGTTCAAAACAATTGACACTGATGACCAAGAAAATGATTGGAACCTCTACACAACTGCTGTTTTCGGCCCTCCCGTGTCATAGAACATAGAACACTACAGCACAAACAGGCACTTCAGCTCACAAGTTGTGCCGACCATATCTATACTTACCAGGCCATAGAACTATCTGTAACTCCCAATTCCATTAAATCCCATGTACTCATCCAGAAGACTTTTAAAAAAACCCAGCGAGTTCGCTTGTACCACCACTGAGGCGACCGATTCCATTCACTCACCACCCTCTGAGTGAAAAACTTACCTCTAACATTTCGTCTGTACTTGCCCCCCCCCACCCCAGCAACTTAAACCTGTGTCCTGTCGTAGCCACCATTTCAGCCTTAGAAATAGCCTCCGAGAATCCACCCTATCTATTCTTCTCAACATCTTATAAACCTCTATTAAGTCCCCTCTCAGCCTTCGTCTCTCCAGGG
Organism: Sphyrna mokarran; assembly: GCA_024679065.1. Classification (NCBI taxonomy): domain Eukaryota; kingdom Metazoa; phylum Chordata; class Chondrichthyes; order Carcharhiniformes; family Carcharhinidae; genus Sphyrna; species Sphyrna mokarran. The sequence continues at coordinate 3,396,620 of JAGIQG010000031.1, forward strand.
AGAAAAGACCTAGCTCTCTCAACCTATATTCATAAGGCATGCCCCCCAATCCAGGCAACTTACAATGCCTACCCTGTGCGTTTTATAGTCCACCTCTAGTTAATCCTCGCTCACCACTGGCATCACAGCCCGTATAGGTTTCCCATGATTCTCTTATCTTTGGCACAGAGAACTCTATGATAATTTTATTTGTGTTTGTAATTTGTCAGGGTCTGTGTTAGTTCAGGTCCTGTCGTAGCTTGTGACCATGAGTTATGTTAGATATTCTATTTGTTTTGTTATTCTGGGTGAGGGTGACATTTTCAAAGCCAACTTTGTCTTCAAGTTATGCTTTTATTTCATGTTCCTGTTTAGTGCTATGACTAGTACTAGATTCGGATAGTTTTTCCTTTTGACAATCAATAATGCAAAATAATGTAACATACTATCAGCAATTTTACTGTTCTTGTTCATCACAGGGCATTAAAAAGGTCTCATATCGAGAAATGTAAGAAAGTAAAGAACCCAAAAAAGCAAAGTCCCTTCCAAATGATGCAGAGGACGAGACACGACAGATGATGATGGCTTTGTCGACTCAAAAGCAGGCACTGACGCAGACGACCCCGTTTCGGAAGGCTCAAGTGCAAAACCCCCACAAATGGCCACCGGACGGAAGTGCACTCCCTTTCTTCTCATCCTCCCAATAGACATTTCCCCAAGTGAATAGTCCCCAGTCCTGTGATAGGCCCCAACACTCCAAAAAACAATTAAGGATTCTAAAACTAAAGGATTCGATGCAACAAAATAAATTCAATCCTCCAAACTCACACATGCCATTGTCATAATGTTGACCTGAAAATACACACAGGTGTCGATGTCAACGTGGGTTTTGAAGGAAGCTCTGCCCTGTGATGAACAAGAACAGTAAAATTGCTGATAGTATGTTACATTATTTTGCATTATTGATTGTCAAAAGGAAAAACTATCCGAATCTAGTACTAGTCATAGCACTAAACAGGAACATGAAATAAAAGCATAACTTGAAGACAAAGTTGGCTTTGAAAATGTCACCCTCACCCAGAATAACAAAACAAATAGAATATCTAACATAACTCATGGTCACAAGCTACGACAGGACCTGAACTAACACAGACCCTGACAAATTACAAACACAAATAAAATTATCATAGAGTTCTCGTTGTATCAAAGGGGACCATTTGGCCGGCACTTATTGGCTGACCCTAGCAGCACTGAAACTGAATCTCTTACTAGGCCATTTCACAGAGTCACAGAATCCCTACAGAACTGAAGGAGTCTGTTCGGCCCATTGAGTTTATGCCAACGATAATGACATCCTGACCCTGTTCCTGCATTTCTCCTGCTAATCCCCCTGACGCTAGCGTCAAATTGCCATGCAAAGTCCACACAGGCAATGACACAAGATCATAATTGAACCTGGGGCCTTGGCGTTGTGAGGCAGCATGGCTAAGCACTGTACCACCATACTACCCAAAAGAGAGTACCCGGAGGAAACCCACGCAGAGACGGGGAAAATGTGCAAACTCCTCACAGACAGTGAGCCAAGTTGGGAATCAAATCTTTGGAACTATGGGGCAGGCCTGCTAACCGCTCTGTCACCGTACTATTCAGAGAGCTCTTAAGAATCAGCGATGTTGGTCTGGTGCTGGAATTGCATGCAGGCCAGACCAAGTGTCGATGGCAAATTTCCTACCAAAAAGTGCATAAGCGAATCTGAGGTGTTTTTTTTTTTCTACCTTTTTTCCACAATTGGCAATATTTTATAGTCTTCTTATTTCCAGATATTTTAGTGAAGGCAGATTTCGAATCAGTGTCCACAGAATATGAGCAGAGTTTCCAATAAGAAATAAGCTATTGCACAGTATATTTGAAATTAATCTCCATCTATGTAAGGCACTAAAATGACAAACGATGGAGGGTGGACAATTGGAAAATAATTCATCCTCACCTGATTTCTAATTTGTGAGTGAAGGCACGAAATGGCTTTCTTGCAATTATTGGGAATCGACCCTGGTGCATTCAACTAAAACAAACTGGCTCTGCGAAAACAAGACCCTGTCTGTTTTGCTACCATATTTAGAGTGCCCAGGCACTCCTCTGACACTATAACAACAGAGAACATCCTTATTCTCATCATTGCAGGAGGCCTCACCATTCATCAGCATTATATGAATACATTCTGTGTCATTGCTCCTGTCATACAGCACCAATACTTTGGCTCTCTACATTGCAACAAGGTATTTCATAATTGCTGCAGTGTCTGCCATTCTCCTGTCCTTGGTTGATATAATAATAGCAATATGTTATGGCAGTGACAGACCTGTCCACTTTTGATTTTCATTTGGGTAGCTCAGTTCCTCTTCTGACACTATCATGGCAGCTCGTGGTTGCATTAGAGAGAAAAAAAAAGTAAATATGATGACAACAATTAACGAGTGATCAGTTATCATTTATTTATATCTTGAATGCATCGAAAAACTGAAACAAACGGATATTTCAGCATAATTTTCAATTGTTATCTGAACATAGTCTGGGTCACAGCATAAATGCAACTGTTTGTACAGCAATTCATGAGCTGCAACACGAAACCCATTTCCTGCACAACATCACTCATCATTCTAGAATAAGGGATTAGATAAAACATCCGCCTGTTTATTGAATACACCATTATAACAGCCCATAACACAATGAAATTCAACGAGATAACAAACAGTCAAATTATGGATTTCTGTCGACCCTCTAACTGTAGATCTTTGGAATTATCCCCACTTCTCACAGTTCGAAGTCTTCTACGGGCTCTGCTCTTTGTTACAATATGACAGATAATGACAACATTGAACAACAAAATCAGGACAAATGCTAAGCATGGGATTAGAATGTGATGCACAACCTCGACAATTGTCCAAACTGGAGATATCTGTACACCGAGTGCTACTTCACAGAACCAGGGTCTGTTCCATGTCGAATACCTGTCTAATAGCATAAAATACCAGAAGGTATTCTTGAAACAGCTCAACACAGTAACAGTTCCGAGAACCATAGCAGCCATTTTCTCTGTACAATATTTATTTTTCAGTTTCTGGCAACAAATAGCAACACATCGATCAAAGGTGAAAGTCACAGTAAACCAAATAGAACAGTCAGTGGCCACAAACAAGAAAACTGCATGGATATTGCACACAGGCATGGACCATAGGAAGTAGAAATGTTCCCAGTAAACAATTGGAATGTGCCTTAGTATCAAATCAATAATAATAATGAGTAGATCGGCTGTTGCCATGGCCACCAGGTAGCATGTTTCACATTTGGAGAGACCAAATTTTCGAAATGCTAATACCGCAAATGTGGCTAAGTTAGCTGTAGGAGACAGGAAAAAAAAAACAGAGAAATTAGACACCAAAAAATGACAACATTACTTTTAGTGAATTCCTATCCACTGTGGTCAAATGTGTTACCTAATCTAATGACATATTGTTTTTACTATGAATAAGTTCCACAGTCTGTTATGTGGCAGAATTCACGAGGGATGGCATAGCAAAGGCAATGCAATTTTTAAAGTCAATCTTAATCTGTATTCTCCATTCCGCTCTTTTATTGTCTTGTTCTTTCCTTGTCTTAAACTGGTTCCCTCCAGGAACTCTTCGAGTACCAATTGCTGATATTTGTGCCTTGGTTGGCTGCCACTAGCCAGAGACCATGTCATGAAGTGTATAACTCTGCACTTTTGTTAACAGCAGTATCTTGTTCCACCCGTTGCAGCATGGTTTCATTTTGAAAGTTATAGGTGAGGCTTGATTCGAATTTAATGTTTTGAGCTGAACGCAGATCCCTTAAATGTTTGCATAATTCCAAGTAAAGGCAAGTTTTTCCTTGATTCTTAACAATGTGTACTTTCATTCACTTTTCTTGAAAATCATTGAACTTTGAGATTTCGTCAGCACTTCTCGAACGGATTCTTTACAAGTTTACAGCATCTGGTCCGCAAAAGTGACACATCCAATGGCTTCATCTCCACAGTGCAGATTATTTTTTTCTCTCATTCCCTCGAGGCTTCATTTCCCATGTAACCACATATAGGCCATGCAAACTGGCAATATCGATAACTTTGAGAAGCAGTGGGTACGGGTTTGTTGGTCGATTGTAAAGTTGTCGATCGAGACATTGCTTTCTGTTGAGGTTCTCTATGAAGCAGGTTGAAGAGTGACGACAGCTGAGACAGGAATGAGCGACGGGGAAAGGTATACACATGAGAAACACAATGGTGTTTGATTTACTGGAATGCATAAGTCGGAAAGAGAAAGTAGTGTTTTATCCCGGAGCACTGCATTTATTTAACGGCGTGATGTACCCTCTATACAGCTTTGAAGGGCATCCATGATTCAGTGATGGTTTAAAAACAAGAGTCCAAAGTAGATACACTAGCAGTCGAGGGATAATCGGAGGTGCATGGTACAGTGTGTCTGTGTATGTGGAGGTGGAAGCTGGGCGGGGTTATGTGGTGGCTTCAAACGAACAGTGAACAAATCAGCATTCGAAGAGTCCATTGTGTTATTCTTCACAGTAGTGACTGTGAGGCCCATCGAGTCTGCACTGACAGAACTACACAAATTCTACACTAGTACCGCATCCCAGCACTTGGCCCAAAACCTTGAAGTTATGTCATGTCAAGTGCTTGCCTGTGCACTTATTAGCGATTATGCGGTCGCCAAAATCTATGACTCTCCCAGGCAATGAAATCAAAACCCTCTGGGTAATAAAATATTTCCTCAAATCACCTCAATACCTCCGGCTGAACACTTTGAAATGTTGTCCCTTCGTTATTGACATTACAACTAAGAGGAAGGAAGATTCATACCCATGTCCCCAATTCTCATAATCTCATGCACTTCAGTAAGTTTCCCCTTTGCCTTCTGTACTCTAAAGAAAACAAAATGAACTATTCAACCTCTCTTCATAGCCTGAATGTTTCATGCCGAAAACATGTTTGTCAATATAATCTGCACCCCCTCCAGTGCGATCAAATCCTTTTGATAGTGAAGCAACCAGAACTGCACATGGCACTCCAGTTAAGCCCTAACCAATTTATGGACAGCTTCCATTTAACCTTGCTATCCCTATCATCATACCACTATGCTCAACAAGTCATCAATCACCACAACAGATGCCATTCCACTAGGCATACTCTCCACCCTGGGACATCTGGGCAGCAAGGGCACAAATGGAACAATCCTATTTATTAATAACAGGTCAACCTTCAAGACCATTGTTCCCACAGAAATCGCCTCCAAACTCGGTGTTCTGGGGTTCCCTCTGTGACAAGATCATAATTGTACTAACACACAGACCATAATCAGTACGGATAGGCAACAATATCTCATCCACGACTTTCCTCAATACCGGTGCCCCTCCAGACAGTGCCTTTAGCCCCTTACTAAACTCCCAATAAACCAATAACCATCTGGTCAATTTTCCCCTCTACTCGATTTTCAAGCTTGTTGTAATTCAACAGAGCTCACGAAATATCAGATGGAATGCATGAAAAGAAAAGACTATCTAGTGAAATTGTGTGGCAAAAGTAATCTATCTCTCGATATGAACAAAGTGGAAGAGATAATCATCGACTTCACGAAACATATTGAGGACATGCACCTGTCTACATCAACCGGAATGGGTGGAAGTGGTCGACAACTTGAGGTTTCTTGGTGCCTACATCACCAGCAACCTGCGTTGTTCGCTCCACAAGAGAGAAGAGTCAGATTAGACAGTGTAAAGGAGTGGAGGCATTTTTGGAGTGTTTATGGGATTGTTTTCTTGAGCAATATGTTGAGAAATGAAAAAGGGATCCGGCCACATTTGACTGGGAGCTCAGCAGTGATAAATGATTAGTTGGCAATCTGTTTGTAAGAGAACCTTTGGGCACGAGTGACCATAATATGATCAAATTCATTGTCATGATGGATAGTGATATTGATGATCCTGGGATTAGGGTTCTGAATCTCAATAACAGGAATTAGACACGTATGATTTGACCATGATGGACTGAGAAACATTCATGAAATTGAAGATAGTAATCAGGCATGGCCAACATTACAATGAACAAATTGATGTGCCAACCAAGAAGTTCTTTATTCTTGGTTGGCACAGGAGTGGAAAGAGAATTGTGGCCAAACATGGCATAGAAGGGAAAATAGAAATATTACCAATTCAAAGAAGCTGGATATAAATTGACAAGATCCATGATTTGGGAGCAGTTTAATATTCACCAATAGAGGGCTAAGAAATTGATTAAAAATAAGAAGAGTGTGTAAAAGTAAGTTCACGGGGAACATAAACAACTCTCTGTAAAAAAAAACAGAAAAGACATGCAAAAAGAAAAAAAAATGATGTATGCCCCCTATCGGCAGAATTGGGAAAATTCATAACGGGGAATGAAGAAATGATTGAGGAATTAAATTCATACTTTGTTTCAGTGTTTACAAAGGAATGTGTGAATACTCTATCAGCTATTCTGAGAGTGACAGGCAACAGAGAGGAGTTGATGGAATTCACCATTGGTAGTTCATTGGTTCTGGGGAAATCAATAGGATTGAAGGTGCATGAATCTCCAGATTCTAACCATCTTCAAGACAAATTGCTTCAGAACTGGCCCTGGAATAAGAGAAAGAGTAGGGCTACTGTTGGTTACTTTTCAGAATGCTTTGTACTCTGGAATAGTTCTTACTGATTAGAGGGTAGTTCATACAAGCCTGTTATTCAAAAAAAAACTAGAAGAGAGAAAACATGGCACTTTAGACCAGTGAGGTTATTATCAGAACTGGGGAAGCTACCAGAATCTGTTGTCAAGGATTTCGTCAATCAGCATTTCGAAGTCAGTGGTATAATCAGACAAAGTCAGCATCGATTTACAAAAGAGAAATCATTCTTGCCGAATTGCACTTCTTTCATAATTTAACTCATAGGTTTGAACGAGGGGAATAATTGGATGTCATTTAATGGGTCTTCCAGAAAGGTTTTGACAAAGTCGAAACAAAGATAACTATTAAAGTTTGGATTGCAGAAGTAATATCTTGAAATGGATAGAAAGCTGGTTTGCAGATCGAAGCGATGAGGTGCAATAAATGGGACTTTTCCAGATAATGGTCAGTGTCTAACAGGGTATGCAGGTATTTGGGAAGGACCACAACTTTTCACGTTACATGTATTATACACTTAGAAAAGAAAACTGAATGTCTTATCTCCACGCTTGTAGTTGAGACAATGTTGGGTGGGAAAGTGAGCTGTAAAAATGCTTCACCGTAATTTGAGCAATCTGAATGTGTGACCATGTGCATGGCAGATGAAGAATGTTGTGGAGAAATGTGAAGTTATCCGCTTTGGTAGCAATAGAAAACCAACTGTCCTTGAATGGCTACAAGTTGAGAGATGAATACAAAAGGAGACCTTGGAGTTCCCCTGTGTCAGTTTCTGAAAGTGACCACACAGGTCCAGTTTGCAGTAAAAAATGCAAATGCGATGTTGGTCTTCATAGCGAGTGGTTTTGAGGACAGGAATAGAGAGGCTGTACAACGTTGATGAGGCCACCCCTGAAGTTTTGTCTTACTCACCTGAGGACAGATGTCCTTGTTATTGACAGAGTAAAGCGAAGGTTTAGTAGAATAATTCCTGCGATGGGAGTGCTATCATCCAATGTGAGATTAAGTCGACTAGGATTATATTGACTGAAGTTTGGAAGAGTGAAAAGGGGATCTAATAGAATCGCACAATACTTTAACATGATTAGCTAGGACAGATTCACAACGAACTTTCCCAATGATGGGTTTGTTCAGAACTGGGGGTTATAGTTTGAGGATACGGGGTAAACCTTTTTGCACTGAGGTGAGGAGAAATTTCGTCACCCACAGAGTTATGAGTGTGTAGAATTCACTACCACAGAATGTAGGCAAGTCCAAAATATAGTGTAAATTCCAGAGGGAATGGGATGAACCTGTGAGTTGAAGGGATCAAAGGATTTGGGGGGTAGTGGGGATCAAGACATTGAATGTGGTGATAAGTCATGATCAAAATAAATGATGGGACAGAATCGAAGGGTCGAATAGTCAACTCCTGTCAATGGTTGGTATGTTTCCATGTTTCTATGAGTCTGAACGATAGAACGCCAGTTTCACGAAGGACATGAAAATAGGTACTTAAATAAATAAGTCAGTCCACCACTGGAAATGTGCCAGAGGCTGGACACAGAAAATCCAATGTAGATGAGATCAGAAAAGCCGAGAAAACGATAGCACAGTGATTAAAACTGTTGCCTCACAACGTCTGGGATTCGGGTTCAATTTCGGCTTTGGTTCACTGTCTAAGTAGAATTTACACATTCTCCCAATGTCTGCGTGGGTTTTCTCCAGGAGTATAGGCTTCCTCAACAGTCCGAAAATGTGCAAATTAGATTGATTGGTCATACGAATTTGGGCCTTTTGTTAGGCAGATGAGGAAGGTCAATTTATGAGTGACGGGAATCTGTCATGTGTCGGATTGTAGTTGATATGGGCTCTGTGGGCTGAATGGCCTCTACCTGCAATGCAGGAATCCTATTCTGTGAATTCGGACAAGGTAATGAGTTCTTGACCCTCACATGATTTTACCTCGCCACTCCTCGTCATTTTTTCAAGAAAGATGCAAGTTTTACTCTGAAATTTAGTAAGTTTATCCTATAGTTTCAGTGTGAAGAAAAATATGACACGTTCATTTCGACCTTTTCAATGTTCTCTTGCTCCACATGTAAAATAAGCCTTTGCCTCCAATGGACTGCATTCTTGCCCTGGTTACTTTCTCCCCATAATAATGCTCCCATCAAACGACTGCCAGGCTAGCTAACAGTGAGGAAAAATGAATTAAGTTTCAGCAAGAGCAAGGTCTGCTGAAATGGGAAATCAGGTGTCAACTGAAATTTTTGGCAGAGAAGGGTAAAATGATCAATTTTCATGCTGCGTGAAGGAGCAATGCAAACACTTCAAAGTGGGTGCTGAGTCTCGGAACCTGGGAAATCAACGTGAAATCTTTGGTTATTAATTGTGTTCTTGACCAAAAAAAATGCTTCTTTCATGCTTTATGGGAAAAATATATTCCTACACTATATGGAGAACACGTGGACACGTAGACGGTGCAAAATGTAATGTTATACTCATAGCCAAGGTGTAGGGAAAAATCAACTTAATAAAGATAAGCTAATTCGAAAGTCAGGTGGCAACAACGAAAGAAATTAGAGGACAGATTTAATTGCATAGAATGAGAGTAACAGATAGTATTAAAGGGTATGCTCCGGATAGCTTTCAAAATGTCACCACGATTCAGTATATAGCACGAGAACATAGAATAGTATAGCAAAGTCTGAAAACAAGATCAAGCTACCCCACTCCCTGTCATTCTTAGTAAATTAGATAAGTAAATTTGCAGATGACACTAAAGTCGGTGGAGTGGCATATAGTGAAGAGGGGTGTTATAGTTTGCAGAGAGACTTGGACAAGTTGCAGAGCTGGGCCGAGAGGTGGCAAATGGAGTTTAATGTGGAAAAGTGTGAGGTAATGCACTTTGGCAGGAATAATAAATGTGTAGAGTATAGGGCTAATGGTAGGATTCTTAATAGTGTTGATGAACAGAGGGATCTTGGTGTATTTGTGCATGGATCCCTGAAAGTAGGCAGTCAAGTCGATAAGGTTGTTAAGAAGGCATATGGAGTCTTAGCTTTTATTGGTAGGGGGATTGAATTTCGGAGCCACAACGTCATGTTGCAACTGTACAAAACTCTAGTGCGGCCGCACTTGGAGTATTGTGTGCAGTTCTGGTCCCCACATTATAAGAAAGATGTGGAGGCATTGGAGAGGGTACAGAGGAGGTTTACCAGGATGTTGCCTGGTATGGAGGGCAGGTCTTATGAAGAGAGGCTGAGGGATTTGAGGTTGTTTTCGTTAGAAAGGAGGCGGCTAAGAGGAGACCTTATTGAAACATATAAGATGATTAGAGGTTTAGATAGGGTGGACAGTGATAGCCTTTTTCCTAGGATGGAGAAAGCTAGCACGAGGGGACACAGCTTTAGATTAAGGGGTGATAGTTATAGGACGGATATCAGAGGTAGGTTCTTTACCCAGAGGGTGGTTCGGGAGTGGAATGCCCTGCCTGCGGCAGTTGTAGATGCGCCAAGTTTGGTGGCATTTAAGAGGTTAGTTGATACGTATATGGAAGAGAATGGAATGGTTTAGTTTGGAGGGTCATTGCTTTCTATATTGGTCGGCGCAATATCGAAGGCCGAAGGGCCTGTTCTATGCTGTAATGTTCTATGTTCTATGTTCTAGTCTGGTGTGCTCCGTGTGCCTATCCAATAACTGCTTGAAAGAGCCCAAAGTGTCCGATTCCACTATCACAGCAGACAATCTATTCCACACCCGAACAACTATCTGAGTAAGCAACATACTTTGGGGCCCCTCCTGTCTTTCAGCATGAACATTATAGTTATGTCCCTAGTAACAGCTGTATGTCTTTGAACGTCCACTCTTTCTATCCCCCCCCATCCTCTTATAAACTTCTGTTAAGTCGCCTCTTATTCTCCTCCACTCCAAAGAAAAAGGCTCTCACTCACTCACCATTTCCTCGTAAGACTTATCCTCCAAACCATATCGCATCCTAGTAAATCTTCTCTGCACTCTCTCCAATGCTTCCGTACCCTTCTTAAAGTGAGGTGACCAAGTGAGGACAAAAGATCAAAGACAAAGCCTTGGCAATCTCATCTCTTGCCCCTAAAAATTCTAGGATATACCCCATCTATCGACACTCGGGTCTTTTGTTTTCAAAATTGCTAACACCTTTTCCCTCAGAACATTTAGCTCTTCATCCTGTATCAAACTTTCATCCTGAAAAGCATGCCCTCTCCCTGGTCAAATTGAAGAAAGGTATTATTTCATTGCCTCCCCTATCTCTCTGTCTCCATGCACATGTTCCCATTATTATCCTTGACCGACCCTAACCTCATCTGTGTCATTCTTTTTTTTCTCACATATGAGTAAAACATCTTGGGGTTTTCCTTGATCCGACCAGCCAAGTACTTTTCATGCCCACCCCAAACCTCCTCAGCTCTACTAAGCCTTTTTTTAACCACATTCCTTGCTTACTTGTAATCCTCAAGCAACCCATCTGAACCGTGCTTTCACATCTTTTTTTCCCTCTTGACAAAATGTTCAACCACTCTTGTGAACCGTGGTTCCCTCACACGGTATTTTCCTCCCTACCTGACAGGGATACACCTATCAAGGACAAACAATATTTGCTTCCTTTAATAAGCTTCACTTTTCATTTGTGTCTTTCCCTGACAGTTTCTGTTCCCATCATATGCTCTCTAATGTTTGCCTTATCACATCATAATTACCTCTCCCCCACTTATATATCTTGCAATGCCATATGTCCCAATCCCTCTCCATTGCAATAATGAATGACATCGAATTGTGGTCACTGTGTCCAAATTATTCTCCCACAAACACTTCGCTAGTTTCACTTCTCAATTTACCTGTTTTGATAAAAGCAGGAACATTCAGCATAGCCAAAGCATCTAACCAGACGTCTTTTGGACTGTGGGACGAAACCAAGCATCAAAGGGAACCCAAGCACACATGGCGAGGAAGTACAGATTCCACACAGCTTGTGGTCTAACTGGGAATTGAACCCGATTCTCTGGCGCTCTGAGATAGCAGTGCTAACCACTATGCCACCGTACCATGCTGAGAGGAAGGTGCAGTCCTCTTAAAATTGACTGCTAGATTGGAATTCATCGCATTGCTTTCCAAAGATATTAGATTGGAACCCAGGTCTGCAGAAACTTATTATTTGTTCAAGAAAAAACACAGTCACTGGAAAATTTGAAACAAAGAACATCCACAACACCTCTTCTAACGATCCTGCGTGATTTCTAGGTCACCAATTACCTTATTGCGGTGTAAAATGTTTCCAAAGCTACAGAGCACGAGTTAAGGTGAGAATGACGAACGCAAACGTTGGCGAAACGTTGCCAGATGAAGTTGAAATTGATTGAACTGTTTTTTTAAAACCAATGAGCCCACTGTTTGCTGTGTTATACAGATCCCTGTGCATGCTGGCGGTGCATTGACGATGCAGCTTTAGTAATGCATAGTCCTGCAGGAGTCTACCAACAATGAACGGGAGAATAATGCAGATTGCAACGCTGTAATTCATGATTCCGTCACACCTTCTCCAATGATGTAGGAGAGAGAGAGAGACAGAGAGAGAGAAAGAGAGAGGAAATGTAGAAATGTTTTGGCGGACAAAGGAAACTACTTAACACAATGAGCAGCTGACATGGAAAGCTGTCGATATCATTCTGCATCAGGACAGCGACTGAACTGATTTGCGTGATTTCGACTATAGGGATGTGCTTTCCAGACGGGTTGTGGTGAGTTATGAAAGCTTGACAGTACCAGATGACAGTCGAATCATCAAGTCATTTTGAACAAAAACACAAATGAAAATTTGTGCAGCATTCCCTTAAGGCAGAGTTGGGGCAATATCGGTCTTTGATAGTGTAGAAAATGGTAGATTCTAGATAAAACCTGATGTCGAATCAATTTCAGAGGTTGTGGACATTATTTATCTTGATGCTCAGACACTGGGCAGCCCGGGGAAAATGACATTCGTGGGTACGACACCGTTATCTCGATCAGACAGTAAAACAAAATGCATCTGATCTTCCTAAATACAATGACACGAACATTAGCAGGATAGAAATATGGTATAATTAATGGAGACATAAAACGACTTACTAAGGACACCAAGAATAGCGACGATTTGATAGTAACCGGCTTGAATAATCAGCAATGTGAAATAGATCCGGTTTTCTAATGACATCCAAGCATAATATGTAGAAAGTTGGTAAAGAGCTCCAGATAAATCCCTGCTCATTGTTGGAACATTCGTATCTCTGATTTTCCAATTGTGACCCGTCTGTGTAAAATTCCAACCTCTTACTCTCATGTCGGCTGTCATTGTTGAAACATTGAAATCCATTGTCCACAAATTATGAAGCACTGATTTAGCATTCCAGTCTGTCAATCTCAAACTGTGATCTCTCATCTCCCTCCGTCTCCAGGCGTTGATTCCAGATGTATCCAGTGGTTACGGAAAGGAACTATGAGAGATAATTTTGAAATGAATCTCATTTTAAAGAAGATGAAATCCCTCAAGGAATTAGGATTTGTTTTTCATTCTTTGGAAAAGCAGAATCAATTAACCCTTTCCGATGAGATAAGTTTTGTATCACACATTGGTTTCAAGCTGTCAATCATTCCTGGACTTTGAAATGATGCCCGGAAATTGGAACAATTATTATGTTAGGGAATGATTAAAATGAAGACAAGATGATAAGTGCAGTAGCTGGCTTTGCAGTAACAACCGTGGCGAGTTTCCAGGAATCACAATTAAGGATAAAGTCGTTTGTTTCTTCGAAAATATAAATTAACAAATGTTAAGTATTATGGCTTCATCAGTGGGGTAAAATCATTTCTGACGAAATTAAGGGAGTCAGGTGATCCAATGGAAAGGGTTATTCTCCATCGTGTGATTGTTTTAAGCATGTGGACTTAGAGAAGGCATGTTACCAGCTGTAATTCAACAGTTGTGGTATAGAAAGTGAAACACACAGATTACAGGCCAGGTGTGGTGTGGCTGTGATACTTGAGAAGATGCAGAAATCGGAGGAGTGTGGTTTGTTACTAATCAAACGGGACAAATATATACAGTGGTTTCCCAAGAATATTAAAACACTGCATTTCATTCCACAAACAGTCCAATCTTATGCATAAATAAAAAAAGTTCCAGAACATGAGAAGGAGGCACCTGTCTAAGCGGTAAAGAAACATAGAGAGAGTGACAGCTAAAAGCTCTTGGTGAACATAAGTCAAGAACATAACCAAGAGTTGCTGAAGTCAGAAGACACATGTAGCTGAAATTGCAATTATGTTTGAATGGAACAAATGGGTTCGATATAATTGTTCTCCTGTGAAAAGTTTGGTGCATATGCTGGTCTTCCAAGATGTAAAGCTTGGTTCACACTTTGTTGAAAAAAAAACAAAGAAAAATATAGAGTAATTAAATATTTAAAAATGGGTAAATCTTGTTAATCACTGGACAGTAGTCTATTTCTGAGCACACTCCGGCAGTGTGTATTAGACCAAGGATCAGCACCTTAGAGAAGGTGCAGAAACGCATTCTAAAATGATCCAGGAAGATAAGAGTTGGAAGCAAGGGGTCGTAATCTATTGGTCATCACCTTCGCACAAATCTACGGTCGCGCTCTTGTCTGTTTAGTCTTTGACATAACAGTTTTCTCGACACAAGGAGGTGAAGATTGGACAGGTCACAAGAACCGACATGAAGGGCAAACGTGAAGGGCAAACGACACCGCACACAGGAGTGGACACACCAGAACTCCACACAGGCTGTTCAAGTATGAAGATACCTTTAGTTGTTATTAAGTTACAATTCAACACAACATCCCAAGTCAGCGCCTCAGCGTTCTTTTCAGGACGATGCCTCACACCTCCACAGTATCAGGACGGTCCAACAAAATGTCCCTCAATCATTTCGGCCCATACATTCCCATCGAAGGAAAATATATAAATGCAGGCTTCCGTTTCCTGAGAAGCTCCACCGAAACTCTGGACCTGTGAAGCAGTCTTGGAAGTTAAACACAGCCATCTGACAAGCCCCCAGCGCACTCCAAGAAATTGCTAACCATGAGGCGCTTAGACTGGGAACGCCCAATGACATCCAAGTTCCAGAAAGCAGTTTTGTAGAGAAAACAGGACATTTTTTCTCATACAGTTTATGTCCTCAGTGGGTCCCTTATCACTCAGTAACCATCCTGTAATTTCAGGTAATGTTGTTTTGGCCGACATGTAGCATCGCTAGTTCTCCAAAGGTAATTGAAACTGTTGATAGATTATATTCCATTGAAGGCGCCAATAGATAATCTTGCTTCATTTATCATCAGGAAGGGATTCCATTCTTTACATGTCATGATAGAGTGTGATGCACAAGTGAGCAAACTTAGTGTAAAGGCAAACAAACCTGCTGCAGTTGTAGATGCGCTAAGGTTGGTGGCGTTTAAGAGGTTAGTAGATAAGTTTATGGATGAAAAGGGAATGGTTTAGGTTAGAGGGTCATTGCTTTTTCTTAATTGGTCGGCGCAACCTCGAAGGCCAAAGGGCCTGTTCTGCGCTGTAATGTTCTATGTTCTATGTTCAAACAGGGACACGATCATGGCTTATTCCTTTCTGAGAGTTCAACCATAAGACCATGTCTATTACCTGTCACGATAGGATAGTTACTGGATGATACGGGAGAATATGGTTGATAATATCATACAGCGAGACAAACAATGGAGCATAAAAAAGTCATGACAACCATGCTCATATTTCAGCGCGTCAGTTGGTCGAGAGGACTGAAGTCACGTTTTGGATGGCTAGAAAGGTCAGTGGGAATGTAATAGCATGAAGCAGAGATAGTGATAAGGATTAATTTAGTGTGTTGCGCATTGCACAGCTCTGCACTCCAGCAGGAACTGACCATTCACCGAAAAGATGATTTTCCAACAAATATGGAAAAAATTGGACGAGAACAACATGGAACCTGATGGAGAAACCCGAGTTCCAGGTGAAGAAGGAACGGTTCGAGATCGCATGGCAGCTATTGATTTTGGATAATGAGCCTTTGAAGTTTATAATCAGTATGTCCAAACATTCCCTTCGCCCCCTGTCGCTCACTTACATCAATTCCTGCTTATAAATTGTCCATCCCGGTTACTTCCTTATCTATATAAAGGACAATGACCGTTGTGTTTAAATTTAAGAAGAAAAAAATATATCTTATTAAAGATATGCAATACATTTTATGACAGCCAATTAAAAATTGAGGTAGTTATCACAGAGAAAAGGGAGCATGTTAATTTATTTATTCTAACTATAAACACACTATTGTCATTGAATCTTTTTAAAGATTTTGTACATTCAATTAAAAATGCACTTTTTTCTTGAAAGTGTTCAAGAGGTGGCTGAATATAGCACTTGAGTCGAATGGGATCAAAGATCGTAGAGAGAAAATGCTTCATCTACTGATCATCTACTGAGCTGGATGATCAACCGTGATCGTAACAAATTGTGGGGCCGGCTCAAATTGCCAAATGGCCCACTCCTGTTCCTATCTTGTATGTCTATGTCTATGTAATTCTTGTGCTCCATACCTGATTCATTGTTTGTTGTTTGTTGATTCACGTCCTAAGGGAAACGTGTCTTCGCAACTGATAATTCTCGACAACTCCACCAGCTATCCCTAAAACCCATCTGTGCTAAAATGGAAGTAAATGGGTGAACTAAGCATGCATGAGTGCAGGATCCAGAGGACAGGAACTCAAGTAACTTTTTTAAATCCTGACAGGAGTAGACTGGAAGAATGTCCACTGTTTGATAATTATGAAGGTTTAAGACAATTCACAGTGTCAAATATCACGAAGGGAATATTAAAGTTGGATCGCTTGTTACCTTTTAGTCAATGGAGTCCAATTAAATATGGACAGATAACTTATGCCCTTTCAACAAAAATATTCGATGAAATTGAACTCGGAGAGCACGTGGGGCTCTGTGGGAAAGTGAGATGTGAGGTTAACATGGAGCAGAAATTCAGAATTGCTCATGGGCTTGGTTGAAAAGTGTTGGTGGCAGGCTGTAAGGAGTATTGATTTACACAACAATCGACCTGCATTTTAAAGGTGTGCTAAGTGGCAAAAGCGATGAGAAATATTTGGAAAAGTCATCTCAGAACCAACACCCTGGACATTCGCTCTTCCACCTTCTTCAGTCTGGAAAATGTACAAAAGTCTGTGGATGACGCAATGGACTCCAGAACCGTTTCTTCCATGCTGCCATTCGACTTTTGAATGGATCCACTTCGCATTAAGTTGATATTTCTCAACACTCTAAATATGTGAGGAGGAGTTTGGGGTGGGGGGGGGAGAGATCACGGTGACACAGTGGTTAGCACGGCTGTCTCAGAGGTCGAGGGACCTGGGTTCGATTGGGTCACTGTCTTGTTGAGCTTGCACATTCTCCCTGTGTGTGTGTGTGTGTGTGGGTTTCTTCTGCGTAGAACATAGAACAATACAGCACAAACAGGCCCTTCGGCCCACGAGTTGCGCTGATCACATCTACCAATCTACAGGCCTATCTATAACCCCCTATCCTATTCGTTTTCATATACTCATCCAGAAGTCTCTTAAAAGACCCCAGTGAGTTTGCCTCAACAACCTCCGACGGCAGTCGGTTCCATTCACTCACCACCCTCTGAGTGAAAAACCTACCCCTGACATCTCCTTTGTATTTGCTTCCCTGCACCTTAAATCTGTGTCCTCTCGTAGTGACCATTTCAGCTCGGGGAAATAGTCTCTGAGAGTCCACCCTATCTATCCCTCTCAACATTTTATAAACCTCTCTCAGGTCGCCTCTCAATCTACGTCACTCCAGTGAGAAGAGTCCCAGCTCCCTCAATCTATCTCCATAAGGCCTGCCTCCCAATCCAGGCAACATCCTTGTAAATCTCCTCTGAACTCTTTCAATAACCTCTACATCATTCCTATAGTGAGGCGACCAGAACTGCGCACAATACTCCAACTGGGGTCTGACAAGAGTCTTATAGAGCTGCATCATTACCTCCTGACTCCTGTACTCTATTCCTCGATTAATGAAGGCCAGTACACCGTACGCCTTCTTGACCAATTCCTCCACCTGCGAGGCCGATTTAAGAGTCCTATGGACTCCGACCCCGAGATCCTTCTGCTCTACAACACAGCTAAGACTCCTACCCCTTATATTGTACTCCGGTTTCCACCCACAGTCCAAAGATATGCAGGTTTGGTGCATATCTCCCTCAAATTACCCGAACAAGCACCAGAAAATGGTCACTAGGATATGTCTGCAGTAACTTCATTGCATTCTGAATGTAAGCCTACTTGTAGATGATAAGTAGGCCTTCATTTTTATAACGGTAAGACTACATTCTGCACTGTTCCTTTCGTTCTCCATGGACGGTATGTTTTGATAAAAAAAATGAATGGTTTAACAATACAAGTGACAATTAGAATTCGAATCAAAATTTAGATCTATTGCTAGAGGATAAGCATAGAGGCTCATAACAGCAGGGCGTTAATGGGTGTCTTTTTATCTAGCTCTTTGGGGTCTTTTTTTTAAGTTACTGACATTTCCGTCATTTTAGCAGCTGTCTGTGAAAAGGCAGTTGTCCGTTAGAATTGATTCTCGAAAGCTGTTGTTGGAATGAAAGAGAAATAATTTCTACCACTACTCCACCAATCATGGAGCCAAGTCTCTGACCGCTACCCTCCTGAACCGGCCTGTGACTGCAGGAGGACGAAGATGGTATCCCTGGTCAGAGAATCCAAGAATAAAGAACAAAGAACAACGCAGCACAGGAAACAGGCCCTTTGGCCCAACGAGCCTGCGCAGCCATTTTAACATTGTGAGGGTCCTCCTGTACCTCTGAACTTTGTCTACGCCTATTGGAGGACGAACAAATAATTAAATGCAACTGCCTGTTTGACTCGGCTTTAGGCAGTGAGTAAGAAAGTAATCTGTTTCACTAATGAGAGAGAAAAAAAGTATTTTGTTGAGAATTGTCCGTTTCGCAGAGCTGACCGTACTGCTGAGGGAGGATGACTCGGCTGCCTGGATTGCTGTGATGCGATGCGCTTTGTGTAGTGATATTAGGCGTTTTTTTTTATTGAGGATCAATGGATTGTTTTGTATGTATGCAGGAATGTTTTATTCTGCTGAGGGTATTAGACAGGCGTCAAGTTTTATGTAAAGGTATTTAGTGGTGCATTTTTAGTTCAGTATGTAGATTTTATGGTTGAGCCCGGTGCTAAATTAAGCGGACTTGTGGCATGCGCATGCGTGTTGCTGTTGTTTATAAGATTGAAACCCTGCCTTCCTTCATTTCAGAGCAAGACAACTTAATTCGAATTAACTGAACGTTTCCTGTACTCTCAGGTGACAAGTGGTGCTGACAGACTGACCGTCGCAAAAGGAGCCATAAAATGGGACTTCAGGAAATAAAAAAATACATTTCTGAAAGAATTATCACCATCGACAAAACCATAATCATTGTTGTTTGAGGTGAGTTGAGGTGAGTTGTTGAGTTGAGTTGAGTTGTTGAGTTGTTCAGTTGAGTTGTTGAGTTGAGTTGTTGAGTTGAGGTGAGTTGTTGAGTTGAGGTGAGTTGTTAAGTTGAGGTGAGTTGAGTTGAGTTGTTGAGGTGACTTGTTGAGTTGAGTTGAGTTGTTGAGTTGAGTTGAGTTGTTGCGTTGAGGTGAGTTGTTGAGTTGAGGTGAGTTTGTGTTTGCTCCTATTGAACGAGTGTTCTTTTTTGTGCTGAAATGAACTCATTGTGAGAAAAGCAGGTAACAATTGAATCAAATACACATACGTTTTCACCATTCCTTTGGGTTCAAACCTGTGCATTTGAGAAGTTATGGCAGAATTCCACAACCGAAATTCCACATGCTAAGTTACAAGAGTGAAGGTGCAAGAGTGCAATATCTCTGACTGGCAGCAGGAATGCAGAATTTGTGCTCTCTTGTATAAACAAAAGGCACATTAAATCATGCAAGTCGGCCCTGATATACCATTAGTTAAACATATTTGGTATTGACTTTGTTGCTTTATAGGAAACGGAGTCACTATATCAATAACACACAAAACGATCATTATGTTAATGTAGTTTGTAAAATAAACCAACTGACAGAATCCATCGAGCCAACAGCAACCACTGCGAAGTATGCTATCCAGTATGATTTCAAAAACAAAGAATATTAGGATCTCCTCCACACAAACTTTATTTTGAAATGTGAACAGCATCTTTATGACTTCGGGAGAAATCATCTCTCCGCCAAATGACCATTCACAGACATGTCCATACACGAGTGCTCACGCTGCTTCAACAGACTTGGAGGAATGCTGAAAACCAATAAACGCATTCATCTGTGAAGCAACGGGAGCCGTATTTGGCAAAACGGGATCTAAAAATAAAAGTTGATTTCCACATTATTTGTTAAGATAGTGTAATTTATCATTTCAAAAGAAAATGATGACCAACATAAACAAACATTTGAAGGTCAGCATGACCTCCAGGCAAGCAGAACACCCATGCCAGAAATGGAGATGCTATCCTCGGCAATATCAGGTCAAAGTATCTCAAGGTTATAAACAAAAACACTGCTTACAATGAATAACTGTGTGTCAGGTCTGACCGGTCCCAAAGTCTTCTTTGCACTGGCGACAAAAAGGATTAGTTTTGGTGTTTAGATGATGTTGAAATACTCACCGAAGAAAACAAACCAATTTCTCACAATGTCACTAAAATTGATGCCAGTAAATCCGGGCTTGGCATTCGCTTACAAATTCCTACAGTGGGTGATTTACAAAAAATCGTATAACCATACAATCCCATAGTGCAGAATGAGGTCATGACAATCTGTCTCACTTCAACTCAGTAACGGGAAGGGACCACCC
The DNA here is from genome assembly GCA_024679065.1 of Sphyrna mokarran. NCBI lineage: Eukaryota > Metazoa > Chordata > Chondrichthyes > Carcharhiniformes > Carcharhinidae > Sphyrna > Sphyrna mokarran. The sequence continues at coordinate 3,417,265 of JAGIQG010000031.1, forward strand.
AGAGAACAGTTGCAAGTACGGAAAAGAAATAATCTTACCTTAACTGATCAAAAAAGAAATCCCAGTCAACGCAAAAAAAAAATCCAAGTGTTTATTTCTCTGCTGGAAATTAGGATCCCACAAACAGTGTGCACATTAGGCAAAATCAAAAAAAGACACAAAATCAAAGATGACAGATCTAGCCACATAAACACAGCGTGGTTCCATTTTCAGCACAAAATAACATGTCATTTTCTATGAGTTAGCAAAAAAAGTCTCCACAGTGGAGCAATGACACTCATACTAGCAGATATGTTGAGTTTATGATCAAATTTGCATTCAAATTATTTATTTACTTCGTTATATCACAGTGTGATATCTCAATCTTCTCCAATAGGCGTAGACAAAGTTCAGAGGTACAGGAGGACCCTCACAATGTTAAAATGGCTGCGCAGGCTCGTTGGGCCAAAGGGCCTGTTTCCTGTGCTGCGTTGTTCTTTGTTCTTTATTCTTGGATTCTCTGACCAGGGATACCATCTTCGCCACACCCACTCTGTTAAGGCCCAGAAGTCCTTTGTTAAGTTAGCCTAGACAATAAGTATTCAATTTGATCTGGGCATTGGTGAGCAAAAAGTTCTTAAATCCATGTGGATTCAAGTCACACATCAGGAAACTTCTGGCAAAAAAAAAATACTGAAGAACACAATTGGATTATAACAATTCGAATGAGCAAAATGTAACCAATTATTAGAATTAAAAATGACACAGTATATTTCTTATCACTTAAATATTTCTGTTGTTCCAACTTAATGCAATATTCACTGCATACAATATAGTGTTTGTGCTGTAGTTTTTCTATGTTCTTTGTTCTATTCTACATGTACAATCCTTCAGGATTACTTAATATGAAAACTGGTATGTTCATGTGTTTCCTGATTTCAGGCTTTTAAAACATATATCCAAATAGCACTTTTTAAGAGAAGGATTCATCCTACGACAGCAAAAGACAGAAATAATCCTAGGTCCGTACATCTGGCTTCAGACCTCAGAGACAAGAAGGGATACCTCTACGTACCTGCAGCTTTCAAGAAAACCGAACATTTAAATATAGACAGGGCTAAAAGGGGGCACTGCTCTCACACTCACCCCACTTCTCTCTCTCTCTCTTTCACTCTCTCTCTCACTGGATGTCTCTCTCTCTCTCCCTCTCTCTCTCTCTCTCTCTCTCTCACTGTTTGAACTCCATCCAACACCTCAAAGCTGTAGTAAAGCTGAAAGTTTCTGTGAAAGACTAGCTGTCTTCGGTCATGTGACCTGATGTGACAGTCATCCCAATGAAGTTCTTCCTCAGGGGGCAAATTACAACAGCAATACACTGTATTAGTTCAGATTAAAGTAAACATTGTATCAATTACACTTCTTCAGTAACTGGTAGTGCATGAAAGGGCTCCAATACCACGCCAGGGACTGCTAGAAACATACTGCAGAGAAACATGATCACATACTGATCATAAAGGCACAATGGAATGAAACAATTCTAAAAGCCCCCAGTATCTTAAATGATTCGATCAAGTCGCATCCAACCCTTCTAAACTTTCAGGGATACAATCTATATCTCTACATCATCACATAAGATTAGGGGAAGAAAGAAGTTCACAAAATTTCAATATCCTGAAGAATACAACAGAAGAATTTGTATTCTCGTGGTCCATGAAGTTCTATACGCAATGAATGGTGGTATTCTATTTGTTAAGTAATCATTTGTTTTATCTGTACACGAGGTTATTTTGATTTAGGCATCAGGAGACAAAGATCTATCTGTAGATGACAAAGTCACAATGCCACAAGTTGCAAATTGCCAACTTGAAAAAAAAAACAATTAGACCAACCCACTGTTTATTGCCAGCCAGACAATCTTACAACCATGTCAATATTTTATCCCCGACACAATGAGCATTGGACTTTGATGAGATACTTCCTTAAATGCTGTCTTAAAATCTAAGTCCAGGACATCCACCCGTTCCCCTTTATTAACAGCACATTGTTTCTCCAAACATCGTCGATACACTGGCTAAACAGAGTTCCTTTTTCACAAAGGCCCATTGAATCCGCGTGTTTGCCTTGATTTCTTGACAACTGCCCTCCAATAGCATCTATTCGAATTGCTCCTAAAGTTATCCCCAGAACAGATACTCTGCAAAGTTACATGCAGTTTAGCGATGTATGTCTTGCAAACATTTTGAGTAAACCATTTGCCATTATTCAATGTAATGAAGGAGGAGGCATTGCACTTAAACTGTTGTTTAAGGAGTCAGTTACTGCAAGAAGAAGAGATGATATTCCGATAGTGGTATCAGATGAATCTTGTTAAGTTTAGGAATTAAATAAAAAGAGACACTCACATTATTAAGTTATCAATCCTGATAAATGTGAGGTGATGCATTTCGGGAGAAAGAATGTAGGGGGGAGGTATATGATTAAGGGTAGACCTATTAAGAGTATAGAAACGCAGAGGGACCTGGGGGTGCAGGTGAACAAGTCTCTGAAGGTGGCAGAGCAAGTGGAGAAGGTTGTGAAGAAAGCATATAGTATGTTAGCCTTTATAGGAAGGGGTATAGAGTACAAGAGCTGGCCTTTTATGTTGTAGTTATACAAAACGTTGGTTAGACCTCATTTGGAATACTGCTCCAGTTCTGGTCGCCTTACTACCGGAAGGACGTGGAGACTCTGGAGAGAGTGCAGGGGAGGTTTACCAGGATGCTACCTGGTATGGAAGGTCTGAGTTATGAAGAGAGATTAGGCAAATTGGGACTGTTTTTCTTCGAAAGACGTAGACTTAGAGGGGATCTGATAGAGGTGTACAAGATTTTGAAGGGGATTGATAGAGTAAATAGGGTTAAGCTTTTTCCTAGGATGGACTCAAATAGCACAAGGGGTCACGGGCATAGGGTGAGGGGGTCAGGTAAAATTTGGATGCTGGAGGGAGTTTTTTCACACAGAGGGTGGTGGAGGTATAGAATGCGCTGCCAAGTAAAGTGGTGGAGGCAGGTCCTCTGGAGCTATTTAAGAAATACTTAGATGGGCACATGAACAGAATAGGAATGGAGGGGTATAGAAAACTGATTTAAAATAGGGATCATGAGCCTTGAGAGTCCCTGGGAAGTGAGTAAATAGATGATGGATGATATTGATGTATTTGTTTTTATCCTACAGGTGCTTTGGTCCACCATGTTGTCTAACGAGGGGCATACACGCAATGGGTCGTGAGAGGATTGCTCTTGGATCTTTTTCGAGAGTATCCTATTGCTTCACGTTGTTAGTGTACGCTTGACCTCGACCTTCTGATGGGCAACACGACAGCTCAGTGACTATTGCTGTGCTGTGCAGATACATGGATTTGGGCTTGTGTTTGTAGTTGTTTGCGCATTCTCCCCGTGCTTGCGTGGGTTTTTCTCCGGATGCTTCGGTTTCCTCCCACATCCCAAAGATGTGCTCTTAGGCTAATTGGCAAAAGAAATTCTCCCTAAATTGCCTCAAATTTGGTTTTTAAATCCACTGATCTATAAACATGGACAGGGATCACAGATAGAGATGGGAACATCGGGGTGGCAGCAGGGCTCGTTGGTCCGAAGGGCCTGTTTCCCGTGTTGCTTCGTTCTTTGTTCTTTTTTTTTATTATTGACCTGCATATAATCAGCAGGATATCGAGAAGCAAATGTGTGCATAATTCCTGGACATTTGTTAAAACAATAATACGGTTATTATATTACGTAGCTTAAAATTTACCAACATTAACTTAGATACACATAATGTTCAGGGTTCAGATGGAGTAGATGTCTGGAAATCCGTACAAGAGAAATTTTTGATCAATATGTAAAGGTTTCAACAAGGGAGGGAGCTGCACTGGAGCTAATTCTGTGAAACAGAAGGTGAACAGTTCATTGAGGTGGTGGTGGGCGAACATTTCAGTGCTCAAGGACACAAGATAGTTCAAGTTAAACTTTCAATGGACAAGGGGTAGACACGTTGCAAACAATGAAATTGGATTTTTGGATATTAGTAAAAGAAAATAGGATCTGGCCAAGGTTGAGCTGCGAACAGAATCAAAGACGGGGAATCTACACAACAGCAATGGGAGGAAGCACAAAGGAAATGGGGAAGGTGCGAGCCAAGCACGTTCAATCCAAGATGATGGGAAGCAGTAACAAGCCAGAGAATCAGGGATGATCAGAGATATTCAGGGTACGAGGAAAAGGAAAGAAAATGAGTTTAAGAAGTACTAGGTGAGCAAATCAATGGAAACATTAATGACGTATAGAAAGTGCAGGTTGGGGCTTTAAAAAGCAATTAGGAAAGGAAAGATGGAAAATGAGAAAAATCCAGCCAGCAGATGTAGGTGAAATCCCGAGGTATTTTCGAAGTATATCAATGGAAAGAAGATGACCAGCATCAGAATACTGTCCATTAGGGACTGAAGGGTCAAATTGTGGGTGTTGCCAAGGACATTTGTAAGGGTTAAATGAATACTTCACTCAAGAGAAAGAAGACAATAGTATGGAATTCAGGCAGAGATACTCTGATTTTCTTCTGCAAATTGACATAGGGAGGCCAAGGAATTGGAAGTGTTCACAGCCATTAATAGAGGATACATCTCCAGTCGGGTAGTTAACAGTGAGGCTGACTGTCGTGTATTACACCACGATATAGATGGAATTGGCAAACGAGCAGATAAGTGACAGGTTGAATTTAAATCTGAAAGGTGTGAGGCTGCTATGGGAATTAGGGAGAATGTTGTGGGCACTCTGATCCAGATTTTCAATTCCTCTTTGACCAGGAGGATGTGCCAGATAACTGGAGAATAGTTAAATTGGTTCTACTATTGCGGCGCGGGCTCGTTGGGCTGAAGGGCCTGTTTTGTTCTTTGTTCTTTGTTCTACTTAAGAAGATCTTAAAAATAAACAAACAAAATGAGACTAGTGTGTTTCACATGAGCAGTAGGGAAACAATAAGAGAAATTGCTGAAGCAGAGAATCCATCTCTATTTGGAGAAGCATCGCTTGATCAGGGACAGGCAGCATGAGCTTGCCAGAGTAAGGTCACCCCCAACAAATGTATTTTCTTTTTGAAAATGTGAGCGGGAATATACATGAGGGTCATGCAGTCGATGTAATCTATCTAGATTTCAGTAAAACCTTTGAAATGGTCCAACGCGGGAGACTTGCATAAAAAGTTAAATGCTCAAGTGGCACCCTGAAATTTGGTAATTTGCACAGTTGTAACAGATAGAGGGTGATGACAGATGGCTGCTTTAGTGATTGGAAGCCAGTGTCCATTGGCATACCACAAAGGCCTTTCTCGGGTCCCCATTACTTGTTCTTTATATAAGCAACATAGTGGGCGAAGGAATAATAAGTTTGAGGATGACGCAAATCTTGGCCAGGTGGTTAACAATGAGGCTGAGTGTCTGGGCTACAACATCATATAGATGGCATGGTCAAACAGATGGATCAGTTCCATATGGAATTTAACCCTGAAAACCGTGAGGTGATGTACTTCGGAAGCAGTAATTTGACAAGGGATTCAATTAATGGGGACATTCAGAAGATCTGTGCATCAAAGGACCCTTGTTGTGCTTGTCCACTGATGTCTGAAGGATAGGCATTTTAGTAAAGTGAGAAAAAAGGCATATTCCACTTGACTTTATCAATTGATGCATATATTACAAAAGTACAGAAGACATACTTCAGTTGTATAGGATCTTATTGTGGCCAGAGCTCAAGAACTGTCTTCAGTTCTTGTTGTCATGCTGTATGAAGATGTGATTGTACAGGAGGGGGTGTAAAGGAGATTAACTAGGATGCTGCGTAACATAGAATGTTTCATTTACAAACAGGGGATGGGGTCAGTGATGATGAATAATATCATAAAATATTATCACAGATTCTGGACGGTACAGAAGGAGACCATTTGGCCCATTGAGCCTGTCCCAACCATAATCCCATACAGGCCTTATTCCAGTAAACTAATATTGTCACTGATAATTTCCCTGATGCTTGGGTTAATTTATCATGGCCCAATCATCTCAGCCGCAATCTTTGGACTGTCAGAGGAAACTGGATTACCCAGAGGAAACAGATGCAGAGAAAGTGTAAATGTGCCAACTCCACACAAACTCCACACCCGAGGCCGGAATTGATCCCGGATCCCGGGGACTATCAGGCAGTTGTGTTCACCATTGTGCCACCGTGCTGCTCATAGGGTAGGCTTGAGCTTCTTTTTTTCCCATTTGAGCACAGAAGATTTAGGGTCGACCTGATTGTGGTGTACAAAATTATGAGGGACACACACAGAGTGAATAAGGAGCATTCGTTCATTTAATTCAAGGATTGGCGAAAAATGAACAGAGGTTAAAGGTGAGGCTGAGAGCATTTCGGGGGGAAGTGAGCAAAAATTGTTTCAGCCACACGGTGGTGGCGTTTTTGAATGCGCTGCCTGGAGGGTTACTGCACATCCTTTCAAATCCATGTGGATGAACACTTGGCACATTGAACATTCAGGCTTATGGGACAAGTGCTGACAGATGGGATTAAGAGCGAGGTCAGTTGTCCCTCTGTTCGGTGGGTGATTGACCGAGGGGTCTCACTGGCACTGTATGGTTTTCTGATTTAATGAAACCTTACTTAGCCTAATGTACATTGGGAAATGTTAAATAATGCATCAGGCATCTCATTTGGATCTCCTTTGAAGTTATTATGGTGACCTCCATTCAGAAGAAGACATTTCTCAAGCCCCAGAATCAACATATTTTCAATACATTTCTTTGGTGATTATAATTTTCTGGGTTTATTCACATCCTTCCATTTTCTAGTTGGCAGCTAATTCTGGGTGTTATTTGCTTTATTTATTTGTTTCACAAACAGGTTTAATAAGTCAATGAAGTTTATGTGAAAATTCTCCAGTGTCTGGTCGGGGCACTTTGGGAGCATTTAGCTTCTCCAATGCACCAAACCATCAGATGTTTCAGTATGTGGGAGGAAATCAATTCAGACACGGGGAGAACATGCAGACGTCACATGGTCGGGGATCAAAGTTAGAAATCGAACCCAAATCACTGGCACAGTAATCCAGAAACACAAACCATTTTGCACCAACACGCCCAGTGTCCTCTGTAATGAAGAGAAATACAAAATAGCTGTTGCTTTCAATAGTCATAGCGTAATTTCAACAGCCATTGTGGAATTTGAAAATATTTCCATTGCATTGTTAATGTAAGCCTACTAGAATTGTGTTTCATTTTAGGTTCCCCAGCTATGCTTTCCATCGCAGCAATTCACATTTTAAGCTCTTCATTTATTTAATATTGTTCAGCAACACCTTCATACCGTCCGTATATCATTGGTTAACTTTCACTCTCTCTTAACGTTTTTCATCCTTAATTTATATATTTGCTGTTTTTCGATGCCCTTTTCCCATATCTTCTGACGTACTTGTTTTATTTCTACAAACATGTGTTTTATGCCATTTTTATATTACCTTTGCCTTATGTGGTTAATCAGAGATAATAGGCTTGAGCCTTGGAATTTTGTTGTACTTTGGACTGAGTTTATCTTTCTATTTTGAATATTGATTTAAAAGTCAACCAGTGAACATCTGCTGAACTATCTCTGGCATATTTGCTAGTTCACTTCAGCTATCCCGGTTTTCATAACTCAATATAACCATTTCTTATGGTTAAAATATGGTATTGGAATCACACCTTCCTCCCTCAAATTGAATATAAATTTAAGGACTGTATGATATGTTTTCACTGTGTGTTTATCAGTGAATCCTATCTGATCATACAACACCAGTTCTGGTGGAGCCTGTGATCCCCAAAATTCTTATTTTTGCCCAAATCGAACTTCATAAAATATTTGCACAAGAAACTCCCCCATGGATTTCTGTTATCTTAAAATTTTCATTATGTTTCATTTTATGCATTATCTTAACGTGCAGTTACAATTAGAGAGTCTGCACACCAATCCGAAAGGTCACTTTCTGCCTTTGTCTTTCCTTTTGTCAACCAAAACTCTGTATATGTCCGGTTGTAATCAGATCATTTTCCCTTAAGCGGATATTTCTCATCATGACACACAAGAACCTTCCCTTATTTCTCCTTATAAAATGGGAACTATCACAACCACAGCCTTTGGATCCCATCGCTGCGACTGAACGTGCATTGGTTGCTTTGGGCTGTTATCAAGAAAGCTGACAGTGAGCATGCAAACACACCTGAGTGGAATCTCACGACTTCCTTCAGAATTCCGTGTCAATCCCCATTGCTATACTGACCCCGACTTAAAATACAAATAAAATAAAATTATCTCTGTCAAGTATCACAGCAGCCCCCTCCCTCCACCTCCTCCTTCCGCCCCCGCTCGCCCCCTCCACCCACTCCACCATATTGGTGTGAGGATGTGGACTAGTTTCAAAATCTGATTAAGTTCAGGATCCGCATTATTTTCAGAAACTATTATTTTCAGAGTTTGTATTAGTTCTGAATCTGTAATACTTTCTCAATCTCTACTAGGTTTGAGGATTGTATTATTTTCGGGATTGCAGTAGGTTCAGGGTCACTAATAGTTGCTTTACCTATGTCAATTCCAAGGTTTATATTGTTGTTCGGATTTTAACAGTTTCAGCGAGGATATTAATTGCAAATTTCAAGCAATTTTGTCTTTACTCAAGACCAGATCGTTCAGGATCTGGGACCTCTGCCGTTTCTTCTGGTTCCACACAGACTTTTCCTCCTTCACCCTTTACAGGTCCTATCCCTTCTCTTCTCATCCGTTTACTCTTCACATATTTATAGAATGGTTTGGGATTCTCCTTAATCCTACCAGTCTAAGCCTTCTCGTGACCCCTTCTGGCTCTTCTAATTTCCTTTTTAAGCTCCCTTCTACAATCTTACATGCCTCTAGGTCCTTAGCTCCCTGAACTTGTTGCACAACTTTCTTTTCTTGCTAACTAGGTTCATCACAACCTTTGTGCACCACGGCTCTCTTGACCTACCAAAATCTCTATGTCTCACTGGAACATTGTCGTGCAGAGCTCCAGACAAACATCCCTTGAAAATCAGCCACCTTCCTTCAGTACTTTTCCCCAAGAACACCTCCTTGCAGTTTACTATTCCTTGAACACTAAAAACAGCGTCAAGCCAACCGTCAGAACAGCAGCACACACACATCACTATATTTAAAGTAACATTTCCAATTGCTTTGAATCGATTATGCCCATCATTGAATTACAGAATAAAGGGATTTTTCAAGGTATTTTTCAACTGCTCTCTGAATTTCTTCTTTGTCACTGCATAAATGCTAGTGTTTGTGCAACAACTCAGAAGCTGCATCATGAAACCCAATTCCTACACAAACCAGTGTAGATACATGGATTTATATCCCAAATAATACATCCGGCTCCATATCGTAAAAAGCATAATCACTGACCATAATATAATGGAATTGGCAGAAATAACAAACAGTAAAATGATTGATTTCCTTCGAACTTCCATCTCGGGGTCTTTGGAGCTCTCCCCACTGTTGTGAGCCTGGAGTCTTCTGCGGGCTCTGCTGGACAGGACAATGTGTCTGACGGTGAAAACATTAAGCAGCAAAATCAGGACAAAAGGGATTGCTGGGGTTAGAATATTATGAAGAAACTCAATTGATCCCCAGACATAGGAAAATATATTCTTGATTAGTACTGTACAAAACCAAGGTTCTTTTAGTTCTCGATACTCATCTGTGAGCATAAAATACCAGGAAATGTTTTTTTTAAGCAACTCAATGCTGTCACTGTCCCTAAAACAACAGTCGCCGTTTTCTTAGTACAATATTTTGTATTTAGTTCTTTGCAGCAAATCGCTACAAATTGATCGACAGTGAAAGTGACAGTGAACCAAACAGAACAGTCGGTGGCTGCATAAAGAGAGACGGCATGAATGTTGCACATGGGAATGGACAACAAGAATTGAAATTGTTCCTTAAAAACGATTGGAATATGTCTCAAAATGACATCGAATATAACAACCATTAGATCCGCCCCTGCCATGGCGATAAGGTAGCATGTCACACATTTAGAAAGACCACATTTTCCTCGGGACAGGATCACAATTGTCAGTAAATTAACTGTTGGGAAATTAAAGTTACTCAGTTACTCACAATCAGGCACAAAGTAAAATTACCACATTAATTGAGTAATAATTGCATTGTCAAATGTGTCAAAGTGGGGCATTGCCGTTGATCAATTCTAATCGGATTTCAGGGAGGATTTTGGGAAGATCCCGCAAGGCAATCTGATCAATAAGTTAAGAACACATGGGAAGAAGACCACTTGACAAACTAGAGAGGAATGTATAGAAGTCAGGGGATCATAATTTGAAGCTGGTTCTTCTACCGGAAAATTGTATGCAGTGATGTAAAATGATGATTCATGTAGTCTCTTTGCTGCTTGTAGTCAACGTTAATCATGTGGACGATAACAGTGAAGGTATGAACATGAAGTTCACAGAGGAGATGCACATTTATAATGAGGTCAACCGTGAGGAAGATTACAGAATCATTACAGAATGAGGGTTGGCCAGCCTGATAAATCAGTGACAAGTTTAAGTTAAAGTGAGGACTGATGTTTTTTTTACGGTCCAACAAAGCAAGAGAATGCACAATGAATGACAGGATGTAGGAAGTAGAAAGAGCCAAATGAAATGTGAAGTCCTTGTACGAAGATCCATTAAGATGTGGGACATACAGTTAAGGGAGTGCCGAATTTATTTGCGTTACTTGCCTTCATTAACCACAGAACAGAGCTTTAGTGCAGGAAGGTTTGACTGGGCTATCGAAAGCAATGATCAGTCCACAATTGGAGAACTATGTGCAGTTATATTCGCCATGCTGGACGGAGCATGTGATTGCATTCCAGAGGACGCAGTAGCGATTTTCTAGGAGATTGCCTGCGTGCAATGGTTTCAAATATGGACAGAGAATGGTTAGGTTGGGATTGTTATCCTTCATCCAAAGTAGGTTGAGCTGATACTTCACTGAAGTTGCAACATCGTGACAGGCATAACAGTTGTAGATCAGAAGGAAATGTCACCCCAAGTAGAGAGGTCAATTACCAGAGCCATAGATAAAAGGAATGCAGCAGGAAACTTCGTGGATTTGATTTTAAGCATTTTCATCGGAAGTCGGTGGGAATCTAGCACCCTCTGCCTGTATGGGCAATAGAGGTGGAAAACTTCAGACCATTTATGAAACATTTAGACGGACAAAACAATGTTATAGGGAGAAAGTCAAAAAAAAATTATAATACACATTTGACTAATGGCTGGCACAGGCACAATGGACCGAAAAGTCACTTTGTGTTCTAATATTCTACAACCCGAATAACTGACCAGGAGCCAAGGTATATCAGCAAAATCTTGGATAACAGAAGATATGGTTGAGTTAGTACACGGGCAGCATCCTGATCTATAACACTAATATTATTTTCGGCAAGTTTCTGAGTGGTCAAGGTCGAAGTGTTTTCGAATATCCAAGGATCAATGTTAAAAAAAAAAGGATAGCTTCAAGCAACAGATGAGGTGAGACAGGGAATTGATAAACTTCAGAGGTTTTACAGACGGTTTTGAACGTCTATGGCAATGGCACACGTAATAGGTTGGGTGATATTTTGGATGCGAATGTGGCACAGAGTTTCTGGTGCGTCCTCAGCACACTTTCAGACATGTTATGGGAGGCTTCTTAACGGGGGGTGAACGAACTGCTGTTAAAATGTATAAAAAATGAAGCAGTATCTAAATGTTTACTAGTATGTATGCCATTGTTCTCTCAAATTATTCCAGGCAACAGGGGTTATACATAAACAGATTGGTGGAGGTGCGTATGTTATCTAGCAGCAGGGAAGATAGACAGAACGTTTTGTAGACGGTTTAACATCACGTTGTATTTATATCAGCGTTTACAATGCTGATATTACTAAGATACTATAAAACAATATTGATGATAGAGATTGTATGGGATTTAAAATCAGATCAGTGTCAAAGGGGCGACCTCATCTCCTGCTCTGTGAAAGGATTGGAATCAGTGAACAAGAAAGCAGAAATCGTGAGGGTAACTGAAAACAATGGGTTCAGCGTTCCCAAAATCCTCCCCTAAAACTACCCCAACCCCAAAAGTCAATATATTGTTCGGGAAAAAAAAAATATGGATTCTGAAATCTGAAGCAGAGAGGGAAAAAAAAAAAACAGAAACAGAACATTCTGGGAAATCTCAGCAAGTCTGGCAGCGTCTGTGAAGAGAGAATAGATCCAACATTCCGAGCCTGGAGGATCCATCATCAGGAAATACTCAAACACTGCAATTCGACATTGTTAATAGTAATATTAAATGGTTATAACTACTTACTTGGTACACCGATGATAGCAAGGAATGAATAGCAACCAGCTTGAAGAACTTTACAGCCTGGCTTGTGAAGGTGGCAGGGCCTCTCAATGCTTGTTTTCTTTCTCCATCTCTCTCTCTCTCTCTCTCTCTCTTTATCCATCTCACACATTGTCCATCTCTCCATCTAAGAAATATTTGTGACAGAGTGGAAAGGGATGCACGGTTTGTGAGGGATAAATGATTTATGAAATGTTGAGATTGATGTATCCACCACCTTATCTCAATGTGCTGATTTCCCGGTGGCGGATGACATGTGTCACCACATTGACAGTTTTGTTTTGTTTTGTTTTCCTCTGTCACCTTGGCAGCTGTGTCCACATTAAGGAGATTGCCGAAAATGTAAGTTCATGATGTATGGGGTAACATATTGGTTTCGATGTTAGCTCACAGGAAACGGAGAATTGTATGAAAGGATGTGACGAGTGGTGTGCCATCGGGATCTGTGTTGGATCCAGAAGTTCTGCTATTTGTCTGTAAATGTTTTGTATAAAGGACTTCAAAAAAAGAATTATTAAATTCGCTAATAGCACAAATATTGGTTGAGAATTGTGATGAGGGCGGAAGCAGACAACAAAGAGACATAGGTAGGTTAAGTGAGTAGACACACACCTGGCACATGGAATATAGAATGGATTCATGGAAATTCGCAATGTTGATGCGAATAATACAAAAGAAGCTGATTATCCAAATGGTGAGAGGCGATAGAGCTTTGAAATGCACAGTGATCTGGGTGTCCTGGCGCTTGAATCGAAAAAAAAAATAACGAGTATACAGTGACATAAAGTCATTAGGAACGTTAATGAAAGCTAATTATTTACTGCGAGAGGAAATGAATACAACATTCGGGAGGTTGTGCTTCAGTTAGATTGGACATTGGCAAGATACAACAGGAGTATTGTATGCTGTTACGGACTCCTTACTTAAGGGAAAATTGCAAATCTATTGGAAGGAGTTTAAAAGTGTACATTACCAATACCTCTTATTGACTTGTTACTGATGAAGAAAGTTTGCAGAGATGCGGTTTGCATTCACTACAGTTTAGGAGAGTAAAAAGCGATTTGATCAAAATTTCTAAGTTCTTGAAGAGTACTGAGAAGGTAGATGTGGAAAGGATGTTCTCTCTTCCTGCAGAATCTAGAACGAGGAGATAATATTTCTAACAAGGGATCGTCCATTTACTGGACAATATTTCTTTATTGTTGTACATTAAGCGATTGTTGATGAATCCTTAATGTATGCCAAATTTGCCATTCCCTTGTATGATTATACCCAACATATGTTTGAACTCTTACAAGAATAACCTGACAATTTGACAGCAATTTGAAGCGATTTCGCTGCATCTTCACCTCACACTCTCTCCACCCACTGATAGTGTCAATATGTCACTCCTTCTCTATCTAACACTTCCTCCTCCCACCGCTGGTGTCAATTTGTCACTCCTTCTATATCTAGCACTTTCTCCTCCCACCGCTAGTGTCGCTATCTCTGTCCACTTCGCTCTGTCGCTCTCATGCCACTGGTGATGCCTCTGTGTTCCCCCTTCTCGCTCTGTCACTTTCTTCTCCCACTACTAATTTTTCTGTTCTCTCAATCTGTCACCCAGACACGGCTGGCGTCACTGTCCATTCCTTTTTCGCCCTGTCACTCATTCCTCCAAATGCTTGAGTCGCTGTCTCTCCCACTCTATTTCTGTCACTCAAACCTCCCACTGCTAACACGTTTGTTTGCCCCGTTCTTCTGTCTTTCACTCAAACCATCGGTGGTGGACGGTCTCTCCCTCTCTCACTCTGTCACTCTCCTCCCACTGTTGGTGTATCAGTTTTTGCTCCTCCTCTCACTAGCAAGGAGGCACAGTGGCTCGCGCTGCTCTTAGACAATGCCAAGGAACAGGGTTCAAATCCTGGTTTGGGTCATTTTCTATGCGAAGTCTGCATGCACTCCCCATATCTGTGTGCGTTTCCTCCTGCTCTGGTTTCTTCTAACACTCAGGAATTGGATTGACCATGCTAAATAATCACTCAGTGTACCCAAACAGACTCCATTGTGGCGGCTTGGGGATTTTCACAGTAACGTCATTGCAGTGTCAATGTAAGCTTACTTGTGATACGAGTAAATAAACTTTCTCCTCCAATCGCTGGTGCCAATATGTCTGCAACTCCATTTTCAACAATTTTATTTGCAACAAGGCGTTGTGGACCTGACACAGCGGAATACAGCAAGTTCATAGATAGAAAATAAATGCGAGCGAAGTGGGCCTTTTTGTAAACATTTCTGTCTAAATCTGCGCTCAGTAAATGGTGTCGGAATTGTCCGCTTTGATCACTATTTCCAATATTTACGGATTTAAAAAGTAAGTGTCTCCAGCTAATTAATGTTTCTGTGTTAATGCATAACTACCGAAGGATTGTTAGAATTACCTGGTGATCGTACAGTGGCTTATCCGGAGTGAATGAAAATGGATGACTGGATATAAATATTGCGGGATTGAAATGAAAAGGAGATGTGGGAATCTGACCAGCAGCTTCATATCTCCTGCTTCTCAACGCTCTCTCGTTTTTAGGGTAGCAATGGGATGCAATCAGGGTGTATTTAGTTGCTTGGGGAAATACAGTGGAGTCCTCCGCCCCCTCCCACCCGCCACCAGCACCACCACCCCACCCCGCCTCCGCCTCCATGCCTATCCAGAATATTACAAATGAAGATAACGGACGGAATCCGGGTATTTATCCGCCCTAATCTTTATTTAATGGCAAAAGAAGGGAAGCTTTTATAAAATAAATGCTAAATCCATTTGTCAAAAAAGTATAAAACCTTGAATTATAATAACGGTTCCTTTCTTCAATACAATACGATGTAACAGCTTTAATATGGACAGTGCAATACTCGATACATATTCCATGCTGTTTTTTTTTTCATTGTTGATTGAACAAGACGTTTACTCTTTCATATAAAACAAGGAGAGCAATAAAAATTCACAAAACATACAACCTGAAGTAATAACATATTGATACAAAGAAAACATTTTTATCTGGGATTAAAGCATATTTGACATGGTGATATTTGTGGAAAACCTATTGATTGATTTATGTCACATATCTGAGGACGTCACATCCTGAATGTTGTGATGGTTATGACCTGAAACGGTAAAAGAAAGAGAGAGAATTAAAACCATTTCCACAATCAGGCCAACACTTCACACGCACTTGTATTATACTCCAGCTCAACTGGCAGTTCCTTTCTATCAAATTCACACTGCACATTCCCCCCGCTGCTTTCAAAGGAATACACCGCTGAAAATACAGCGGGGAATCACAAAGCAGAAATCACATGGGACAGATCACATCACTGCACTGCGGCACTCCCTTTGGAAAACGTCATAAAATACGGTTTAACAGTTTAATGTATATGTGTACACTTCGGAAATGAATGGCCACTGCCCAATGCCCGTGCTTGTGCCACACATAACTTTGTTATTCTTGGCTGGCGCAGAAGGAACTGATAAGATTTGATCAATGCGGATTTACTGCACACTGTGGGGGTGGGCATATTGTTGGGGTGAACTTTGGGTTTAAAGTAGGTTCCTTGTTGAATACAATTCTATCCATTCGCGATAGGAACTAAAACCAAATTATTATTCTATGATCGGCTGCACACCAGAGCGACTATATTCCACATAAGAGGGCGGGAGACTGCAGTAATAATCAGAGGTGAAAATCAACTCAGAAAGCAGTCGCTGCACTGGATTCCATATAGACATCAGAAAAAGCAGGGATTCCCTCATAGTATCCAGGAAAAATTCAATCTAAAGTCAACTTTGTTCATTATTTTACATTGCACTTTTGATTGGGTGAGTTTTAATTGCCGATTGAAAACAGGTTTGCACAGCCTCTCAGCTGGAGCTAGTTAATTGCAAAGATTTATTAAGAGGTTACGTGAGTGGGCAAAAAAGTTACAAACATGACAATGAGAAGTTGCTCTTTTTAGAAGAGAAAACAAAATATTGAATTATTTAATTGGAGAAAATGCACAGAATTGTGTTGGTACTTGTGAATGAATCAAAAAAGGGCGGTACCAGGGATCTTACGAATCATTTCTTGGCGAACCACAACTGGAGTACTGAGCGTTTTTGATCACTTATTTAATGAAAACACCATTTGATTAGGGCCAATTCAAAGAAAGGTCCCTCGGATAACAGCAGGCATCAAGGGATAGTTTTAGGATGGAAAGCTAAATAGGCTGCACTCTGCACATTGGTATTCAGAAGAATGAAAGGTTATCTCATTGAAACATAGGATGGTTATGGGGATGGACAGGTTAAATGCTGAGAGGATGTTGGTCTATTAGAGATTCTAGCACCAGACTGCGCAGAATGTGAATGAATTTGAGACTGAAATTTGAAGTATTTTCCCCTCTCAGCAGGTTGTGAATCTTTGGAACTCGTTGCCACAGAAAGCTGTGGAGGCAGAGTCTTGTGCACATTTAAGGCTGTGATTGGTAGATCATTAATCAGTAAAGGAATGAAGGGATACGGGCAAGGGCAAGAGAGTCAATATGATGAATGTTTGATTAGTCATGATCCACTGAGGGGAGGACCAGGCTCGAGGGCCTGAACGGCCTAATCCTGTTCCAATTTCTTATCAACTTCTTACATACTGATCACGTCATCTGTTTCAGAAATGGAACAATCAAAGTTTTATCTCAACCAGAGCGCAGAGATCACCGCTGGAACTTCTCAAAGTGAAGGTACCGTCAGGATTCCGGCTCAGCAGCAAGTGCTCCCTCTGGGTGTCAATGTTTTCAGTCACAGCATCGTCATAGTCTGTCAAAGCAGGAGCTGAGAAGTACAAGTATTTGAATTGGAATTAATTCATAATAAAGAGCGGTCAGAATAATTTCCTTAAATGCCTATTTCTACAGCAATTATGGAACAGATATTGATCTATTGTAGGGTGGGGGCCAGTGATTAAAGCATAGGGAATATTGGACGAAATTGTGTTTTTTTTTCCCAATTTAGGTTAAAATTTATACCGTTCTAATGAACCACCGATCCCACAAACTAGTACACAATTCAGAGCCAAGAGAGGCTTCTGAGGAGAAACATGGTAATTTGAATTATTCTGAACGATGATAAAATATTGTTTCACAAAGAAAGTTTCTGTAACTGTCACCATTCTGTGATATCTGAGCTACTTGGCACTGCCATTTCATTGTGTACACGTCATAGAACATAGATCATAGAACATTACACCGCAGAACAGGCCCTTTGGCCTTCGATGTTGCGCCGACCAATTCTGAAAAAAAAAGCAATGACCCTCCAAACTAAACCATTCCCTTCTCTTCCATAATGGTACACGTTTGGAGATTTCAGAAGCCATTTTAGATATTACAGAGTGAGAAGGCTCGGAAAGAAATGGCAGGATGTGAACTTCGACCTACCCTGAATAGTGGAGGATTCCACTTCAGGATATTCTGATCCAGGATCCGTGTCTCCCAAACTGTGACTGTTGTAATACTCAATCTGATTGAAGGAGTCAATGCTTGAAGCAACTGGTAAGACAAAACAATTGTTTAGTTGGTAAACTGTTTATGGAGCCATTGTGATGTTACCATGACAGAGAGTGATTCAGAAAGTCAGAGTAAAGATCATAACATCTTCATCACCTCTGTGGAAATATCCTGGCATTTGATCCTTGCACCAATTTGGGTGAAAAGTCCGCAGACTGACTTCAGTGGCCAAAGTGAAATATCAGCATTATCTTACTGGACAAAAAAATGTCATTCTATCCCTGAAATGCCCAGTCCTTGGGATAAATAATGCGTGAGATATCAGAGAACTGGGAACATGTAAGAAGAAGTCATTTCTACATGGGCCAGCTTTTGTGATCCAGAAACATTTTTCCCTGCCTATTGTCTTTTATCCTCAGAGATGAAAATCCATAGAAACATTGATACACTGCAATACTGAAAGAGGCCATTTGACCTCTCGAGATTGCATTGATAAATTTCCCACACAAGCTCTCTCCCTGCAGACAAACATCTGAACCCAAAGAAACCCTCTGACCTCCACTGAAAGGCAATTTAGCTTGACCAATCAACCGAATATGTATATCTTTGGACTCTGGGAGGAAACCGGAGCATCTGAAGGAAAGGCAACACAGACATGGGTGGAAGGTGCAAACTCTACAGATTGTGTCTCAAGCCGGGAAATAAATCCATACCCTGGAGCTCCGTGCCATCAGCAGTAATGAAAACACTGGGGATATTCACAGTAACTTCATTGCAGTGTTAATTTAAATCTACTTGTAACTAATAAATAAATTTTTGCTTCCATCTCATGGAAGTCCCGTGTAAGACACCAGAAAAGAGTGTAAATAGACTAAATAAGATCTTAAATAGATCTTATTTTAGATCTAAATAAGACTCCATTCATCATTTTTGGATAAGTCTCATTTCCCCTTACTTCTAATGTCTTTGTAAATTATTTTCAACCTTCTCCTGATTCTTTTATCGTTTTACACAAAATACTGTTAAGAGCCATTTAGTTCACTTACAATGGCATCAGAGCAATGTTCGACTGACTTATAACTTCATCTTTGTACTATGTGTGTGTGTGTGTGTGTGTGTGTGTGTGTGTTTGTGTGTGTGTGTGTGTGTTTGTGTGTGTGTGTGTGTGAGTGTGTGTGTGTGTGTGAGTGTGTGTGTGTGTGTCGATGCTTGAACTCGGAGACAAACACAGAAAATCCCTGACAGAATCAGCAGGTCTGGCATGAAAACGAGTCATGAGCAGTCAAAGTGTTGAGCCCTTTTTTTCCAAATCTGCTGAGTTTGTCCAGCATTATCCGCTTTGTTTTAGAAATAAACTTCCGTGTTTGTTTTGGCTTCTGGTGAACTTTCCTGTCTGCTTTGAATTAATTGTGTACCTTTGAATTCTTAGTCACTTTTATGAACTATGGCATTTATTCTTCAAAATAATACGTCTTTTTCACACCAAGTTATCATTATCAGTTAAATGTATTGAGCTTCATTTTTAAAGTATATGTCCATTACAACAAGTTTATGAAAGTTTTCTTCTCATCCTCTTGGCTACCATTCTGTCCAAAACAGTATCATCGTCGTTAAAATGTAGTTTGATTAGATCAATTATAAACAAATGACCCAGTGCCGGATTCATCTGGAACACCAATGCTAATCGTCTTCCGTCTGTAGAAACGCATTTTAACCCTCAATTTAATAGTTTCATCACAGCCAGTCCATACAATTTTGTGCTGCCTCCTTGATGATTCCATACACATGGAATAAAGATTTATATAGGTTATTCACTGCCAGCCGGTTTCAAACAATTTACATCTAATTACGTAGTTTTGAAATGTTGCCTTTACAGTATAGAATTCTGAAGACAACTTTATGCATTGCCATCTTCCACGGTAAATAATAACAATGTAATAATGAAATGGTAATCTGATTTTGTGAATTTGCTCAAGTGATAAATTTTGTTCGGGACAAAGCTGCTAACTCAAGTCTTTAGTATGGTCAGCCAAAAGAGAATGCATCTTGGCCATTGGGTGAATAACTCCTATGAAAGATCATATCGGCAAGTGTGCAGCAACTCGCTCAGCACGGCACCGGAGTGACAGCTTTACTTTTATGTTGAAGTTCTGGGATGGAACATGGATTTGGAAACGTTTGAAATACAGGAAAGATTGGGACTTACTGAAGAAGGAGCAAGCAGGACATTATCCCATTAGCGGTGTATTAGATGGCAGTTTCCCAAATGAATGCTGGACACGACAGAAATACTTTCATGATGCATACTGTATCTACACTGTAACTTTTGTGAGATTTTGATGTGTTTATGATGTGAGGGATCCTACCAAGATTTTTTTTTTCTATTGATTCAATGTGTACAATTTATTTCTTCCTTTTGATTAGTTTCCCTCCCAATAATGTTCACTAAACTGTTTTATTGGCATTCTCCTTTTTCATTCCTAATCACAGTTTGTTTTCCGCCATCACTCTGGCATTACACACATGAGCAATGAGTCGAGAAAAAGCTGCAATTCTGCTTCTGCTCAAAGTTTCCTTTCATTGAAAATACATGAATGAAAATGTTTCAATGAGTTTCATGTTTTCAGTTCGTTTTTGTTTCGACCTGTTGATACCACTTCCACTCACATCTTGTGAAGTCATGAACTTAACTGTATCTCTGGTAGAAACAAAAACAAACAATTAATTAATATTTCTTTCATTTCTCTAATGTCATTATTTTATGAAAACTATCCTTCGAAAATATCTGAAGTAAATTCTGAATTGGCATTTTGTTTCTCCCTCATTTGAATATTTCATTATTTTAATTAATATTCGATTAATCACTAATATGGTGGTCCTCCTTTGCCATCTTAACAAATAACACCATCGTTTTATCCCCCGATTCCATACGTCACTTGGCACATTTCACTACTCCATTGAGTCGAATAGGTTTCCGTGGCTGTTGTTCCTTGCTGCATTAGCGATGCGTCTTTTTTATTTAATGGTTTGCTTTTGTTTCTTTTTGTTTGTTCTTATTATATTTTATCTTTGATTATAAAAAATGTTTTAAAACTACCAATTGTACCAAACACAAAACTATTTTACTCCAGGATATTTCCCAAATACTAATCTGCCCTGTAATTAGACGCTGTGTATGTGGCCAGCAGGAATAAGGTATTGAGTGTATTTACATATTCAATCAAATATTTTACTTACTGTGATCTAGATTAGACTTTGATATGTGCAAGTTGAAAAGCAGTTGGAAATTGGAAATAGTTATTTGCTTTTGATTTTTAAACAGAAGGCAAACATAATCTTGAACAATAATGAGTATTTGTAATTTATTAAGGACGCAAATTTTCTGAAGATAAATAAGTACATTTATGAGGACAGTGAGGTTAATGCTTCTCTTGACCATGGCTAAAAGCGGGTAAACATGAAGTGTTTTTTTTTCCATGTAGCTTGTTTTGTTTTAAAAAGAAAACGAACCTGAACCACGAGACTGAGTGAATTGCTTGGCGGGAGGAACATCGTCTATTTCTTCGTATATGGCTTGGTATATAACATTAGGTGGATCCCAGCTACGCACGGCAGGATCTGTTGGAGGGAGACCGGAACAATTAGCATATTCTTACATTCTGGAACTATATATCAGCTCATGATTTGTATTGATTTCATATCTCACTCCATGTAGAGGTTAGATTCGTTCCAGGGTCCCGCACAATTTACTTTGTTTCTGTGTATCATGAATCCAGTGATGATGTCACTGCCTCCATCACAAGGAACACTGAGACATTTAGAGACCAGTTAAAGTCAGCGCATAAGATTGGAATCAAGAGAACTCAGTGCGAGTTCAGACTCTTACAGTAGGTTTGTCTATCTGTTCAAAACTAGTGGTGCAAAGGCAGATATTCATCAGATTCCATGGCCATGTTTTAACATGGAGCAGAGGGGCGCCACCCCATACCAAGCATGGCCGAACAAAATATCTCCGGTTCTCACTGCTCAGCCTTGTTGCCTTGGGAGAATTTTACAGGAAGTGCTGACACTTTGTTCTATAAAGTCTTGGGACTGAACATGGAGCATCCAACTCAGAGAGCGGACGTTATTTACTGGCTTGAGTCCTCTAATATTAGTGGCGTAGTTTTGCTGGGATGCAGTATTGGCGTTGAAAATTCTGGAAAATCGTACAATTACATTTCAACATGGGTTGAGTACTATTTGCGAGCTTGACACAGCAAAAAAAAAGTCAGTGTTGGTTAGCAATCAATTGTAAGTGCAAAGAAACTGTCAGTTGCTAAATAACTAATAAACACATTGGGACATAGGAATTAGAAGGAACAAAGCAATTAGGAGCGAGATTGGGCAATTCAGCCGTTTGAGCTCATTTCAACGTTGTACATGATCATGGCTGATCCTATCCTGCTCTCCAATCCACAAACCTGCCTGCTCCATTTCAGTTTTATCCATCTTTCATTGAGACACTTTTTTTTTTTCTTTCTTGAACCTGCTGACTGATTCTGTCTCATTTGCACTCTGGACAGTCTTTCCAAAGATCCACAATCCTCTGAGAGAATTAATCCCTTACCTCAGATTTGGAACTCCTTCCTCTCACTCTAAATCTATGAATCTTTGTTATCGACTTTTCAACAAAAAGGGAAATCATTTCAACATCAACCTCATCAATCCCTTTAGCATTTTATAAACCTCAATCAGATTCCCCCAAATTCTATTGAGCTCCAGTGAGTACAGGCCTAGTCTCTTCAAACACTCTATCACGGTAGGCCTTTTATCCAGGGAATCAATCTGATAAACATCCCCCTGAAATTGCTCCAATGTCAGCATCTCATTCATCATGTATGGAGACTAAATCTGGACACAATATTCCGGGTGAGTTCTTGCCAAGCCTTATCCAGTGTTAGTAACATTGCTTTGCATTTAAATTCCTGTCCTTCTGCAATAAATTCCAATATTCTGTTTGTTGTTCTTACGAAATGCTGCTTTTGTACATTCATGTTCTGTCACTCAGGCACAAGGACACCCAGATCCCTCTGCATTGACAAACTTTGAATATGTGCTTCCCATTTAAACACTCAGTTACCTTCTTTTCTGCGAAAATGTCTGACCACACAAGTATCCACATTAACCTCTATCTGCCACATTCTGGACCATTGTCCGAGCCTGGTAATATCTATCTGTAAACTCGATAATCTCGTCAGGACCTGCTTTCCCACTCATCTCTGGCCCGAGTCACAGGTCAGTTTTATCAGTTGTAAGCTGCTGAAAGCTGAAAACTGCGGAATCCCTCGTGTTACATTTTGCTTTCTATCTAGAGAAGGAGCATTTTATCCCGATGCTATACTTTCTCTCACTCAGCCAATTCTCTATCCAAGTCAATATTCTGCGCCCAACCTCTGGGATCTACCACTCTTTTTCCAAAGCTTTCAAGTACCCAGTTGTGCCATCCTCGTGATCCCATCATCCACCTCGCTATTTAAATCCTCAAAAAAGAACTTATCCAAGTTTGTGAAACATAATTTTTCCTTCATTAAATCGAGCTGACTCTGGTGAATTCCGCTTAGTTTTCTATTGATCAGTTATCTCTTGCTTAATGACTGACTGCAACAACTTATTACAACAGAGGTCAAAATAAGTGTTCTCCAGTTTGCCTCTTTTTGTGTTTCTCCTTTTGTTTGAATAAGAGTGTCACACTAGCGTGTTTCCAATCTACTGGTATCTTTCCAGAATCTTGGAAACATTGAAATAATAAAAGAAGTACACTATATCTGCCGCCATCTCCTTGAAGTCTAAAGTATGCAGGTCATTAGAGTTCAATTTGTTGCGTTCAACTTTTGTTTTAATTGCAACAACAGCAAAAAAAAACAATTCCGTATCCCATGCACGGGTGGATGGAGCAGGAATATGAATGTAAATAATTCCCTCAATTATCTATAATATTTTACTGTTTCTCGCGTGACTCGAAATAAATCCCTGGTCAATACTCAGTTAATTTGTTTTTGAAATGTTTTCAAATCATTCCATATAAATTGGTAGAGAAGCCCATCTAATGTATGAAGCAACATCCAGGACTCAGCGTGGGTTCAGGGATATGATTCAGGTCTTACCTTTTATTGATGATCTTCTCTGCATTACTGCCAAAAGGGCGATTAACTCACAGATCAACAGGACACCGAGTGATTTGCAAATCATCAGAGGGATGGAGGTACTTTCATCTTCATTTCCTTGATGAAAGATTCAAAGACGTTTTGTGAGATAAAGTGTCCATAACGTTTTTAAATAATAACATGTTTATCAGAACACTCAGAATGTCGTTACAAATTGACAAATTAAGTCAATGCAAATGTGTGGCAATTATTAATCCGCATGTAAAATGAGCCGTGATAGTGATTGATATTTATTACTGAGACATACCTGAAGGGGTGGGCCGAACAGTCGGAGATAATTCCAGACCTGATGAAGATATGGTAAAAAGGACACAATTATTTGCATTGTTAGTCAGAAAGACATCTGAAAACATGAATGAATGGGCCAAATAACATCACACAATCCCAAACCACAACACTCAGTAGGACACTTACCGGATCAAATCACACTGGCATCTTCCTTGTGGTCACAGTCACTTTGAGCGAATAATGAAGAAGGGCAGTCAAAGAAAATGGATTCGCTTCCGGTGCATTTCATCTCATCCAGCCAGATAGTACCTTTACCCTGCCCAAAAGCGGCCGCTCCTGTGGCCTCGAGAGCGGAGCCACAGCCCAGCTGTCTGCAGACAACACTGGCATCGTTCAAATCCCAGGAATCATCACAAACCGTGCCCCAGGCTCCATTACACAATATCTCCACTCTCCCGGAGCAGCTGTTGTTAGCTCCAGCCAAGCGCACATTTTGTCCTGAGTTTGCCAAAGATAATAAGTAAATTACTAAACTTGATGTAGCACAAAACAAGAATACAATCAGATAGCTGTTTTATTAAGTTGAGAAAACACCTGATTCTCGCTTGCAGCTGGTCACAGAGTCCTGCTCTTGCTTCGGTTTGTCTCCCTCTGTTGATAAGACAAACATGTAGACTCCATGATCTTCATCAATATTTCAAATCACACAAGCAAGCGGAATGATTGATGGTGTTACCTGAACAAACAACACCTGCATCTTCCCGATGCTCACAGTTGTGTTGACCCCATGGGTCTGCCTGGCACTGCCAAAGGGTCGACTCGTGTGAAAGGCACTTGATCTCATCCAACCAAATCGGTCCGGATCCTTCCCCGAATGAGCGAGCGTCATAGTCGATGGTAAGAAATTTGCCACAACCTTACTGTTTACAGATCACAGCTCCAGCATCTCGCTCGAGCTTTTCAGAGCACACTGTTCCCCAGGTCCCGTTATAGAACACTTCCACTCTGCCCTCACAGCGATGCTTTCCCTTCACCAAACGCAGTTCTTTGTGCTCTGTCAAGCAAATCATAAATATCCACGTGGTTCAATTATCAATTCCGGATCCACGCACTAAATGTCTAAGTTGAATTCGCTCTTTGCCTTAATTATTGAAAAAGGTCACATAAAAACAGACATAATCAAGAATAAGCAATATCAAATTTCAGTCGAAACATTTGAACGATGAAGCGGATTGATTTATTTGCAAAGCTTGCAGCAATGGTGAAAGGGGCAATATTTTGGATGTTCTGTGCGTGGATTACCAGCAGAGTTTCAAAACGTTCCCCTAATGAAAGTCCACGGAAGTCAATGGGAAACCAGGCAATCAGTGAAAAAGTAGATTTTAAAAAAGTTTATAAACTTTTTCATTGCTAAAGTAACAAAATTCCCGGAGTGAAGTTCATGCATTTGTGCTGCGGTCTCTGGTCCTTGGGAGTTAAATAAATCAGTAGGACTTCGTAATCAGCAATAGTAAAAAAAAATGAACGGCTATTGTGGCAGCAAATTTGACTGCACAATTAATCCCTAAAGAGGATTGCAAGTATGTAACAAAATGCTATTACATGATAGAATACAGATGCCGATGACAACTTAGTGTTCGTATTGCTAAGTGGAATGCAGCGAATTTTGATGCAAAGAATAAAGTGACAGCATGCGTCTTGATAAATAAGTGATTAAATCAAATGTTTTTACCAAATCATCCAGTTGTCTGAAACAGTTTACACATTGATGAAATTTAAGAGTTGTGATCATAATAGTCAGTGATATTAATTGGAATATGTATTTATGTCAGGAAATGAGAGATAAAGAAACATAAGGCAACCCATCAAAAGGAGGATACAGAAATATTGTAGCGATAATTGATGCCCTGAATAAATATCACTGGGAGGGATTTGGCAGAAGAGCATTCGTAAGTACCTTCCTTAAGTATATCAGGAACATATCTTATATATGAAACTTCTAATGTAACTGAAGTTGGGACATTTACCAGAGCACATGATCTTCACATCTTCTTTATGAATACAGTCGTGTTTACCCCACAATGCATGGGGACATTCCCAGAGAAATGATTCATTCCCGGAGCATTCCAGCTCATCCAACCAAATTGGCTGTGTGTCAGGTCCAGCCAAAGCAGGAAGAGGAAGCTGCAATGCATGTCCACAATCCAGCTGCTTGCAAACCACGTCAGCGTCTGTCAGATCCCAGGAATCATCACAAACTGAGCCCCAGGTCCCATTGTGATAAATCTCCAATCGGCCTGCACATCGGCTTCCACCGCCAGAGAGCCTTAACTGCCTGTGTCCTAACAGAAAATAGATAGTGTCATATTATCCTTTCAACATAGTGACCTCATTGTTAAATTGAAACTATTGGATAATGTTGATCTGAATAATAACCGATATGTTAGATGGTATTGACAGGTAAATGAATCAATGCAGTCGGGCACGTGTTTCATCTTACACAACATAATAAATGTCCAGTGTACATATATTTCAGGTATTCCTAACACCCACAGATTGTACCTCACCCATTCTCTGCGATACACTTTGCTTTAACATATAAAAGTGTCATTCTGTTAATTAATTGTTCTACAAACAGTGTTTTAAGCAGACATTTTATACTTTGTTTTTCACTGTTTTTTTTTTGCCATGGACATTTCAACAGATTTTTGTAACACAAACTTATATTTCGGAACTAATCAGTAAATGCTGAAAATATCAAATATCCTCACAGCATCTAAGGACAGAGAAATAGACTTAACCTTTCAGACAGTGACCTATCCTGGAAATTGCTGCTAAAATCTCCAGAAGTCCCTTGTTTACTCAATAAATCGAATTTAAAAAAAACTGATGACCGTCTCATCTAAAACGTGAATGCAATCAGACCATTTCTAAATAATCGTGCAGCTTCCAATAAAGCAGCAGCGACCCACCGCTCGTACAAACCGGAACTCACTCCCACCCGCTCCCCTCCTCCACCACCACCAGCCCTGACGTTTGATCTTCACTGGACTCTCTTCAGACAATTAAAAAAAGCTTCAAAATATCGTGATCATTTTCAAAAACTTCAATACTCTCAACCTCTGATCCCGCTTCAAGTGTCAACCCAACCAGTCCAAGCGTTCATGATAACCAGTGCCTATGAATCCACTGAAGGGTTTCGATTTCCTTCATCCCTGATATTCTTTGCAGTAAAACTTTCTACATCCATATTTTAAGGTCACGATGTTAGCGATAAGGATACAAGGTTGGAATTCCGGTCTTAAACATCTCCCCCTCTTTGCTTTCTCCTTGTGCTGTTTAAACCCACTCCTCTGATCAATATATTATCTCTGTTCTCGATACTAACTTTATTCGGGTTGGTCTCAGTTTACTGCCAGGAATTACTCAAAGATGAGCAAGAGTGACATACAGAAATCTGCTGAAATATACACGGCAAAATTGTTTAATTTGTCAGTTAGTTTAAACAAGCGTTTAAGTTTTTTTTTCTTCCCGTGACGTCCTGTTCTGCATCCGGGTTTTCGTATCAAATATCTCATCTACGTTGTCCAAGGAAGCACGGAATTATATGATCCTGCTGACCAAGGCTACATTTTTTTTTCAATTATCGTTTCTGGAAAGTGACCTGTTTATTCACCTGAGCACAGAACCCCTACGCCGATGCTGTCACTGCGATACGGGTTCAATGTGAATGTGCTACACTTCCGGAGATGTGATTCGTTTCCTTCACACCGGACATCATTCACCCACACAGGCCCTTCACCCTCTCCGTACTTTGAATTGTTATAGGCGGTTAGCGCTTCGCCGCAGCCCAGCTGTCTACAGGTCACATTAGCGTCATTCAGATCCCAGAGGATGTCTTGCACTCTGCCCCAGCTGTGGTTGTAGTAAATCTCCACTCGCCCATCACACCGACTTCCCCCATTCATCAATCTCAGTGACCAGTTTTCATCTAGGTGAAAAAAAAGACATTTAGAGCATTGATTACAGTGCAACAAATTAACCCGTTGTTACATCAAATTCACCAGCACATTTCTGTTTGTGAAAAGGTGAAGGAAATTACTGAGAGCCGGTTTAACACAGTCAGGCAGGAGGGGAACCAACCAGAACTCCTGCTCTGTATCGAAAGTAAATACATTGTTCAGTGTTAGTGAGTGATTTCAATAGGACGTAATGGGTGGATATCCAGCTGAAGAGATGGTGCTAGAGGTTGGATATCATTTCCTGCAATTTGGGCATCAATTCTGTGAAAATTTATCTGGGCATGCTGTGATATGCTGCAACCCATCAAAGCAGGGACAGAGGATATTCTGGTTCTGGGATTATTCGTCAGAAATGATAACTTGATACACAAAACTCAGTTTTAAAGATATTAACTATTAAGAACACAAGCGAGATTTTTTCAGAAGCTTCTGTGTGTTTTATATTCAGAGAAATAAAAGGGAAAGTTAATGATGATAAAAATGATACTGTTGTACAGATAGTTCTCCAAAGGACACTGAAAGGCCACGATAGAGGCTTCACTGGTAAGTTCGTATCAATGAAATGAAAGAGCAACGGTGACCCAAGTGTGAAATTGGCCATTCGACGGGAAACAATTACAGGATTATTTTGAACAGGAAACATTAAGTTTGTTAATGTGGCTTCCTTGGGGGAATCTCTGAAGGCCTCCTGTACCTGAGA
This sequence comes from Sphyrna mokarran, assembly GCA_024679065.1. Taxonomy (NCBI): domain Eukaryota; kingdom Metazoa; phylum Chordata; class Chondrichthyes; order Carcharhiniformes; family Carcharhinidae; genus Sphyrna; species Sphyrna mokarran. Next base: position 3,446,384 of record JAGIQG010000031.1, read on the forward strand.
TATGTTAAACACATTGACAGTGGTGTGATGGGCAGGATTAAAATTTTCAAATGCCGCGCTGGAGGTTTGCACAGGCAAATGGCAAGGTCATCTGAAGTGGGAAAAACGAAATTGACTCATATTAGTGTGAAGTGGAACACGATTATATTCCGCGACGTTTTCACAGCCGCAGGATGTCCCAAAGCCTGGAATAGTCATCAATGAGCATTGCGAGAATTAGAGTTAGTTTTGAAATGTAATAATCAAAGCAGCGAGTTTGCACACATTACAGGACACCCGTATACAGCTCTCTGATAAGTTTTAAGTTTATTTATCAGTGTCCTAAATAGGTTTAAATCAGGATGGACGCAGTGCCTTATGTGATGCTGAGAAAGGGATAATACTAGCCTGAACACTGGGGATCTAGTCTCTTGAATTACTTGGTGTAACTCGGGTGAGTTTTTGTTTTAACCTCCAGGTTTCACGGCGGCTTCAAAATCCCGAGGCTTCTGCAAATAAAAAGTGAATCGGAGAAAATGTTCTGATTGGTGGAGGTACAGAGAGCGGGAAAATCCTGGGAAGGGAGCGGGTGACGTTTGAAATAATTCACAAAATGTCAATCGTGACTGAATTGAAATCAGCTGCAGTAAGTGGTTAGATTTGAAAATGAATTGTGTGAGTGTATAGTGGGGAAAGGACAATCAAAACTTTTCCATGAATTGAACAAGTAAGTGAAGGGAAAAACAATACAGATCTGTGAGGATATGCCTGGATTGTGAGTGGGTGAGGTTCATTTCCAATAAATCTGCACAGGCTCGCGGGTTGAATGGCTTGTTTTGCTTACTACACCCAAGTTTTGTTGTTCTCTGAGTGTCTGCATTGTGAGGACTCACCCGAGCAAATGACACTGGCATCATTTTCATGTGAGCAGTTAAACTCTTCCACGGATGAAACCGGACACTCACTCAACCGGGACTCACTCCCGCGGCATCTGTAGTTTTCCTTCCACACTGGGCCGTTTCCTTTCCCAAAGGCTGCTCCTCTCGGGATTTTCACTACCACTCCACACTGAAGATACTCACAGACCACACTGGCATCTTCTAAACCAAAGTAAACATCACAGAGAGTCCCCCAGTGTCCAGAATTCAGCACTTCCACCCGGCCGGAGCACCTGTCCTTTCCACCAACTAGTCGGGGTTCACGGTTTCCTGTTTCAGATTAGAAAAAAACACAAAGACTCAATTAATTTGTTCATTGTATCAAAAGAAACACTTTTTTTGTCAGTGATATAAAAAAATCCTTATCTTTATATCCATATATATATATACATCCATTTCTCAAATGTGATAAATTCGTACGTAAAAACAAATTACTGTGATGAATGACGCATTTTGGACAGTGTTTCAATGCAAGGCGGACAGTTCCCTGAAAAAAAAACTAATGGGAGATTGGAAGAATAGAGCTTATTTTGCAAAGTTGCGTTATAGATTAGAAGTGCACAAGGTAGATAAGCATTGTATTATGATGCAGCGTTATAAACAAAATCCTCTGGACATAATTCCAGAGCAATATAATTGAGCTGAAAATACTGAAGGCATTTCAAGTATTTGGCAGAATCTCAGAATGGGTAACTTAGAAAATGAATGCCATTTTAGAAAAAAAATGTATGCGCTTTATTGGCACATGTTTTGATGACATATTCACCTCCACATTTTTAGAAGATACAGAAAATAAAAACTACAGCACAAGCAGGCCCTTCGGCCCACAAGTTGCGCCGATCATTTCCCTACCTACCAGGCTAACCTATACCCCTCAATCCTATTAAGCCCCATGTACTCATCCAGAAGTCTCCGAAAAGTCCCAAACGAATTTGCCTCCGCCACTAGTGACGGAAGCCGATTCCGAATACCCCACCGTCTGAGTGAAATACTTACCCCGGATATCTTCTCTGTACCTACTGTCCAGCACCTTAAGTCTGTGTTCTGTCGTAAAAAACATTTCAGCCCTCTGAAAAAAAGCCTCAAAGAATCCCCCCCGATCAATACCTTAAAACATCTGATACAACTCTATCAGGTGTGTCCATTTTTCCACTTGAACTATTCGTACAGTTACAACGCTGTTACTCTGAACTTTGCAGGATGATTGAAATATGAATCTCTTCATTTATTCTGTGTTCTCCGCTCTTGAAAAAATATACATAAAAACACTTAAGAGATGTTGGTGCCGCTGACTGGGCCAGCATTTATATCCCATCCTGAAACAGGTTTCTATATAATACAATGTCCCCTTGAGAGTTAAACATGTTGCTATGGAGTATTGCATGCCATACCAGGTATAAATGTCAGATTGTATTCGCTAACTGACCTAGTTGAACCAGATTGTTTTCCACAGCAATCGGCAATTGTTCCGTGAACTTTTAATTCTAGGTCGTTTTTTGAATTCAGATTTCACTTTCTGCCTTACTATGATTCGAAACCAGATCACCAGATCTGGTCCTGGGTCTCTGGATTACTCGCCCAGTTACAATCTATCTATGTCATTCATGGATTGGAAAGCAATATGCGAGTACTTCGTTGCTCCAAAGGGAATGTAATATCAAATGTCAAAGAGAAATCGATGCCAGGCCTAAGCACTAAATCAACAATAGTTATCTACTAATTTCAGGAGTTCAGTAAAATGGTAGACGTTTTCAATTTACAAGTAAATACCAGTAATTTGAAACGTTACTCCAGAATTATAACAAACGATAGTGAAATATGAAGGCCTGTTAGGATATGTGAATATGGGATGGAAAAAATGTTGCCATTTTTGGTTTGCTGAAATATTAAAAAAAAGTTTTCAAGTTTGGTGAGTCTGCGCTCACCGGAACAGAATCACACTGACATCGTTCCTGTGGGTGCACTCGGACCGATTTACTGTAACAAGGGGACAGTTCGTTTAACTTAATAATTAAATCTATTTCACCAAGTTCAATATGTGCCCACCATTATTCTCTTCAGAAGCCGTGTTCACTGTTACAGAGATTCATCTGAAACAATATTCCCCATCCGCCCTTAAATTGAACGGGCTGCTGGTTTACTTGGAAAAATCTGGGAATGATTGTCTCCTTCCGTCTGGTGATAGGAACTACCCCTATGTGCAGCAGGCGAACATGAGTGGAAAGTAACTTTGTTTAATTGGCCCAGGAACTTTCTAATAGACACCAAAATGATTGTTTCTCTTTTGGCGCTGAAACGTGTTGAGAATGAATGTTCTGAAACGACATCAACCAGAAATAAAACGGTGGATCTCCGAATGTCTAAACGGTAATTAGCAAACACCATTCGAGTTCTTATTGAGGCTCCATGTAAACAGTTGGCTGAAACATTAAGGCCAGATGCAAAACATAATTAAATATCCTCAGGCATTTTAGCATTTTTATTTGGACTGCAACAATATGAAGGGGGAGATTTTCTGCGTCAAGTTTCAGTAACATTGCTCAGTCCGTATCTGGAAAGAGATAAACAATTCAGGGAACTGCAACTTGCAAGGATCTCCTGTTCTGGGAAACAGTCCAATGAGAATGTCCCAGGCTACTGGTTATTGAGTCTAGACAACATATCCTTCTATCAGTTTACACAGTGTGAAATCTGCCTGAAACTGCAGAAGCTTTAAATATTAAAATAACTAATCTTCCTTCATTTCATTCTGGAGAAAGGATCAACTGCCGCACAATTATTTATCAAACATTTAGGAAGAGGATTTACATGACAACTATTACAATAACACGCCTGGAGACACAGGGGATATCCAGCCAGTCCCGCCTGACACAAAATCAGAAAATGTTGGAACAATTCAGCAGCTGTGGCAGAATTTGTAGGGAGGGGAGAATAGAGGGAAGTTTCCAGTCCGCATGGCTCTCCTCGAGACCCTTCTCATCCTCACTGCGCTCTTGGAACACCTTCAATCTGGCCACTGATTGCTGCTCTGAAAGTAGCCGCAGTGACTGGATAAGCGCTCTATTGCCCCAGCAATCAATAGTCAGTAAAAGTCAAACATATGGACCGAGACACCCGGATTTAATTCAGGGACAGCCGCCAATTCTGATAGAGCGCCGAATGATCCGGAGTCCACTTAAATGTGCTTCCGCACACAGACAGCCGATCAAAGCATGCCCGATGTTTGACTCTGCACAGGCAAAATCGGGACACACTGACGCATCCGGGCCTCCCTCAGACAACCGCTCTCCGTTTTCTCCTTGCTGGTCCCTCCCCCACGCTTCCCCCACCGTGGTTTCTAACAGATCTGCCTATATCTGGATGTGTGTGGTTGTGTCGGATGAGGCATTGGGGAGCAGTGATGGTAGTGGAGAGCTCGAATGGCTCTGGAGTCGGGATGTCTGCGACCGTATCTCTGGTGTTCGAAGCATACTTTCATTGAGAGGACAATATCTGGACGCTGATGCAGAAAATAGGCATTGAGATTGGGGCGATTTGGAGTTAAGTTAAAATAGCAGATTAAACAAAACGCTGGGGACAGATGAAAGTAAACAGTTGCCGAGCAGAAGGCTGATTGTTGTCCAGGATTTGCTCTGTGTGGCCCTGGAATGCTTCATTATTTATTGAATGGTGATCGGAACTGAACAGTGAGGAACCAGGAGCGACCAGCTCCTCCCTTGAACTTAACTAACAGCAAACGCTCAGCTCAAGGACACAGCTGGTATGGGCACGGTTGCAGCAATTATTAATCACTCTCATTGTTGTGACTTTATTATAAACTTAAATCCTGGTGTTAATGTGACATCACTTCTATTTTCAGAATATTGAAATTATTCACCACTCGCCTTGCAACTGTGCACAGTCTCAGAATACCTTACACGCCCTTTCCAGGAGAGCGGTCTGTAGATGACGGACAGATTTGTTTTTTTTTTACCTGAACAAATCACGCCGGCATCATTCGAGTGCGCTGCGCTATAGCGAGCCCATCCAGCAGAGGGACATTCCCGCAGAGCGCTCTCACTCCCTCTGCACTTAACATTATACGTCACAATGGGTCCGGATCCTTTCCCAAAGTGAGCCCCGCCTGGTGCAGAGAGCGCGGTCCCGCAGCCCAGCTCCCTACACACAACATCGGCGTCCCGCTTGTCCCAGCCACTACCAAACACAGTGCCCCACTGTCCCCTGTAGTGAATCTCCAGTCTCCCAGCGCACCGACTCTGTCCATTCGCCAGCATCAGCTTCACCGCCTCTGTGAAATAAATAAATAAACGAACAGTTATTGACCGCCTGATGCGACAGGTCGGAAAGGAATCAAGTCAAATATCGAGTGTGTCCAGGATCTCAACAAACCCTGGAAGGGACAATATGGATTGACAGTGGAAAACATCCGGAAATTGGAAGCAGCTTTCTGCTGTGTCAGGCAGGAGTGTCGATAGGTGTTTAATTGATTCAATCCACACAATTCAGGACTGCCATGATCCGCTGTCCGCCACACTGCCTGGACTAATACAGTGGAATCTCAATCCTAGTATGGATTCGATATCTGTCACCACTGTCGAACCAGGGCCACCTCACTGCAACCGGCTGAATTAGACAGTCAGGTAGTCTCCAGCCCTTTCCGGGACAGTAAAATACGGCGGTTTTTTTGGTGCAACCCTAATATAGCGATGGTGGAAGGGGTGTAACATCACATTGCATTTCAGTGCTGATTGGTAACTAGGGAAGTGAAAATCTATTTCTAAACAGCAGCGGGGACACTTTGCCTCTCAACCTGCTCGTCCGGGACCTAATTTAGTGTCGCTCGGAATTACAGAGCAGCAATTAAAGATTTTCAGGAAAACATTGCAAGAATATTTTCCTTCACAACTGACAGGCAAACATTGGACGGATAGATATTGACATTGTCTCAGGGATTTATCATTCAGTTGGATAGATTAGTGCAGTAAAATGTTAGATATGAACTCGGAGGGCAATTACCTGATGGATCAGCCTGGTTGTTCCCTGGTCTGCCTGAAATGAAATTTTGAAAATTAGTCTTTGCTTGAACACGAGATGAATGAAACTGTCAAAACCGAGTTCTTCAAGTCAACATTGACGATCTGTGTTATTCCTTCACTACATGATTTACAAGCAGTTGATGTTAAGTTTTGTTCAAATTACCACACCCCTTATATTTTGGCCTCTGAATGTCCTGCTCTCATTCCTTGTTAATAAATATTTTTAACCACGTGCAACCCCGTATTCCCAAATGGGGATATGTTGTTTCAGTCAAATATCCCAATCAATTTTAATTCCGAATTTACGAATAGAATCAACAGGGCAGTGATTCCTGTCTTCAGTTGGTTTGTTGAAAATTATGAGTTGATACACAGAGTAACATTGATAAAGTTACTCGAATATCTCTGCACCATCGCCCACAATACGGACAGTGTGTCATTTATTTCCAATGCAGACAATCCTCAGCTATTCCTTATTAACTCTTCACAAACATTAGATTTATTACGGATATGTCAGCAGGTAGAATTAAATACTCCACTGGGTCTGTTGGACAGACGCGACATGTGTGAATTGAAATTCTAGCCGAACAGGGCAGTCTGGGAGTAGTAGTAGTAATTCCACTGATTAGTTTCAAGAACAGAGCAAAAAAAAACACAGCACAGTAATAGGTTATTTAGTCCTTAGATGTCATGCCCATCATAATGCCCAGCAAAAAAAAAAACTTATGGCCTATTTCCATCCATACATTTTATATTTCTTCCTGTACATTTTCAGATGCCTCTTAAATGTTGCTAATGTGTCTGCTTCCATTACCTCATCTGGAAGGGCGTTCCATGCATGCACTACCTTCTGAGTATCTCCTACACATCTTCCTTAAAGTTCCTCCATACCACCTTAAACCTGCCCCTTTTCTCCAGTAATGACACTAACAAGCAACAACATCGAAGGTGCTGGTCAGCGGCCTGATTTGCTGGAAATCCCAGCCATCACCTGCATCATTTGTGCACCGTGTAGGTGATACACAATAAGAAATGACCAAGACTGATACACCGGTTCATTCCAAACCCGCGATATCTACCACCTGGAAGTACAAAGAGAGGCGTACAGCAATATCCTGAATTGCGCATTCCCTTCGAAGTCGGACAACATGCTGAGTTCGGGCGATATCGGTGTTGTTTCATTTTCGTGTGAGCTCAATCCCTAATGCCACTACGCTTTCACCAGTGCATGATATATTTTTTTTCACTCAGAGGGTGGTGAGTGAATGGAATCGGTTGCCATCAGTGGCGGTACAGGCGAACTCGCTGGGGTTTTTTAAGAGACTTCAGGATGACTACATAGGATGTAATGGGATTGGGAGTTACAGATAGGTCGAGAGCCTGGTCACTATAAATATGATCGGCACAACTTGTGCGCAGATGGGCCTGTTTGTGCTGTAGTGTTCTATGTTCTATGTTCTATATACTGCAGCCAGACACCAAAGAAATATAAGATATAAAAGATCAATTCCTGAAGACATCTGGGTACAGACAATAAATGCTGCCATTGCCAAGGACACTGTCTTCACAAGGGATAGCATAATAATAACAAGAGTGTAAAGACCGTGGGGTATTAATGTGGGGTATTAACACTTTTTGAGAGAGAGATAAAGACATGGAAAATTTGGTAGGGTGAAATGTAGGCCCATTTGAGGATCACAAAACGTCATTAGTACAAAACAGTATAGCAGCAAATATATCTCCCCATGACTGAGTATTCGATCTGTCAATAATGTTTTATTTTAAACTATGCAATCTCAAACGTAACAAATAATTGTTGGTGTTACGAATGGAAGTAATTACAAAATCCCTGTTTAAACACTGGAACCGTTCAGCTCGCAGCAGGAAGGACAGATTATGAGTCGCTGGTGGAATATTATTTTCCAAATGTATGGCAATTCCAAACTAACACTTGCCTGTTATAAGATATCAAATGTAGAATATGAGCGGACACTTATCCAGACTTTGCGAGACAGGGTGACATTTCTTTTTCTGTCTGGAGTCTGGAGGCCGAAGCTAATGGTGTAAAATGGTTGAAAAGATTTTACAAGGAAACGGTGGAGTTCGCCAATCTAGAATGTGTAACGGGGTTTCATGGCTCAATTTAAGGAACAGAAAGCTCAATGGATATTGTGAGTGTCTGGACAGAGGGTGACAAGTATCCAGTGATTGATACACATTTCTGATGTTAATGTATGGCTTAGAATGCTTTGTTTTGATTTCTAAATCCAAATAGCAACCAGAAATACTCAGGGTATGCTGCAAATTCGCGGAAGAAGTCGGATTTTTCATTTCCCTAATATTTCACTGCTGCGACTGATTTTATGTATATTGCTTAACATGTCAGTTAAAGTAATGTTGGTCCCACTTAGATTTAATATTTAACTTTTCAGTATTTACAAATGTGTCCATTACTCCAACTCAGAATAATTTGTTTCCCATATGGCAGCTCACTGTTCAGAGGAGGAGCATACACCTCTTCCACTGTGAAATATCTATCCCAAATCTGTGTCCGCATTCTATTGATAGTAACTGTAACTTTTACTGGGATTCTGCAAGCGGTTAATTCACGTAGATTCCATTCGGCAATCTATGGTATTCTAACAGTGCCGGCGATCTACTCTCAGACTGTACGGTTCAGCTAGAATTTCAATTCATGTCTGTTCCATTTGTACAACAGACCCAGTGGAGTATTTAATTCTATCTGCTGACGTATCCGAGTTGGATTCAGTGGTAAATCTAATGTTCTTATACACTTGCTGCTGTTTTTTGAAGACTAGTGAACTGAAAATACAACTTTGCTCAAAATATACTCTGATAAGTTTCTACAAGTTAAGTCAACGATTTCAATATTCACTTCATAACTGCGAGCTAACTGGCGATTCCGTAGCAACAACAAAAAAAGAGAAGATTTTATTGAGCAGAGGATTTATTGCATCACAACATAACATTTGTCCTCCTTTCTTTTATAAGACATATTCTTTCAAGCAACTGCAAAATCCAAACAGTATGTTTACGATTTTATTTCGCGGACTCTCGGTCCTCGAAGAGTGAAGTATTTGATTACAGTAATGGGGAGCTTCTCTATCAGTTAAACAACATTTTCAGTGACATTTGGATTAATGAATATAATGAAAGAGACCCATTGGGAACTGAGAGAAAATGAACCAAGTCAACGACTAAAATCTAAACAAAACCACTTGGCCTGTGGAAGGAGATGAAAGAACAGCTCTCGATCTGCCACAGAAAACGGCAGAGAACCTGAAAACGTGGAATACTTTTGAGAAATAAAAATAATTATAAACTGAAAAAAGTCACTGTATAGAAATATTAATTTAACACATTCTGGTAATATTCCGGTACGAGATATGAGGCAATTGAACAACAAACGTCACAAAGCAAATCACGAATATTTAGTAAATTGCATTATCAACATAACAAGTATTTTCTTCATATAAATGAATTAATTAATGACATTGTTAATTGCAATTCATATTAATACGTTAAAATGCATTATTCACAGACTTAGCGCAGCACTCAGAGGCTGGGGCACCTATTTTGAATGTTTTTTTTTTCTGTACACGGGTTCAGAGAGAAAATACACTGAGAATTATCAAATGTGTGGATGATCCTCGCCAAAAGTCCTGCATTTTTAAACGCAGTGATTTGGCTTCCACTCAATTTCCTTTACCAGCAGATTCGAACAGCGACTGCACTAATTTGTACCAACACAAATCAAGTAATCCGAATTGAGGTTTTACAGGAATTAGTTGTCCATGCACACGTGCGGCATTTCCATTCAGTTTTGTATTTAAATCTCAGGCTGCTGTAACTCTCGACCGAGGAATAAAACAGAGAATCCAGATTATTAGCTACTGAAACTCTGCTACTTAAATTCCCAATTCCAATGCGCACTTCATAATAACGAAGGACACAATTTGAATATATTAAAGCCTTTTTCCCCTAAGGGGGAAAATCCAAAACATTGCTGGAAAATATATATAATTTGACAGATGTAGATTTGACAGCCTATTTTGTTTTTCAACTCCAATTTATTTATTCCGCACAGGAATGCCAGGTAGACGGCGATCTAAAACAATTTCCGTTGGGCACTCGTGGTCTCAGAGCAATATTCGCCAAAGCTGTTCGGCTCCTCGGTCCAAAGTGACTGTGCAGGGTGGAATAAAATTAATTCAGTCTAACCCCACGAGCCTGTTCTTGGGCTCCTTTGTGCGTTACAAACACTTCAAATACATAAGCAAGTTTATTATCAATGTGCTGAGCACTTCTTCATCCTCCTCTTTTTCAGACACTGAACTGGCCTCCTCTCATTGTAAACTGATGTCCATTAATATCCCATTACCTCAACACGACACTTATTATCCAAATCATCAACTTTCTCTTACTTCTATCACCAACATATTTTTTAATCACGAAAGCTCAAATATATATGTCAATATTTTATATCACTGAACTCTCAACAGACATCGGGATACTTTCAATCAATAATAACTCACAGTTGAGAAGCTGCAATGCAATTAGAGTCAGGAAGGAGCGCAGCATCGTCCCGACTGTCGGTTACTGCGATCAGACTTGACTATTCACCGAGTTTTGTACACCGGGACTGGGCTGTCCTTCTAACACTTTCTGAAACATCAAACGCTCCAGGAATGAATTATTTGTTCAGAAAATAATGTTTCCTCCCGTCTGATAAATTGATGTTCCCATATGTGAAATATAAATTGCCGTTTGATAAAAGATACCAATGACAGTTATATCCACCCCTTGCCGTGTGCGGCTAATGAGGCCTACATTTTTGATAAGGAAGTGAGTTACCCACCCAGCATCGGATCATCAAATCATCATATCTTATAGAACAGACACAGGCGGGTGAGGGAAATACATGTGGGAAATGTTTACAAATCATATTCGGCCTGAAGTGGGTTATGCACTTTTTTCAAAACTGTTTAACCAAAATTTCAACGGACAATTTCCAAGGAACAGTTGAAAGCTGTGGAGAGGATAAGGGTTAAAATTCCCAGGTTAAATCCAGGGGAAATGGACTGTTGTGACGTGGAGAAAATGCATAAATTGCATGTCAGATTCAAACACTTTCCTCAAGAAATCTGAGTGAGTGTTCTCACCGACAAGTCCAATCCAATCGGCTGTTTAAGAATCCTATAGAGTCCGAATACAGTCTGCATTCACAACCTGATTTTCACATCTTCACAAGGGAACAAGGGAAGATATTTCACTTCAGCAGCAACTCAAGCAAGAAGTTCAAAATAATATGTGGAATAAAAAAATCTTTTCTTTTGTTGTAAAAACAAACCTTTTCCAACTTGTTCAAGAACAATTTGTTCTAACTCAGTAAATTTTTATTGACTTCTATTTGGAGAGCAGTATTCTCAAAAAACAGAAAGCTCAATTTATTATTTTTTTATACATAGCACACCTATGGAGAAATCTTAGATGAAATGCTTCTGTTAAAATACTGTTATTAGTGACCAAAGAGGTGGATGGGGGTAAGGCGGTTGATGTAGAATATATGGACTTTAGTAAGGCGTTTGATAAGGTGGCCCATGGAAGACTTCTACAGAAAATGCTGATGTGTGGAATAGAGGGTGATTTAGCTAATTGGATTAGGAATTGGCTGGCAGATAGAAGACAGAGGGTGGTGGTTGATGGGAGATATTCATCGTGGAGTTCGGTGACAAGTGGTGTGCCTCAGGGGTCTGTTTTGGGGCCCCTGCTGTTTGTAATTTTTATAAATGATCTGGATGAGGGTATTGAGGGATGGATCAGTAAATTTGCAGATGATACTAAAGTTGGTGGAGTGGTAGATAGTGAAGAGGGGTGTTTTAGTTTACAGAGTGACTTGGACAAGTTGCAGAGCTGGGCCGAGAGGTGGCAAATGGAGTTTAATGTGGAAAAGTGTGAGGTAATGCACTTTGGCAGGAACAATAAATGTGTAGAGTATAGGGCTAATGGTAGGGCTCTTAATAGTGTTGAGGAACAGAAGGATCTTGGTGTATGTGTCAATAGATCCCTGAAAGTAGGCAGTCAAGTGGATAAAGTTGTTAAGAAGGCATATGGAGTCTTAGCTTTTATTGGTAGGGGGATTGAATTTAGGAGCCGCAGCATCATGTTGCAACTGTACAAAACTCTAGTGCGGCCGCACTTGGAGTATTGTGTGCAGTTCTGGTCGCCACATTATAAGAAAGATGTGGAGGCATTGGAGAGGGTACAGAGGAGGTTTACCAGGATGTTGCCTGGTATGGAGGGCAGGTCCTATGAAGAGAGGTTGAAGGATTTGAGGTTGTTTTCGTTAGAAAGGAGGCGGCTAAGAGGGGATCTTATTGAAGCATATAAGATGATTAGAGGTTTAGATAGGGTGGACAGTGATAGCCTTTTTCCTAGGATGGAGAAAGCTAGCACGAGGGGACACAGCTTTAAATTAAGGGGTATGAGTTATAGGACGGATATCAGAGGTAGGTTCTTTACTCAAAGAGTGATTAGGGAGTGGAATGCCCTGCCTGCAGCTGTTGTAGATGCGCCAAGTTTGGTGGCGTTTAAGAGGTTAATTGATAAGTATATGGAAGAGAAGGGAATGGTTTAGTTTGGAGGGGCATTGCTTTTTATTTTGGTCGGCACAACATCGAAGGCCGAAGGGCCTGTTCTGTGCTGTAATGTTCTATGTTCCATTGGAACTTAACAATTTTGTGTTCATACTTTAGAAGCACCATTACATATCTGAGCGATTTTGCTGCTTCCGCCCAGTTTAGAGTGACAGAGTTCTGGGGGACAATGCTGCTCAGAAATATTTCTTATCTGCTGGACAAATGTAATTTTCTTTTCATGATCAACTTGTGAGTCATTTGAGTGAGCGTGTTTAGAGAAGGGAAGCCCACAGACATATTTGTTCCAAACAGGATTAAATGATTCCTGAGAAGCTGAACAATTGGTATTGAGTTATACTCTGTGTCATCCCGAAGCAGCTCACTGTCTGCGGAGCCTCAGAACACTCGCTGTGTGTTTTGTTGTGTTGCTGAACCGACAGGAAACACCTGGCCTTGTGGTCAGGTCTCTGCTCGCATGTTAGTCGCTGCTGCACTTCAACATTGACAGATTGCAATTAGACATTCGAACTTGTGTCGAGCAGTGCACTGAGACATGTAAAACTTCAAATACCTTCATGAATTCACAGGCAGCATATGACAGAATGACATCTATAAATATCCCAACAGTTACCGGGGATTCCAGGAATAGTGTGTCGCTCAACTTTATTAAATTTCACTCATGTTCCACCACTTCGAAATCAATGGTGTGAGATTAAACCGATTGCCTGGGCTGCATAAAACAATATACTACACACAGATCTTTACCACGCTTAGACGCGGAGGGTCCACCATTCAGCTCCATATCTATTGTCTCTCACTGTTTCCCCCGTGAACACAGCAGACCGGGTGCACAAGTTCACTTATCGTGCAGAGATGAGAGCAGATAAGAATATAGGATAATGAGTACAGCTCCTCCTTTATTTCCATAATATCTTTACATTTTTCGATCACTTTCAATGTATTTCAGTTCTCAAAAAAGTATCCAATCTATGAAATGAAAAACACGGAGTGATTTCCATGTGAGTCATTTTGTTACATTCACATCCCTCAATTCCTTTATTACTGAGAGGGCGGCTTAAACACTGTCGTCACTTTGTGATGCGACAAAGTCTTTGACAGCTACTGGGTGTCATGGAAATTAGAGTTTCAGATATTGATATGTTATTCAGGATGGAGACTTATTACGGATTGGTTATTTAGAAAATACTGTGGGTATCGAGTCAGTTTATGGAGGTTGAATTAGCAAACATTGGTTGGTCTTTGATATCAATTGCATTCATCTTTCCAGTTGGCAGCACCTGTCGGCAAAACATATTTTTTTTCCAGCTAAAATGTCTTACGTCTCACATCTCCAAGCAAAAAAATATGCTGTTTATTTGTTGTCTGTTTAATCAGTATCCAAATATCTTGGTGAAGTATCTTATTTACCTGAACATTAAGTAAAATCTTAACATATATGCATTAATTTCAATCCCAGAACTCACAGGTTAACACTCAGTGATTGAACCATTGGATTCCTATTTTGCAGCAGAAGGTCATTCACCATATTGAGTCTGAATTGACTCTCCAACAGAGAATCTTCCTCGTGCTTTATCTCCGTGACTCCACATTTTTTTATGTTGCTAAAACCCTAATTTATATTTTTTGCGACACCAAGGGGCAATTGCTGGTCGACATAACCTACCCAGCATTGCATTTTTTTTTGGACTGGTTCAATTCCTTTGTAAAAAGAAAGTTCAATATATCTCTCTGTCATCTACATCCTAACCACTATGTGGAGATGTCGGCGATGGACTGGGGTGAGATCTGTAAGAAGTCTCATCGCTTTGTGATGCGATAAAATTCCCTCAACACTCATCTGATAAAGGAGCAGCCCTCTGAAAACTCGTGATACCAAATAAACCTGTTGGACTTTAACCTGGTCTTGTGAGACTTCTTGCAACATCCTGTCCATTATCGACCAGACCCTGATCCTAGTGGTGCACTCTGTACATCAGCTTCCATTTCAACAAAACGCTTTCTATCTTCAATTTCTGTGCCTTAACATTGGGTCAGATATGGATACAAAGCGTCGAGTTACCCTGGATCCAATGGCCTTTTAGCTTATCGATCAGTGTATTTTCTCTTTTGTCATTCAGTTTCTGAAGTCTGGCTGGAGCCACTCTGTCCAGGTGTGGCTGGGGTCAAACTATATTTTGAAATTCCGTGTCACAGAAGGGGCTGCAGTCAGTCTGTCCTTTCAGATTCAGTGTCACAGACCGGGCTGTGCTCGAAATGTTATTTGAAATTCATGGTTTCAGGCCTGGCAGGTTCATTCTGTCCTGTGAGATTCAGTTTCACAGGCTTGTTTGGAATCGGTGTGTCTTTTGAGATTCAGTGTCAAATGTCTAGCTGGTTCACTGTGCCTCTCAATATTCAGTGTCAGAGACCTGACTGGTTTCACTCTGTCTTTTGAATACAGAGTCACAGACCTGGTTGGAATCACTGTGTCCTTTCAGTTTGAATGTCACAGGTCTGTCTGTAACATTTTATCCTTTGACATTCAGTGTCAGAGGCCTGACTGGATTCACTCTGCCTTCTGAGATTCAGTGTTACAGACCTGGCTGGGTTTTCTCTGTTTTTGAGATTCAGTGTCACAGGCCTGCCTGTGTTCACTCTGCCTTTTCAGTTTTAGTGTTATGGGCCCGTTTGCATTCACTGTATCTTTTATGATTGAGTGCCACAGGCCTGGCTGGTTTCACTCTGTCCTTTGAGATTTAGTATCACATGCCTGGCTCAGTTCACTGTGTCATTTGAGGTTCAGTGTCACAGGCTGGTCTGGAGATGGAGAGAGTGTGGTGGCTTCCTGAGTGCATTGAGAGAGCATCACTAACTGATGGAGAGTCAGGTGGCTGAGTGCACTGAGACAGCATCACCAGCAGATGTAGTGTAAGGAGGCTCACTGGGTGCAGTGAGACAGCACCATCAGCGGATGGAGAGAGTGAGGGGTAACAGTGCCATGAGATGGCAACAGCAGCAAATGGAGAGAGGGGTAAATGAGTGCATTGAGTCAGCATCAACAGTAGATGGAGGGAGTGAGTATTCTAAACTGAGTGCTGTAAGACAGAAACACCAGGAGATGGAGACAGTGAGGGGGTAACTGAGAGGACATGGACAGATTGCTGTAATGTGGGAAACACAAAGGATGTCTGTAGGATGTGGCAGGTCACAGGCCGGGAGCTGAAACTGGGTAAACAGAAGGATAGCAGTTGGATATGTGAGGTTGCAGATTTGTTAATTGTAGCAGTAAATGACGATGTAAGCTTGATTTTTGGAGGACAATGTGGTGAAATGTAAAGATGACTGAGAATAACAGAAGACATTTGGAGTAAAAAGAAAGATTGTTGATTTGCAGATAGCAGTGAGGAAAATAACCGTGTTTGGGGGACGCAGAGAGATGTGTGGCAAGTAGAAGGAGTGAGGATAATAGTCGGATATGAGAGGACAGAGGCAGATTGGTGAAACATAGTTAGCAGTATGGATAATAGCAGGGTTTGGGGTACAAGACAAATTGCTGAAATCTAGCAATAATGATGATTTTCATCCAGTTTGGAGGATACAGAGAGATGGGAGAAAGGCAATAGTAGCGAGAGTGACATCAGGAATTGGCAGAGCATAGAGAGAATGGTGAAATATTGTAATGAGTGAGGATAGAACTAGGATTCTGGAAGACAGAGACTTTCCTTTAACGTAACAACGAATACGGATAACAGAAGAATTTGTCAGGTTTGCAAATGTTGGAGATATATCCAGGTTTTCTGTGGACACTGACTGATTGAATATCAGGAAGCTTTGCTGATTGGATATCACTGAGCTATGAGGATATCAGTAAGCTTTTGGAGGATAGGGATCCGTGTGAAAATGCAGTAAACAATATGGACAACAGGAGGTTTCAGGGGATACTGAGAGAATGGTGAAACGTAGTGAACAGAGTGGGCAACAGCAAATTACAGGAGAATGCAGATTGAATGCTGAAATGTGGTAAACAGTGTGGATAACAGTATGTTTCAGGGGAATCAGGCAGAATGGTGAAATGTAGTAAACATCCTGGATAAAAACAGTGTTTTGGAGAACATACACGGTTTGGTGAAATGCTGGAAAGAGTGATTGCAGAGGCAGGATTCAGTAAGCTAATGAGAGATTGTGAAGATAACAATGAATTTCGAAGAGACAGGAAATGGATGGAATGTGCTAAACTGTGCGGATAGTGGAGGATGTGTATATTAGGGGTAGTGCTGGAATGAAGCAATGTGCTGTACTGAGTTGTTGGGGAAATACAGTTCTCTGTGTGACCATCTAGAACACAAAACTGAAGAGAAAGGAATCAAACGTGCATCTAACTGTCATAATCTTCATTTATTGGTATATCAATGGATGCTACTACCAAATGGAATTCAAATGCATATGACAAAAAGAAGCTCCAAATATTAATTATAATTCCAGCTCTGCTCTACAATGAAATGTGAAATAAGAGCTTTAATACGGACAGTGCAATACAGGATATACATTCTATTCTGCTTCACATTGAACAGAATGTAGACCCTCACAAACTGAGAAGGTAAAATGCAAATTCATGAAAGAAAACAAGGGGAATGACTGACTGATTCAGGAACTTCAATACCGATATCTGGAGTTGAATCACATCCCAAACAGAGATATTTGTGGAAATGTTAAAGATTCTCCCTTTGATGTAATGCAGAGTCATATATCTGAGGACACCACATCCTGGATTTGTTGATGATTATTACCTGAAACTGTAAAGGAAATAACGATAAATGCTAAAAATTCCAGAATATGCTAAACACATCACACGTGCTTCTATTTTGTTTCACAATATTCAAGTTCAACCGGCTGTTTATTTCTTTCTAAAGCACACTGCATCTTCTCTCTGATACTTTCATTGTAATTCACGACTGGAAATATTGCAGGGTTTGGATCTTGCTGGATGGTAAGGAGATGAGAATGAGAGTTTTAGACAACTACATTAGTGGTGGTAACTATTGGGAAATGTCAGGATGATGTGGAACTTCCTGGGACATGAGAGATGATGAGAAAACACCAATTTCCTCTGAATTCTCAACAGGCAAAACTTCAAGTTCAGGGGAATTAAAGTCCCGCTCATTAAGATCATGCTTTGACCACATTGTAGGCCAGAATTTTGTAGGCCAGAATTTAAGAAAAGACACATCCCTCTTGAATTAGAGCATTTGGTGAACAGGTG
Source organism: Sphyrna mokarran (assembly GCA_024679065.1). NCBI lineage: Eukaryota > Metazoa > Chordata > Chondrichthyes > Carcharhiniformes > Carcharhinidae > Sphyrna > Sphyrna mokarran. The sequence goes on from JAGIQG010000031.1 coordinate 3,464,256, forward strand.
GAAATGTAACAGGCTTGGAGAAAAGGGTGGCTGGAGCAAGGACTAAGGGAAGATCTGTGATCGACACGGGAGCTTCAATGAGAGAAAAGTGATTCCTCCCTAGACAAAGGGAATGCAAATAGAGAGGGAAAAGAAACAAAGGAACAGAAGCTGTGCCTGGAGCAAGGGTTTGCGGGGTGGGGAGGGAGTGCTGACTGAAAGAAGGAGGAAGGAATCAAAGAAAAGGAAACATAATAAATTCAGAATTTTCTTTCGGAAACTGTTGGACTGGACATTGAATCCAGAAAGTAAAGTGTGTAGGGTGTGTGTGTGTGTGAATGGGAGGATTTCCCCTGGAACTGCTCCGGAACTTGGTTAAAACAATCATCTGTCGATCTCGGATGGATAGGGCTGGAGGGGGAGGCAGGGGTCACTCTGGCTAATCTGCTGTTGCCTTATCCGTGCCCAGCTCGATTTGATCTGTGTAGCCCAACACACTGGAGAATATTTGGAATACACTGAAGATTAGAAATCTAACTACTCTGCCAAATCCTTCAGAGGGTCACACACTGTATTCTAACAAACTGAACTGGATCACACTGATTGGGAGGTCATGCAATGTAACGCTCACAGGCTTCATGAATGAAGTACATTTTTTCAGAGGGACGGGGGAAGGCGGTGGATTTGATGCAGACTCCAGCCTGGTTGTTCCTCTAAACAGGAGCTGAAAGCTATCTATGTGTATGTGTGTCTGTGTCCCAGGGTACAGTTCCAAGAGAGTTGAAAATACTGCATCTCTCTCTCTCTCTCTCTCTCTGCAGAGCTGCTGCTTAAAGACACATTGACAACATTTATCTGACGGAAATATCACTCTCATTCGCTTCCTCTCCTTCCCCAATGAGTGTTTCTACTCGCAAAGAAGTCTAATTTTGTTTTTGCAGTGCTGATCTGTGAGGACTCATTAACCATTAAACACACGGCACACACATTCAGACACCAAGACAGACAACCACAGAGGAGGTTGTTTTGGAAACATGAAATTGAATTTGTAAATGCTGCAACAAATAACTTGCAAAAAATCGTTTGAGTTCAGGCAGCTTCAGCAAAAAATGAACTTTGCAAGAATCATCAAAAGAAGCAAATCCTTAGCCGAAGGAGTTTTGAGTGAACAGATTGGACAATCCACATTCAAACTTGGTCTCTCGTTCCCTGGGCAGGGTGCTAGTTACTTTGAAGCCATTTTCCCTCAGCTCTCAGTATTGGTGATTTGAAGGAAGAGTCTTGGGATAAACCATTTGCCTGGTGCTCACTAACTCACCCACCAACCCACTCGCTCTCTCTCTCTCTCTCTCTCACACACACACACACACACACACACACACACACACACACACACACACACAAAACACCTCTCTCAAACACACACAAAACCATCCCCTCCCCTCCATTCGACCCTCTCAGAGGCGTGTTGCTGTTGGACTGGATCATACCTGGGGTAGGTGGATGGGGGTTGAATAGGGATGTGTCGGCAGTTTGTCTGACTCAGTGACGGTATGAAAAGGCTGGGGATCCATTGCCCTGCCTCTCTACATATTGATTGGTAACTATCAGGGCAACTCTGTCTTTGTGAATATGTGTGTATGCCTGCACTGATATTTGAAACCCCCTTTACCCACCACAAAGCCCCAGGCCCTGGATCTCTCTCCCTCGATGGCAGTCATGAAGTGGAGATGCCGGCGTTGGACTGGGGTAAACACGATAAGAAGATTCACAACACCAGGTTAAAGTCCAACAGATTCATTTGATAGTAAACCCAAAGCTTTCGGGGTTTGCCTCTTCACCGGCTGAGTGGAGAGTTCTGATCTCAGACAGACCATATGACAGCACCCACAGTTTACACAATACTGATTAGAATGTGAGCCTTTACAGCTAACCTGCTATTCTGCTCTTAACTTGCTCTTTAAAACTCTCTTTCTCTCTCTGTCTTTCTCTCCCTGAAATTAAATTGTCACAATTCACGTTGGTGGTTTCCTTCACATTTTATTGAACAATGAAATGTAGATAGGAATGTCTAGGCAGAGAGACAGGGTTTGGGTGCCAGGATTGGTAAGAACATTGGAGAGATAGAGTCAGGGAAATTCTAAACCACCCCCCCCACCCCACCATCCAAATATAAATTCCCTTGGAAAGAGAGAGAGAAAAAACAGCACAGAAACGGCCCACTCAGCACACCAGCTTAATGCTGATCATCAAATCCTAATCTATCCTGCTCCCATTCCCCAGCACTTGCTGCAGATCCCACGTTGCCTCAGCGATTCAAGTGCTTGAATTTACCCGGCCCGGTCTCGATTCTTTTCTTTTTCCTTCGAAACAATTTGTGGCCCGTCAGCAAGATTTTGTTTTTAGAAAAAATGTCCTCACTGTTGTAGCGCGAGCAAAGGCCACAGGCCCAGTGTGTGCACTGGGAAGATCCCACATCAATAGCAGTGTGAACCGAGATCAGATGGGACACAGTCCTTCCCATTACACCCTCACACTCTCATCTGCTGTGAGCCCCCTCTTCCACTCACTATCCTGAGTGTTTGTGTGTGTGTGTGTGTGTGTGTGTGTGTGTGTGCGCGCGCGCGTGCGCATGCGTTCCCAAGTTTGCAGAAAATGTTGAACTTCCTCTTTAAACGAAAGCAAACCGTTTTCAAACTAAAATCCCTGCGGTGCACAGCAAGATCCCAGAATATTCTATCATTTGTTTTCAATCTTTTCGTCTATTTTGGTAAATTTTCACAAGGAGCGAGTGAGGCAGAGAGGGGCTGAGATAGTGAAATTCACCCTCTTCTCCCCGGCACCCTCAGAATTGAATCATAACACGAAGGGCAGCACGGTGACATAGTGGATTAGCGCTGCTACCTCACAGCTCCAGGGATCCGGTTTCGATTCCTGGCTTGGGGCACTGTGATCCTGTGTCTCTTCCCATCCCCTCACTGCAACCCACAGACCTCACCTCATGCTGTCTTTTCCTGTTTTCCCCTCTCTCTCCTTCCCTGTCTGTCTCTCTGTATCTACATTTCTGTGTCAGTCTTTCTCTGACTCTCTTCCCCCGCCCCCGTCTTTTTTTTAACTCTCCCCCTCCATCTTTCTTTGTTTTCCCTCTCTCCCACTCCCTCAACCTTCTGTCTTTCTGTCTATGTACGTCTCTGTCTCTCTCTCTCTCTCTCTCTCTCTCTCTCTCTCGCACCCCCTCTCCCTTCACAGTTCTTTCCAAAGTCACCCCACACTCTCGCCCGCTCCAAGTCCCCTTCACGACTCTTTACGCTCTGTGTCTCAGTCTATGTGACTGTGTGATCCCAAATGTCCAGAAAGTGTTGAACTCCCTCTTAGAACGAAGCCAAACGAATTTAAAACAAAATTCCTGTGATGTACAGGAAGTTCCCACAAGGTGCAGTCAGCTGCGCTGAGATAGAATGTACCGGTCACGCCATGCAGAATGTAGGCACTAGTCCGCCACTGTATCCAACTGTCCCTGCCTATGGAACCCTAGATTGGTGGTGTCCGGCCTCCCCAGCCTGTGTCTCTAAATCCATGTGGGGTTCTGAAGAGAGACCCCTAATTTACGGCGAAGTAAGAGGCCACCTCATGAGACACACAACCTGGGAGTGGACGGCTCAACACACAACTGTAGTAACTCATTTAAAGCGCACCTTTGCCACAACGCCAGCCTTACTAGTCCCCGACACAGATATACCAAACACCATAGACATTGCAGCCTCCAGTCACGCACTATTATTACAAGAAAGACATGACAGACCAGCTCAGAGGTCTATGCCTTACAAGTATTTCACACAGTCGAACAGGGCTTCTCCAGGCGCGAACGACATCTGCTTGCAGCGTTTTAGGCTGTGCAACATTTCGCTGTATCACCGAACTGAATCCAAAAACTGTTCATCCTGAACACACCCCAAAGCTTTAACTTTTCTAATATCGATTGGAAAAGCTATAGTTCAAGTACGTTAGACGGGTCAGTTTTTGTTCAATGTGTGCAGGAAGGTTTCATGACTCAGTATGTAAATAGGCCAACAAGAGGTGAGGCTATATTGGATTTGGTACTGGGTAATGAACCAGACCAGGTGTTAGACTTGGAGGTGGGTGAGCACTTTGGAGATAGTGACCACAATTCGGTTACGTTTACCTTAGTGATGGAAAGGGATGGGCACATACCGAATAACAGTAGTTATAGCTGGGGGAAAGGTAATTATGAGGCTATTAGGAGAGATTTAGGATGCATAGGGTGGAACAGGAAATTGTAGGAGCTGGGGACATCTGAAATGTGGAGCATATTTAAGGAACAGCTTCTGCATGTCCTTAATGAATATGTACCTGCCAGGCAGGGAGGAAGTGGTCGAGTGAGGGAACCATGGTGTACTAGGGAAGTTGAATCTCTGGTGAAGAGGAAGAAGGAGGCTTATATAATGATGAGACGTGAAGGCTCAGTTAGGGCACTGGAGAGCTATAAATTAGCCAGGAAGGAGCTAAAGAGGGAGTTGAGAAGAGCTAGAAGAGGACACAAGAAGACTTTGGCGGATAGGATTAAGGAGAATCCTAAAGTTTTTTGCAGGTATATAAATAATAAAAGATTGGTTAGGGCAAGTTTAGGGCCAGTGAGAGATAGCAGTGGAACGTTGTGCTGGAGCCTGAGGAGATAGGAGAGACACTGAATGAGTATTTTTTGTCAGTATTCACGCAGGAGAAAGACAATGTTGTCGTGGAGAATACTGCGATACCAGGTTGTAGACTGGGCAGGATTGAGGTTCATAAGGAGGAGGCATTAGCGAATCTTGAGAGTATGAAAATTGATAAGTCCCCTGGGCCAGATGGGATCTACCCTAGGATTCTCTGGGAGGCTAGAGAGGAGATTGCAGAGCCTTTGGCTTTGATCTTCATGTCATCGTTGGCTACAGGTATAGTGCCAGAAGACTGGAGCATGGCAAATGTCCCTTTGTTCAAAAAGGGGAGTAGGGACCATCCTGGAAATTATAGACCGGTGAGCCTGACATCTGTTGTGGGCAAAATCTTGGAAAGAATTATAAAGGATAGGATTTATAAGCATCTAGAGAGAAATAAATTGATTAGGGATAGTCAGCACGGTTTTGTGAAGGTCGTGCCTCACAAACCTTATTGAGTTTTTTGAGGAGGTGACAAAAGAGGTAGATAAGGGTAAGGCAGTTGATGTAGTGTATATGGATTTTAGCAAAGCGTTTGATAAGGTTCCCCGTGGTAGGCTACTGCAGAAAGTGCAGATGCATGGGATTGAAGGTGATTTAGCAGTTTGGATTAGGAATTGGCTAGCTGATAGAAGGCAGAGGGTGGCGGTTGATGGGAAATATTCAACCTGGAATGCAGTTACAAGTGGTGTACCTCAAGGATCTATTTAGGGGCCACTGCTGTTTGTCATTTTTATAAATGACCTAGATGAGGGTGTAGAGGGTTGGATTAGTAAATTTGCTGACAATCCCAAAGTGGGGGGAATTGTAGACAGCAAGGATGGATGTTACAGTTTGCAGAGGGACATAGATAGATTGCAGAGCTGGGCCATGAGGTGGCAAATAGAATTCAATACGGATAAGTGTGAGGTGATTCACTTTGGTAGAAATGACAGGCATATGAAATATAGGACTAATGGAAGGGCCCTTAATAGTATTGTCGAGCAGAGGGATCTTGCGGTACAAGTACATAGCTCTTTGAAAGTTGGCACCCAGGTTGATAAAGTTGTTAAGAAGGCGTACGGTGTGTTAGCTTTTATTGGTAGAGGGATTGAATTTAGGAGCCGTGAGGTTATGTTACAACTGTACAAAACTCTGGTGCGGCCGCACTTGGAGTATTGCGTACAGTTCTGGTCGCTGCATTATAGGAAAGATGTGGAAGCATTGGAAAGGGTGCAGAGGAGGTTTACCAGGATGTTGCCTGGTATGGTGGGAAGGCCTTATGAGGAAAGGCTGAGGGACCTGAGGTTATTTTCATTAGAGAGAAGAAGGTTACGTGGTGACCTAATTGAGGCGTATAAGATGATCAAAGGACTGGATAGGGTGGATAGAGAGAGCCTTTTTCCTCGGATGCTGATGTCCAACACGAGGGGACATAACGTTAAATTAAGAGGTGGTAGTTATAGGACGGATGTCAGAGGCAGGTTCTTTACACAGAGGGTGGTGAGAGCGTGGAATGCCCTGCCTGCAGCAGTTGTGGACTCGCCTACTTTGCGGGCATTCAAATGTTCGGTGGATAGGCATATAGATGATATTGGAATAGATTAGGTTAGAGGGTCCACTGGCCGGCGCAACACCAAGGGCCTAAGGGCCTGTACTGCGCTGTAATGTCCTATGTTCTATGTTAAAAAAGCTTCTGCTGGACGGCCGCCTTAACACCAGCTCAGTAAACCAGGTCCGCGCTATCTATTGGACACGACTACTGCAGGGTTGGGGCATCACTGTAAAGGGAACCAAAGTGCCCACGTTCCTGGCAAATAATTTAAATTATGGGAGTCAGGATCCCTACAGGTGCATTTGTCCCGAAGGAAAAGGAGAAAAGGTCATGGACAAAATAGACAGTCACGCAACGGAAGGACTGAGCCGTGAGAATTGATGGGGTCGCTTCATCCACCATAGAGGAATGGACCAGAATCGCTGGATATGGCGTTTATGTGGAAAATCAACAGGGAGATCCACTAATAGAACTCGCCCTCAATGTACCCATTCATCTGAGTGCTCAACTGCCGAACTAGCAGCAGACAGAGTGAGTTACCCAGACCTTTTTCCACACCCCATCAACGTACATTCTGAGAGCTTATCCATGTGCAATAGTTTGACTGAGTTCCTCCCGTTATGGGAAGCAAGAGGCTTCGTCTCTGCTGACGGAAAGCCCCCAACCGACAGCCCCCTTATTATAATATATTCTGCGTGGGCACCCTTTACACATGTGAAAAGGTGGCCATGGATAGAATTCTGCATAAGGAGTTACTAAGGTTAGAAAGCCACTGCAGGATCTCCCCACCTGGTATCTGAAAGACTGATGCATTAGCCAATGGCGGGGCCTGTATGGGACAGTTTTGGCAGCTACGTGTAGGAGAGCAAGTAAACACTGTGACCATCTGCGAAAACACTATAGCCGACCTGGCCCAGGCACAGCGCTGACAAATCCCAAAATAAATTTCAGAATGACTCTACTCAGCTCCAGATGAGAAACGGAAGGAGAAATGCAGGTTTGGTATTAAAGACAGACACAGATATAGTCCCTACCCAAAACAGAAATCAACTCATCAACCAGTACCATAATGGACATGACCATCAGGGCACAGAGACAATAATCAAGTGGTTCAGAGAATTATGTTGGTGGCGATAGTGACTGCGGTAGGATTTAATAAAGGGGATCCTGTAGATGGATTAGATCAATGTAGACAGAGAAAAGGGGACCATCCGACTGAATTTGCTGTTTGTTTATGGATCCACTTCACAGGAGCAGAAAAACAACACATGATTCCCAGAAATTCCCTTTGCTCTCATGATGATATGCAACATCGTTTCAGTTTGCAGGATAACCACCCTCCCCCTGCCCCTCCACCAATCACACACATACACATTAATGAATGGCCGACCTCTGAGGGAGAGCTGAATATTTATTGGTGTTTGTGTTAACTGAGCCTTCAGCTCACACACGGAACCCTATAGCGTTACAGCGCTCACCCACGAGAAAACAGATAAGATTAAAGCAACCCAGATAAACGCGCTGTCCGATTCAGAATTAAAAAAAGGACAGAGCAAATATTTCGATGAAAGGATACATCCGGTAGAATATACGGTTGGCCAACAGGTAATGATTTTCCTCGATAACTCCAGTTCTTTCTTGTCCCCGAGATATGAAGGCCCACCACCCAGAAAATAAGGCCCCTAGTCCATAACATCCTGATCGACAACGGGAAAACCGGTTGGTTCCACGTCAATCGACTGAAAGCTTGTGTCGCTTGTGGAAGATGACACTATGCGACCAGATTGGCTTCACCCAGGGAAAATGCATTACTCTGCAAACCTTCTCATCCACTTTCTGGTTCAGACCAAGCTCTTGTCCCTATCACTACAAGGGACTCCTCCAGGGAAGAAGCAATGTGCTTAGTCAAGCGATCTTCATTTATTGCATCTTTGCTGATGTCTGTCAAGATTAATGCTTCAGAGTCAGACTCTACAAACTGCAATATTGGCGTTGTGAAGTGACATTGTTGGTTGTAATATTCGACCTCCGCCCCTTTTCCCAAGATTCTGCAGTCACTGCCAATTGGCCTGATGGACGTTAGCTCACATCAGACGAAGTCATTTCCCTCTTTTTTTCCGGGTATACTCTGCATTAGTTAATGTTTCAAACCTTAATCCTTTTTCCAGCATCCTTCAGCCGAAGGTTCGACGCCTGCTGCGGCTGCCTTGGTCAAAGTGAGGCCACATGCGTGTGAAAGTGCGCCATCCTGTGACCGTGCCTGATCCTCCAAAGTTGTCTCAAATGATCATTTCCATCAGTCTGAGTTCTCCCTTTGTTGGGGGTCTGAAATCATAATTGATTTTCAATCAGGATAGGCCCACGGCGAGCCAGATGAAAGAATAGGAAATTAATTTCAAGGTTATTGCATGTCGCCACCTTTCCATACCCATTGTGTTTGGTGTCGAGAATACAAACGTTACAAAAGAACAGAATTGTCCTAAGTGTCAGCTTCATATTATCCTGCGCATGCGTTTCCTGTTGTCGAAGAAATGGCAACTTATCCAATTAGTGCTTCGAGTTCTGCTTCAAGGGCCATGGTGTCTTTCACCTTAAATCCAAGCGTTGAACGTCACATTGAGATCTAAATGAGTCAATAAATAATTTGAATGTGAATTTGATCGTAAACTCAGCATATCTGATAGTATGAGTGCCATTGCTCCAATGTGGAGACTTCTTTGCTTATTCGTAGAAAATGACATGTTTTTTGTGCTAAGAATGGAACTAAGCTGCGTTTATGTGGCTAGATTTGTCACCATTGATTTTGTGTCTTTTGGTCACTTTGCCTAACGTACACACAGTTTGTGGAGACTAATTTCCAGCAGATAAATAAACACTTAGAATCGTTTTGCCTTGACTGGGGTTCTTGATTTTTTTTGAGCAGTTAAGCTAAGATTATTTTTTTGTCCAAATTTGCAACTGTTTTCTGGGTGGTCTCTTCCAGTTATAAGTTCAATTGAGGCAGATTGTCATTCTGCACTGTGGGATTCTATGATCATGCGATTCTCAGCAAATCACCTGGGGTAAGAATGTGTAAGCGAATTTCAAACCCGGACTCATTGGCATCAATTTGAGAGGCATTGTTGGCAATTAGTCATTTTCTTTGATGACTGCTTCAGCATCAACTAAACTCTGAAACTAATCTTCCCTATTGCCACTGCAAAACAGACTTAGGCACCTGACTCACAGTTATTCAGTGTAAGAAGTGGAACTTCTTTTTCAGTCTTGACATAGTTTGACCTGACATTGCCGAGGATAGCATCTCCATTTCTGGCATGGCTATTCTGCTTCCCTCGAGGACATGCTGACCTTCAGATGCTTTGTTTTTGTTGGTCATCCTGGCTTTCCTTTTGGAATAATATTGTCTTAACTAATAATAATGTTATCTTAGCAGGCAATGTGGAAATGCAATTTTTATTTTTAGATCCAGTTTTGTCAAATAATGATCCTATTGCTTCACGGATGAATGTTTTTATTGACTTTAAATATTGCTCCAGCTTTTGTGTGTGTGTAACGTGGGCACCCGTGTATGGAGATGTCGTTGAATGAACAGTTGGTGGACAGGAGATTTCTCCCGAAGTCATTAAAATGATGTTCATATTTCCCGATATAGAACAGAGTTTGTATGAAGGAGTCACTGATATTATTTGTTTCTGAAACCACACTGGGTAGCATAGTTCGAAGTGGTTGCTGTGGCTCGATGGATTTTGCCAGCTGGTTTATTTGGCAAAGCTTGCAATAACATGATTGTGCTGTGTGTTCTTTTTCTGACCGAAAAGTTGGTGATATGGTTACACCGTTTCCTAAATAACCCAGAAGAAACCCACACAGACACAGAGAGAATGTGGAAACTCAACACAGATGTGACCCAAAGCGAGATTCAAACCCTAGCCCTCCGAGGCAACTGTACTAACCAATGTGTCACCGTGCCTCCCGCCCCAACACCACAAATCCTGCCACAATGCTTAATATGTTAAGAAATATCAACTTAATGCGAAGTGAAAAGTCATGATGGCAGCGTGAAAGAAGTGGTTCTGGAGTTTGTTGGGACGTTTTCAGACTTCAGTATCGTTTTCCAGATTGAAGAATGTGAAAGAGATAATGTCCGGGGTGTTGGGATGAGTTTTCTAAATATTTGTTAGCGCTTTTACCTCTTAGCACAGCTTTAAAATAAATGCCGATTGCTTTATAAATCAAAACTCCTTCCAACCTGCCCCCAGCACTTTTCAACCAAACTCATGAGCAATTCTGAATTTCCGCTGTACGTTCCACTCAAACCTCACTTTCGGGCAGAGCCTCACATGCTCCCTGAACTCAATTTCATCGAAACCTTCTGTTGAAAATGTCATGTAATGTGAATCATACATCAGTTCAACGTTAATTAGACTTCACTGACTAACAAGTATCAAATAATTCAACTTTAAAGTTCCCTTCTTGATATTTGACACTGTCTTAAACCCTCATAATTCCCAAACGGTGGGTATTCGTCCTGTCAGGAAGCAAAAGAGTTACATGAGTTCCTCTACTCTGGATCCTGGACTCATTAACTTAGTTCACTCAGAAGACCACTCAATTTATTTTCCACTTAACATAGATGAGGTTAAGGGGGGCTGATCGATGATTCTGGGATGACATGGCGGGATTAGGGAAAACACTGTCTGCAATGATTGTCAAAGACGAACCATCACAACATTTAAGAAACATTTAAATGAGCGATTGCAACGTCACAAGTTTCTAGGCTATGGACCAATAGTATGAAACTGTGATATGAACACATCAGAGCTGGATATCAGGAGCAGACCGGGTGGGCAAAATAATCCTTCTGTGTTGTAAATCTCGATGGTTCTAATGATATGAATACATTTGCTGGACAGACAGTATCAACAAAGAACAAAGAAGAACAAAGAACAAAACAAAAATCAGCGTAAATATTGGGAGGACGGGGTAGGGGAGGAATTCGCTCAGGGTCTCAATCCACAGGGGGGTCGTTATGGGGAAATTTTGAAACACCGGAGTCAGTGTTGGTTACAGTGTCAAGTAAGGAAGGAAAGCTTGTTTCATATATTGCACAGGTGACTGTGATATGAAACACACACACACACACACACACACACACACGCTTTTTTTTTGAGCTTTCGCCAATGCCACACAAATTCGAAATGAGTGCCTTGCACAAATGACGACTGCTGGTTTCACAGAAGCGAGATTCCCGCAGCAGTGTAGTACTTAAACTGCACCAGACGAGAGAGCAGCCATGCAGGACAATCGGTGACGAGTGGTGTGCCTCAGGGGTCTGTTTTGGGGCCCCTGCTGTTTGTAATTTTTATAAATGATCTGGATGAGGGTATTGAAGGATGGATTAGTAAATTTGCAGATGACACTAAAGTCGGTGGAGTGGTAGATAGTGAAGAGGGGTGTTATAGTTTGCAGAGGGACTTGGACAAGTTGCAGAGCTGGGCCGAGAGGTGGCAAATGGAGTTTAATGTGGAAAAGTGTGAGGTAATGCACTTTGGCAGGAACAATAAATGTGTAGAGTATAGGGCTAATGGTAGGGCTCTTAATAGTGTTGAGGAACAGAAGGATCTTGGTGTATGTGTCAATAGATCCCTGAAAGTAGGCAGTCAAGTGGATAAAGTTGTTAAGAAGGCATATGGAGTCTTAGCTTTTATTGGTAGGGGGATTGAATTTAGGAGCCGCAGCATCATGTTGCAACTGTACAAAACTCTAGTGCGGCCGCACTTGGAGTATTGTGTGCAGTTCTGGTCCCCACATTATAAGAAAGATGTGGAGGCATTGGAGAGGGTACAGAGGAGGTTTACCAGGATGTTGCCTGGTATGGAGGGCAGGTCTTATGAAGAGAGGCTGAGGGATTTGAGGTTGTTTTCGTTAGAAAGGAGGCGGCTAAGAGGGGACCTTATTGAAACATATAAGATGATTAGAGGTTTAGATAGGGTGGACAGTGATAGCCTTTTTCCTAGGATGGAGAAAGCTAGCACGAGGGGACACAGCTTTAAATTAAGGGGTATGAGTTATAGGACGGATATCAGAGGTAGGTTCTTTACTCAAAGAGTGATTAGGGAGTGGAATGCCCTGCCTGCAGCTGTTGTAGATGCGCCAAGTTTGGTGGCGTTTAAGAGGTTAATTGATAAGTATATGGAAGAGAAGGGAATGGTTTAGTTTGGAGGGGCATTGCTTTTTATTTTGGTCGGCACAACATCGAAGGCCGAAGGGCCTGTTCTGTGCTGTAATGTTCTATGTTCTATGTTCTATGTTCTATTTCCACATTGTTGCAACCGTTAAGGAATGCAATAATTACAATGGCATGGCTGCTGTGTTAAAGGAAGACCACTCACTGCCTTCAGGAGGAACATTCGCAGTTTTAGCGGAAGAACTCACAACTTCGTAATGCAAAATTCATACTGGTCACTGAAAAATTACATATTCCGCAACTTCTTGAAGTTTGTTCACGGGCTGCAATTTATGAGGCCAGTGCAAGGATCCAAGAAGAAATCTTAGCATTTGTCTCTCCCAGCAGCTCCCAAGTTCAACTGACCCCATTAGTCAACGCATGCCGAGTTTTGAAGCAAATGTATGATTTGGTCAGACAGCATAATGACATTGCAGTGCAGTAAAATGAGCCTCTGAAACGGCACAGTGAGCAATTTTATCTGGTTATCACTAAAATGCTGACAATGAATTGTGCATCCTCTAGGCAGGACTCGCCACGTGCAGAGATAATTATTGCAGGACAAGATGCAGCGCCATTAGGAATGCAGGAGGCGCAGGAACCTGCTCGGGTCACTGGCCGCCAGGAGGGCCTCTCTCTCCCTCCAACACTGCAATCCGAAACACAATATCATCATATTCATTCTCTTGCTGTAATTGCACTGTGTAGCTTGGCACTGGTCTGGTGCAATAAATGTTCTGCTAAAGCTGCATATTTTTAATATGTGTTTTATCATAAGTATGTTTATGCCTTATTCACTTTAATTATGCTATTTTTTTATATAATTATTTCACATTTATATGTTGTCCCATAACTTCTGACGGCCGACGGCACTCTATTGTCCCCTAAGGAAGAAAGAAAATTGTACATTTATGTTAGCAGCTCGAGCAAAACTCCTGATAGGTGCAGCCGCCAGAGACCCTCAGCACGGGCATCTCAACAGGCCCAAGCATGAAGAAAACATATTCCAGACCAGGAATAATGCTTCTCACAATGCGGCAATCCAGGAACGGTCATTGAGGTCGTGGTTCAAAAGGGCAGCTCGACATTGAAAACCGAGTCCCTGCTCTTAGGAAGGAATGTATTTGCACTTGAACTTCGGTTATTTTTCTTCTACTTTTGAAGTAATTAACACAACTGTTATTGGTTGAATTGAATGGTAATTTTAAAACTCATTTTTAACGATTGAACATGAATATCATTTCGCATGTATAAATAAGCAATAATTTTAACAAAAATATTCATGAGCGTATTAGTTAGAACAAGAGAATCTGAGGGCAACTTTCCTCATTACACCCTCAATGGGAATTGGAGCGGCCATGGAAAGATCTATTGACCTCGGGTGGAACACAGTGTGAAAATCTCCCCCATCGAACACCGACAATTTAGAAGGAGGAATTCGGCCCATCAAGCACATAACAACATTTTCACACAGACCCTATCCTCGTAACCCATTGTCGTTGCCGATACCCCTGACAATAGGCGGCAGTTTAGCATGGCCACACAACATCAATCACTACTCTTTGGCCTGTGCGAGGAAATCAGAGCACCCAAAGGAAACTTATGTCGACATGGGGAGGATGTACAAACTCCACACGATAGAAAGTCAAGTACAAAATTGAACGGGAGTCTTTGCCGCTGTGAGGTAGTTGTGGTAACAATTGTATCGCCTTATTATTGTTACGTACTTATTTAATATACACCACATTAATCTCAGTATTTGTGTTGGTGCCTGGGTTGTGTGTGTGTGTGTGTGGTGGTGTGTGTGTGTGGTCCTTCAACTCGGACGATATTCAGTAAAAAATTCGGCTGAAAGAAGAGATCTCAGAATTTGTTGACATGGATTTCGAAAAGTTAAGCATGAAGTGGACCAAGAGTTCAAATTTCGTTGCCATACGAAAATACAAGCTGTGACTTGGGAACGAAAGTGGAGAAGGGTTTTCTTGCAGACAGTGAAGCATTCTGAAGTGACAGGACTGCAGATCCATGTCACAACAAAGTAAGATTTGATGCATCAGAGGGAGTAAAACATTTTTGATGAGGAAATAGCAAAATCAATTGAAGTAGGATTTCCGTCTGTTCTCCGTAAATATACTGTTCGCCTCGGAGATTGCGAAAGGTGTTATAAAAACTCAAAAAATGTGATTCCATACATGAAAAACAGCAAAACTGTGACTCGGAATGATGTCTCCCAGAGATTCAGAAAAATTAGCTGCTGACACTTGGCTGAGTGAGACTTGGCTGAAGTGAAATGAGCTGCTGAGACAGAAAAGGAGCGCTCTCAGCAGAGAATATAAATGAGGGACGCCTGACTGCTGCACATTCTGTCCAGCACTACCCTTTTGCAATACTGTTGATGCTGGGCGCGATACAGTTCCTTCAGGGATGCGGTAATTGGACAGAGAATATTTAGGGTCATTGGACAGAGAATATTTAGGGTCCTGCTCTTCTCCTTCGAACACTGCTCCCTGCACCCCAGCAACTTCTTCCATATATGCATGTTGCATTTTAGTTGCTCAACCTGATTACGTTATGATTAAACTTTCTGTCTTTTTTTTATTTACATGTTCCAAATACAATTCTCATATTTGGATATTTTGCTTTGGGATTGACGTTTTATTTTAAAAAATGTACGTTTTTGCGTTCAATGTACAAAATCTTGTTTTTAAATCAATGACAATGTTATGTTTGTAATTAGAGAACAAATGCTCACTTTTCTCTAAGCATAACTAAATCAATTTTTCAATTGTTTATAATAAAACGTATTTACGTCTCTAACACCACATTTTTTTCTCTCTAATTTAACACAACGGTCATTGTCGTTTATATAGTTAAGAAGTTAATGGGGATGCAAGATGTGTAAGCAGGAATGGATGTAAGGGAGCGAAAGGTGCGGAGAGAATGTTTGGACATACTGATTATAAATTTCAAAGGCTCATTGACCAAGAAGAAAATAGCTGCCATGCGATCTCGAACTGTTCCTGTTTCATCTGGAGCTTGGGTTTCTCCATCAGACTCCATGTTGTTCGCGCCCAACTCATCCATTGTTATTGGAAAATCATCTTCTTGGTGGGTACTCAGTTTGTGCAATGCGCAACACGCTAAACTAATCCTTATCATTATTTCTGCTTCATACTAATACGTTTTCCCTGACCTGTCTGGAGGTGAACCTGCTGTGAACGCTCAGGTGGGTAGGGGAAATAAGAGATTGGGTCTGGTAATAGGAGACTCCATTGTTAGGGGGACAAATAGGAGAGTAAATAGTAATGAACGGGACTCGGGACTGGTGTGTTGCCTCCCAGGGGCCAGGGGCCAGGACGTCTCAGAGCGGGTGTTCAAGATTCTTAAGGGAGAGGGGAGTCAGCCCCAAGTCATAGTTCATGTAGGGACACATGATGTAGGTAGGAACAAGGGAAGGGGATATTAAACAGAAATTTATGTAGTTGGGGTTGGAGCTTAGGGCCAAAACAAACAGAGTGGTTATCTCTGGACTCTTGCCTGTGCCACGGGATAGTTTAGAGAAGAATAGAGACAGGGAATGTTTGAACTCGAGGCTGTGGGGATGGTACAGGAGGGAGGGGTTCAGGTTCTTGAACAATTGTGGCTCATTCTGGGATAGTTGGGGCTTCTACAAGAGTGATGATCTACACCTGAACCAGAGGGGAACCAATATCTTGGGGGGGAAATTTGCAAAGGCTATGCAGGGGAGTTTAAACTGATTCAGAGGGGACGTGGGATCCTGAGTAGCTTGGATGTTAAGAGGGACAAGAATAGCGGGGTCATAGACGAGAACTGTAAAGCACAGCAGCGTACGGGTGGAATAGGGCATGGTTTGAAATGTGTATACTTTAATGCAAGAAGTATTCGCAATAAGGTGGAAGAACTTGCAGCTTGGATCAGTACCTGGAACTTCGATGTTGTGGCTATTTCAGAGACATGGATAGAGCAGGGACAGGAATGGTTGTTGCAGGTTCCGGGGTCAAATGCTTCAGTCAGAGTAGAGAAGGTGTTAGAAGTGGGGGGTGGGGGGGGAGGGGAGAGGAGTGGCATTATTAGTCAAAGACTGCATCACAGTGGCAGAAAGGAAGTTTGATGTGGACTTGTCTGTTGAGGTAGTATGGACTGAGATTAGAAACAGGAGAGGAGAGGTCACCCTGTTGGGAGTCTTTTATAGACCTCCAAAAGGTTCTACAGAGGTAGAGGAAAGGATTGCAAAGTCGATGCTGAACACGAGTGAAAGTAATAGGGTATTTGTTATGGGGGACTTTAACTTTACTAATATTGATTGGAATAGCTATAGCTCTACCTCGTTAGAGGGGTCAGTTTTTTCAAAGTGTGCAGGAAGGTTTTTTGACTCAGTATGTAGATAGGCCAACGAGAGGTGAGGCTTCGTTGGACTTGGTGTTGGGCAATGAGCCAGAGCAGGTGTTAGACTTGGAAGTTGGTGAACATTTTGGAGATCGTGACCACAATTTGGTTACATTCACCTTTGTGATGGATAGGGATAGGCATGAACCTGGGGGCAGTAGTTATAGCTGGGGGAATGGTAATTATGAGGCCATTAGGAGAGAATTAGGGTGCATAGGTTGGACTAGGAAACTACAGGGACTGGGAAGATCTGAAACGTGGAGCTTATTCAAGGAGCAGCTACTGCGACTCCTTCATCAGTATGTCGCTGTCAGGCAAGGATGAAATGATCGAGTAAGGGAACCATGGTGTACTAAAAAAGTTAATTCGCTGGTTAAAAGGAAAAAGGAGGCTTACGTCAGGATGAGGCATGAAGGTTCAGTTAGTGCACTGGAAAGCTATAGATTAGCCAGGAGGGAGCTAAAGAGTGAGTAGCGAAGAGCTAAAAGAGGACACGAGAAGACTTTGGCTGATAGGATCAAGGAGAATCCTAAAGCTTTCTTTAGATATGTTAAGAATAGAAGATTGGTTAGGGCAAGATTAGGGCCAGTCTTAGACAGCAGTGGGAAGTTGTGCGTGGAGCCTGAAGAGATTGGAGAGGCACTGAACAAATATATCTCTTTGGTATTCACGCAAGGAGATGTAAATGTAGTTGTGGAGAACACTGAGGCACAGGGTTGTAAACTGGAGAGTATTGACGTAGATAAGGAGGATATGCTACATATTCTTGAGGATTTGAAGTTAGATAAGTCCTCTGGGCCGGATGCGATTTACCCTAGGATTCTCTGGGAGGCGAGAGAGGCGATTGCAGAGCCACTGGCTCTGATCTTCAGGTCGTCGTTGGTTACAGTTATAGTGCCGGAAGACAGGAGGATAGCGAATGTGGTCCCATTGTTCAAGAAGGGGAATAGAGACTTTCCTGGGAATTATAGACCGGTGAGTCTTACTTCTGTTGTGGGCAAAGTATTGGAAAGAATTATTAGGGATAGGATTTATAGTTATTTAGAGAGAAACGAATTGATTGGGGATAGTCAGCATGGTTTTGTGAAGGGTAGGTCGTGCCTTACTAACCTTATTGAGTTTTTTGAAAAAGTGACCAAAGAGGTGGATGGGGGTAAGGCAGTTGATGTGGTATATATGGACTTTAGTAAGGCGTTCGATAAGGTGGCCCATGGAAGGCTTCTGCAGAAAATGCAGATGTATGGGATTGAGGGTGATTTAGCTAATTGGATTAGGAATTGGCTAGCTGATAGAAGACAGAAGGTGGTGGTTGATGGAAATTATTCATCATGGAGTTCGGTTACAAGTGGTGTACCTCAGGGATCTGTTTTGGGGCCCCTGCTGTTTGTAATTTTTATAAATGATCTGGATGAGGGTATTGAAGGATGGATTAGTAAATTTGCGGATGACACCAAAGTCGGAGGAGTGGTAGATAGTGAAGAGGGGTGTTATAGTTTGCAGAGACTCTTGGACAAGTTGCAGAGCTGGGCCGAGATTTGGCAAATGGAGTTTAATGTGGAAAAGCGTGAGGTAATGCACTTTGGCAGGAATAATAAATGTGTAGAGTATAGGGCTAATGGTAGAATTCTTAATAGTGTTGATGAACAGAGGGATCTTGGTGTATATCTGCATAGATCCCTGAAAGTTGGCAATCAAGTCGATAAGGTTGTTGAGAAGGCATACGGAGTCTTAGCTTTTATTGGTATGGAGATTGAATTTCGGAACCGCAACGTCATGTTGCAAGTGTACAAAACTCTAGTGCAGCCGCACTTGGAGTATTGTGTACAGTTCTGGTCCCCGCATTATAAGAATGATTTGGAGGCATTGGAAACCGTTGAGAAGAGGTTTACCAGGATGTTGCCTGGTATGGAGGGCAGGTCTTATGAAGAGAGGCTGAGGGATTTGAGGTTGTTTTCGTTAGAAAGAAGGCGGCTAAGAGGAGACTTTATTGAAACATATAAGATGATTAGAGGTTTAGATAGGGTGGACAATGATAGCCTTTTTCCTAGGATGGAGAAAGCTAGCACGAGGGGACATAGCTTTAAATTAAGGGGTGATAGTTATAGGACGGATGTCAGAGGTAGGTTCTTTACCCAGAGGGTGGTAAGGGTTTGGAATGCCCTGCCTGCTGCAGTTGTAGATGCACCAAGTTTGGTGGCGTTTAAGAGGTTAGTAGATAAATTTTTGGATGAAAAGAGATTGGTTTAGGTTACAGGGTCATTGCTTTTTGTTAATTGGTCGGCGTAACATCAAAGGCCGAAGGGCCTGTTCTGCGCTGTAATGTTCTATGTTCTCTGTCCAGACATCGAAAGCGTGACTTCATTCCACCAATTGTCCTCTCGACCAACTGACGCGCTGATATTTGAGCATGGTTGTCAACCTTTTGTGCTCTATTGTTGGTCTCACCGTTTGATATTATCACCCATGTTCTCCCGTATTATCCAGTCATGAAATATCATGACAAGTAATGAACATGGTCCGATATTGGATTGAACTCTCAGAGACGTATAATCCATGGTCCTGTCCCTCTTTGTTTGCCTTTACACTAAGTTTGCTCCTTTGTGAATCTCCCCCTATCATGGCATGTAAAGAATGGAAACCCTTTCTGATGATAAATGACACCGTGTTATTCATTGGCGCCTTCAATGGAATACAATCTATCAACAGCTTCAACCACCTTTGGAGAACTAGCGATGCTGTGGATCATGACAACATTACCTGAAATTACAGGATGGTTATTCAGTGATAAGGGACCCACTGAGGACATAAACTGTATAAGAAAAATGTCCCCTTTTCACGACGAAACTGCCTCTGGAACTTTGGTGTCATTGGGCATTCCTCGTCTCAGCGCCTCATGGTTAGCAATCTCTTGCAGTGCGCTGGGGGTTTGTCAGATGGTTGTCCTTAACTTCCAAGTCTGCTTCACAGGTCCAGAGTTTCGGTGGAGCTTCCCAGGAAACGGAAGACTGCATTCATATATTTCCCTTTGATGGGAATGTATGGGCCAAAATGATTAAGGAACATTTTGTGGGACCTTCCTGGTACTGTGGAGGTGGGAAGCATCGTCCTGAAAAGACAGCTGAGGCGCTGAGTTGGGATGCGGTGTTGAATTGCAACTCAATAACAACTAAAGTTTTTTTAAAACACATGAACAACCTGTGTGGAGTTCTGGTGTGTCCACACGTGTGTGCGATGTCGTTTGCCCTTCACGCTTCCCTTCACGTCGGTTCGTGTGATCTGTCCAATCTTGACCTACTTGTGTCGAGAAAACCGTTATTTCAAAGACTTAATGGACAAGAGCGCGACCATAGATTTATGCGAAGGTGATGACCAATGAAGTACTGCCCCTTGCTTCCAACTCTTAACTTCCTGGATCATTTTAGAATGCGTTTCTGTACTTTCTCTAAGGTGTTGACCCTTGGTCTAATACACACTGCCGGAGTGTGTGGTCAGAAATAGACTACTGTCCAGTGATTAACAAGATGTATTTATTTTAATAAACAAATTTGTTTATTTAATTTATTCTACATTGCCCTTTTTTTTAGCAAAGTCTGAAGTAAGATTTCATCTTGGAAGACCAGCATACATGCAAATCTTTGCTCAGAAGAACAAATATATCGAACCCATTTGTTCCATTCAAACGTAATTGCAAATTCAGCCACATCTCTCATTTGAAGTCAGCGACCGTTGTATGTTCACTAAAAGCTTTAACTGTCACCCTCCCTGTGTTTATTTTTAACCAATTTGACAAGTGTCTCCTTCTCAAGTTTTGGAATTATTTTCTTTTGCATAAGAATGGACGGCCTGTTGAATGAAATGCAGAATTTTAATATCCCAGGGAAATCACTGAATATATTTGGCCTGAGTGATTAGGAACAAGACACCACCTCCCTGATATCTGCATCTTCTCAGTATCACAGCCACCTGGCCTGTAATCTGTGTGTTTTAGTTTCCATACCACAATTATAGAATTGCAGCTTATAACATGTTTCATTTTCTCTGCGTCCACAGGCCTAAACTAACCATATGATTGTGAATAATCGTTTCCATTAGTTCATCTGAAATCATCTGAAATGATTTTTTTCATGAATGAAGCCATTATGCTTGTCATTTATTTTTAATTTAAATATTCGAAGAATCACATATTTCTTTCCTTAATTCTGAATGTCTGGAAACTCGGCCCAGTTGTCGCTGCAAAACCCGTTACTGCATTTATCATCTTGTTTTCTTTTTCTCATATCCAAACATGTTCATTCTTCCAATCCCCGGGCATCACTTCAAAGTCCAAGAATAACTGACAGCTTGAAGCCAGTGTTGATGTAACACTTGTCTTATCACAAGGGATTAACTGAATCTGTTTTTCAAGAGAGAGAAAAAAACCCCGATTGTTTTCCTCGAGGAATTTCATCTTCTTTAAAACGAGACTCCTTTCAATGCCAACTCTCATAGTGTCTGTCGGGAACCACTGGATATATCTCGAATCATCTGCTGTAGACAGAGGGAGATAAAAGATCACAATCTGAGATTGACAGTCTGGAATGTTAAAATAGTGGCTCATAATTTGTAAACAATGGATTTGAATGTTTCAACAGTGACCCCCGACATGAGAGTAAGAGATTGGAATTTTACATCAATGGATCAGAATTGGAAAATCAGAGATATGAATGTTCCAACGATGAACAGAAGTTTATCTGGAGCTCTTTACCAACTTTCTACATATTATCCTTGGATGTCTTTAGAAAACCGAATCTACTTCACATTGCAGATTATTCAGGCAGGTTACTATCCAATCCTCGCCATTGTTGGTGTCCCTGGTAAGTTGTTTTTATGCCTCCATTACTTATACCATATTTCTAAAACTGTTCCTGTCATTGTATTTTGGAAAGACCATTTAAAAAAAAAATCCGGTAACGCAAAGGGTGTCCTGTCCATGAATGTCCTTTTCCCCGCTCTGCCCAATGTCTGAGTATCAAGATAATGAATGTTCACAACCTCAGAAATTGATTTGACGTCGTGTTTTATCCAGAATCCACCTTTTTCTACATTATCAAACACCGATCTTGCTCCAACTCTGCCTCAAGTGAATGCTGCACAAATTCTCATTTGTATTTTTGTTACACAAAAGACTCGATGATTTGACTGTCATCTGGTAGCTTTCATATCTCACCACACTCCACCTGTGATTTCGACTACGCCCCTGTAGTCGAACTCACAGCAAATCAGTTCATCACTGCTCCGAGGCACAATAATATTGACTGCTTTCCATGCCAGCTGCTCATTAAATAGCCTCCATACTTCGGCAAACCATTTCTTTCAATATTTATTTTATGCCCCTAAAAATGGCATACCTATATCTATCCTTGGCTACAATTTACTCTCCCTTTCTCTCTATTTGAATATAATTATCTAGCAGGATCAGAATGACATAGAAAAAAGCAGGAAAAAATAAATAAAAACATGACAATTAAGGAACATACATAAACATCCAAGTTAAGACGTTTAAACAGACTAACGCAAATATAATGAATTATTAAATTTATTTAGTTTTGCACAAAAAAGGACAAAGACAGAAAGAAGACTGACTAATTGAACTTTTTTTGTTTTGTTTATAACTGAAGCTTCGTCACATAGAATAACAATTGTTGCTGTTGAAATGTGGAGAATTTTATTCTGCTTCAAGAACATTTGTTCCAACAGAAAGTGGGAAAACATGAAAACGAATTGAGATATAAGCAGGACAATGCATTATCTAGTTGCATCAATGCTCCGCCAGCATGCGCAGGGACCTGTATACGGCAGCAAAGATTGGTCCCATTGGTTTTTAAACACCAATTTCAACAATTTCAAATTAATCTGTCAATGTTTCCCGAATACTTGTGTTCCTCACTCTCATCTTAGCGAGTGCACTGTAGCTTCGGGAACACGGACATTGGCAAGCAATACAGCAGCGACTGTCATTTAATCAGGTGATAGACTAGGAGCAGATATGATCAGGCCCTCCATCGCCCGGTTCTTTCCCATATCTCTGCGTTTTTTTTAAATCTTTAATTGTTTTACCAATTCAAAAATAGAATTCCAATTCCACCATTTGATATGCAATTTTATTAATTGCCAACGTTTGCTCTTTGTTCCATTAATATTCTTAAAAATGTTACTCCCTGTATTACATTTCCCATTAGTTTCTACTGCTGAAAGCAGGAAAGTCCTAGATATTGAAAATCTCCCTCCTAACCTTCCATCTGGCATGTCTGTACCAAGGAGATTATATCTCTTCTGTGCATGGATCAGGACACACGATTATGTTCAAACTAAAGCAAGGGAAATCTTTCTTAGCAGATCTACAATAAGTTCCAAGGATGTAACCCATAACTTGATTAAGAGAAGTCACAGGATGTGGTTTGTTTTGACTGACAGAAGACGTTATTTGAAGTGCCACACACGAGCTTAGCATGTTAAGTTAAAGCATATGTGATTGAGGGTAAGGCATTGAGATGACAGATCAGAAAAAAAAAGGAACAGACAGGCCATATCCCTCCATGAAACAAACAAACATTCCTATGTTAGGAAGGAAAGGGTGGTTAGAGGAAAAATCGGACCTCTTAGGGACGGAGGAGAGGAACTGTGCTTAGAGCCCCAGGGAATGGCGGAGATCCTGAATGAATACTTTGCGTCAGTATTCACGAAGGAGAGGGGCTTGTTGACAGCTCCTGTCTCTGAGGGAGCTGTGGACCAGTTGAGGGAAATATCCATACCGAAGGAGGAAGTGTTAGAGCTTCTAGGTAGCATTAAAACTGATAAAACTCCTGGGCCTGATGGCATTTATCCCAGACTGCTTATGGACGTGCGAGGTGAAATTGCTGGGCCTCTGAAGCAAATCTTTTCATCTTCGTTGGACACAGGTGAGGTCCCAGAGGGCTGGAGAATAGCTAATGTTGTACCGTTGTTTCAAAAGGGTAGTAGGGATAACCCTGGAAATTATAGGCCGGTGAGGTTGACGTCAGTGGAAGGGAAGCTGTTTGGGGGGGATTCTTAGAGATAGGATGTATAGGCACTTAGAGCGCTGCGATCTGATTAGGGATACGCAGCATGGATTTGTTAAGGGGAGGTCGTGCCTTACAAATCTGGTAGAATTTTTTGAGGAGGTGACGAAATCAGTGGACGAAGGGCGAGCCGTTGATGTTGTCTATTTGGATTTTAGTAAGGCGTTTGACAAAGTCCCTGATGGGAGGTTAGTCGAGAAGGTCAAGGCAAATGGGATACAAGGACAGGTAGCTAGATCGATAAGTAACTGGCTTGGTAATTGGAGACAGAAAGTAATAGTGGGAGAGTGTTGCTCTTGCTGGAGGTGGGTCAGTAGTGGTGTGCCGCAGGGCTCGGTACTGGGGCCTCTTCTATTTGTAATAGATATAAATGACTTGGAAGAGGGAGTAAGTGGAGTGATCAGCAAGTTTGCAGACGATACAAAGATGGCTGGACTTGCGGATAGTGAGGAGCATTGTCAGGCGATGCAGCAGGGCATAGATAGGCTGGTAGCTTGGGCAGACAGATGACAGATGGAATTCAATCCTGATAAATGTGAGGTGATGCATTTCGGGAGAAACAATGTAGGAGGGAGGTATATGATAAAGGGAAGACGTATTAAGAGTATAGAAACGCAGAGGGACTTGAGGGTGCAGGTGAACAAGTCTCTGAAGGTGGCAGGGCAAGTGGAGAAGATTGTGAAGAAAGCATATAGTATGTTAGCCTTTATAGGAAGGGGTATAGAGTACAAGAACTGGCATTTAATGTTGCAGTTGTATAAAAGGCTGGTTAGACCTCATTTGGAATACTGCATCCAGTTCTGGTCGCCTTACCACCGGAAGGACGTGGAGACTCTGGAGACAGTGCAGAGGAGGTTTACCAGGATGCTGCCTGGTATGGAAGGTTAGGCAAATTGGGACTGTTTTCCTTAGAAGGACGTAGACTTAGAGGAGACCTGATAGAGGTGTACAAAATTTTGAAGGGGATTTATAGAGTAAACAGGGTTAAGCTTTTTCCTCGGATGGACTCAAATAGCACGAGGGTTCACGGGCTTATGGTGAAGGGGGTAAGGTATAATGTGGATGCGAGAGTGAGTTTTTTCACACAGAGGGTAGTGGGGGTATGGAATGCGCTGCCAAGTAAAGTGGTGGAGGCAGGTCCTCTGGAGTTATTTAAAAAATACTTAGATGGGCACATGAACAGAATAGGAATGGGGGGTTACAGAAAACTGATTTAAAATAGGGATCATGAGCCTTGGGAGTCCCTGGGAAGAGTGTAAATAGATGATGATTATATTGATGTATTTTTTTTTATCCTACAGGTGCTTTGGTCCACCTTGTTGTCTAACGAGGGGCATACACGCGATGGGTCGTGAGAGGACTGCTCTTGGATCTTTTTCGAGAGTATCCTACTGCTTAACGTTGTTAATGTATGCTTGACCTGAACCTTCTGATGGGCAACATGACAGCTCGGTGACTATCGCTGTGCTGTGCAGATACATGGATTTGGGCCTGTGTCTGTGGGAGTTTGCGCATTCTCCCCGTTCTTGCGTGGGTTTTCTCCGGGAGCTCCGGTTTCCTCCCACATCCCAAAGATGTGCTCTTAGGCTAATTGGCAAAACAAATTCTCCCTAAATTGTCTCAAATTTGCTTTTTAATCCATAGATCTATAAACATGGACAGTGATCGCGGGTGGAGATGGGAACATCGGGGTGGCGGCGCGGGCTCGTTGGGCCGAAGGGCCTGTTTCCCGTGCTGTTTTGTTCTTTGTTCTTTGTTCTAAGTGTGTGTGTGTATGTGACTTTTTCTGTGCGTGTGTGTGTGGGGGGAGGGGGCGGTGGGTGTGTGTGTTGGAGGCACGGGGAGGGGGATGTAAGATCAGGTTGTTAAGTTGATGATCCATCATGAGAATAAGTAATGGTGGATAAGACACAACAGGCTCAGTCGCCTTCTCTTGCTCTCAGTTTCTCTGTTTCTATGAAATTCTTCTTGACATTCTATTGCATTCATGTTGCAATATTAATTTGGCGCCTTTTTGACAATTCTAAACTTGTCTACCAGAACAGTGAGGAGATAATCAATGTTCAGGTCTGAGTTCTTGTGGCTATTGGTGGTGAACTATGCAAACTTTGAGGGGGTTTCCTGCATCACCACTTCTTCCGGCGACCAACATGGAGAAACATCTCGAAAGAGCAGTGCGCTGAATTCCACGCTATTTGTTGCACTGGGACTTGTCAGAGGGGGAAATGGAATGGAATCGAAGATGAACACACGTTTTCCTTTGTTGAATGAAGTCATATTTTCGTGGCTTGAAAGGATTCTCTCGCCACATCCTTGTTCAAACAGCAGGACTTTCTACTCAGCATGAAAATCGTGAGGTTCCTCTTCATTCATCGTTTCCTCCACAGAGAACACACAATGTGACTGCTGCTTTGGCTGCATAAACTCGGCAGTAGCATGCCCACTCCTGTAAATTGTGCAGTACTTAGTTTCCTATTAACAAGATTCGATTCCAGCATTCACCCTACAGCAACATCATAGCAGCATCATACAAAGCATTCTCCACTCACTTCATCAATCACACCCCACCTCCACAGGCAATCCCTGTCAAACCACAACTCCTGTTCGGACGCAGCACATAGAGTTCCACACCTCTCGTCGCATTTTTTTCTATGCCCTCCATCCGAGGCTGCTCAGCCACAGACTCCTATGCTTCATTCCCAACCACAAGATTCTCCTCTCTGTCACTTACTGCCACTGCTGTAGCACAATCCTGGACTCTTTGAAGGCTGACACCAACACGCAATCCTGACCCCTTGACATACACAGACATCCTGAGCCATACACCTTCGTGTATGCCAGGACTGTTTGCAAATCTACTTTGGACCCCTTTTCAAACCATCACTGAATCATGGGTCCCCTTCCAAGTTACACAGATGGCTAATCACGTCCCCAGCACCACAAATTGTTTCCGCTCCATAAAAGAGCTGCAATCCTCCTGGATAAAATATTCTTTCTCTCTCTGACTGAATAAACCAAATACCACCTCTTGTGTATACTAGTATCCCGTCGCACATTACCGTCTCATCTATCGTCACTTTTCAACCTGCCTCATAGAAATCAACAATTGAAAATGCTGCCTCGATCAACAACTTCATAATTGTCCAACAAAACCGTACCCACTGCTTTTCAAAGCTGTCGGTATTAGATAAAGATAAAGATAAGATAAAGAGCAACACAGCACGGGAAACAGGCCCTTCGGCCCTACGAGCCTGCGCCGCCATCATAACTATATAGTAGTAAATCCATTATCCTATTTTATTATTCCTATATAATAATATATATATTATTCCTAATATGGAAAATTCTCACTATAGGGACAATTTGTTTCCCAATCAGCCTAAGAGCGAATTTTTGGGTTGTGGGAGGAAACCGGAGCGCCCGGAGAAAACCCACGCAACCACGGGGAGAACGCGCAAACTCCCGCAGACACCGGCCCAATTCCAAGTGTCTGCACAGCCACATCGATAGTCTCTGAGCTGTCATGGTGCCCTTCAGATGGTCCACATAAAGCACTCATTTATGACATGAGGTACCAGGCAACCCATGAATCAACATCCAAGAGCTGTACCCGCACCACCTGCCGAATGCATGCTCAATGTTGGTCAAGTATGGACCGAATTACCTGTGGAAAAAAGCCGTAGTTAAACAGTCCTAATATATCCCTCTATCTGCATACCGCTCATGTGGCTGTCCAAGAGACCCTTAAACAGCCCCAGCGTGCCTGCTCCCACCACCTTACTCGGCAGTGCATTCCACACCCCCACTACCCTTTGTGTGAAAAACTGCCCTCTAATATTCGTCCTATACATAGCCCCCCTCACCCTATGGCCATGACCCCTCGTCCTATCCATTTCTAAAGGTGGAAAAAGTTTACCTCCATTTACTCTATCTATACCCCTTATAATCTTATACACCTCTATGAGATCCCCTCTAAGCCGACGTCTTTCAAGGGAAAACAACCCCAGTCTATCTAATCGTTCCTCATAAGACAGTCCTTCCATACCAGGCAGCATCCTGGTAAACCTCCTCTGCACTCTCTCCAAGGACTCCACATCCTTCCGATAGTACGGCGACCAGAACTGGACGCAGTATTCCAAGTGAGGCCTAACCAAAGTTCTATACAACTGCAACATCAAACTCCTACTCTTGTATTCTATACCTTTTTCTATGAAAGCTAACATACTATACGCCTTCTTTATCACCTTCTCCACCTGTGAGGACACCTTCAGAGACTTCTGCCAGATTGCATGGCGTATAAGTGACGACTTGCGAGATATAGCCCGAGAAAATGAAAAATAAACAATCCTCCTTATTGGAGATGAAGCCAATGGATGTGTCACTTTGGGTGGAACAGCTGCTATAAGCTGGTAAGGAATTCGTATGATTAGTGTTGAAGAAATCTCAAGGGTCAATGATTTTCAAGTAAAGTGAATGGAATCACGCATTGTCAAGAATTATGGAAAATCTTACCTTTATTTCGGGGTTTGCACACATTCAAGGGACCTGCATTCAGCATAAAACATGAAATTGGAATGTAGCCTCCACTATCTTTTTTTTTCCAAATAGAACCATGCTGCAGGGGGTGGAAGAGCATACTGCTTTAAACAAAGGGGCAGGGGGATTCACTTCATGGCATTGTCACTGTCTAATTTGGCCAACTGAGGCACAAACATTCAGCAACTGGTATTCGATGAGTTCCCTGAAGGAAACATTTTAAGACAAGGAAGGAACAGGATAATGAAGGAGCAGAATGACCAATAAAAAATAATATTGAAAATAACAATTTTGGTACCTTTTCCAGTCAATCCCTCCTGAATCCAGCCACATCACAGACTTGGAAGTTTATCCATAGTAAAAGCAATATATTATTTGAGTAGGTATCATATTTGACAACAGTGCATGTCTTCACTCAAAGTGTGAGTGAAGACTCATGTCTTCCCTTCCTAATGTATAAATTCCTTGTGTTTTTTTTGTCTCCTACAGCTAACTTAGCCACGATTGCGATATTAGCCTTTCGAAAATGTGGTCTCTCCAAATGTGTAACACGCTACCTGCTGGCCATGGCAACAGCAGATCTACTTATTATTATTATCGATTTGATACTAAGACACATTCCAATTGTTTTCTGGGAATATTTCTACTTTCTATGGTCCATGCCTGTGTGCAATATCCATGCAGTTTTCTTGTTTGTGGCCACTGACTCTTCTGTTTGGTTTACTGTAAGTTTCACCTTTGATCGATATGTTGCTATTTGTTGCCAGAAGCTGAAAAATAAATATTGCACAGAAAAGATGGCTGCTGTGGTTCTCGGAACCATTGCTGTGTTGAGCTGTTTCAAGAATACCTTCTGGTACTTTATGTTGACAGACTCATACTCAACGAGGAACAAACCATGGTTCTGCTCAATAACATTCAGTGTACAGGTATCTCCAGTCTGGATGATTGTCGAGTTTCTGCATCACATTCTAACCCCATGTTTACCATTTGCCCTGATTTTGTTGTTAAATGTTGTTACCATCAGGAATATTGTAGTGAATAGCAGAGCCCGTAAAAGACTTCGAGCTGCGAGTGGTGGGGATAGTTCCAAAGATCCAGAGATAGAGAGTCGACGAAAATCTATAATTTTACTGTTTGTTATTTCTTTGAATTTCATCATGTTGTGGGCTGTTATAATGGTGTATTCTATAAACAGGCGGTTGTTTTATCTCATCTATTCTTCTAGAATGATGAGTAATGTTGTGCAGGAAATGGGCTTCATGTTACAGCTCCTGAGTTGTTGCACAAACACATGCATTTATGTTGTGACCCAGACTATGTTCAGAGAACAATTAAAAATTGTGCTGAAACATCCGTTTATTTCAGTTGTTCGATGCATTCGAAGATATAAGTAAATGAATAACTGATCAATGGTTAATTGTTGTCATCATATTTAATTGTTTTCTTTTC
Source organism: Sphyrna mokarran (assembly GCA_024679065.1). Taxonomy (NCBI): domain Eukaryota; kingdom Metazoa; phylum Chordata; class Chondrichthyes; order Carcharhiniformes; family Carcharhinidae; genus Sphyrna; species Sphyrna mokarran. The sequence continues at coordinate 3,494,184 of JAGIQG010000031.1, forward strand.
TCTACTGGAACCACAAGCTGCCATGATCGTGTCAGAAAAGGAACTGAACTACCCAAATGAAAAACAAATGTGGACCGGTCTGTCACTGCCACAACATATTGCTATTATTATATCAACCAAGGAAGGGAGATGGCAGACACTGCATCAATCATGAGAGATTGTGAAATACCTTGTTGCAATGCAGGGAGCCAAAGTGCTGGTACTCTATGGCAGCAGCAATGACACATATTCATATAACACTGAAGAATAGCGAGGCATCTTGCAATGATTAGAATCAGGATGTTCTCTATTGTTATGATTCAGAGGAGTGTCTGAGCATTCTCAATATGTAGCAAGGCAGACGTGATCTTCTTTCAGCAGAGGCAGTTTTTTAGCTCAACGTGCCAGGGTCAATTCTCAATAATTGCAAGAAATCCATTTCCTGCCTTCACTCAGAAGTTAGAAATCAGATGATGAAGAATTATTTTCCAATTGTCCACCCTCCATCGTTTGTCATTTCAGTCACTTACATAGATGGAGATTAATTTCAAATATACTGTGCAATAGCTTATTTCTTGTTGCAAAAAAAAACTCAGCTCATAGTCTGTGGACACTGATTGGAAATTTGAATTCACTAAAAAAATCTGGAAATAAGGATCTACAGATGACCAACTGTTTGTAATTTTTATAAATGATCTGGATGAGTGTATAGAAGTTTGGATTAGTAAATTTGCGGATGACACCAAAGTCAGAGGAGTGGTAGATAGTGAAGAGAGGTGTTTTAGTTTGCAGAGAGGCTTGGACAAGTTGCAGAGCTGGGCCGAGAGGTGGCAAATGGAGTTTAATGCGGAAAAGTGTGAGGTGATTCACTTTGGCAAGAATAACAAATGTGTAGGGTATAGGGTTAATGGTAGAACTCTTAATAGTGTTGATGAACAGAGGGATCTCGGTGTATACGTGCATAGATCCCTGAAAGTTGGCAATCAAGTCGATAAGGTTGTTAAGAAGGCATACGGAGTCTTAGCTTTTATTGGTAGGGGGATTGAATTTCAGAGCCGCAATATCACGTTGCAACTGTACAAAACTCTAGTGCGGCCGCGCTTGGAGTATTGTGTCCAGTTCTGGTCCCCACATTATAAGAAGGACGTGGAAGCATTGGAGACGGTGCAGAGGAGGTTTACCAGGATGCTACCTGGTATGGAGGGCAGGTCTTTTGAGGAGAGGCTGAGGGATTTGAGGTTGTTTTCATTAGAAAGAAGGTGGCTAAGAGGAGACCTTATTGAAACATATAAGATTATTAGAGGTTTAGATAGGGTGGACAGTGATTGGAGAAAGCTAGCACGAGGGGACACAGCTTTAAATTAAGGGGTATGAGTTATAGGACGGCTTTCAGAGGTAGGTTCTTTATTCAAAGAGTGATTAGGGAATGGAATGCCCTGCCTGCAGCTGTTGTAGATGCGCCAAGTTTGGTGGCGTTTAAGAGGTTAATTGATAAGTATATGGAAGAGAAGGATGGTTTAGTTGGAGGGGCATTGCTTTTTATTTTGGTCGGCACACATCGAGGCCGAAGGGCCTGTTCTGTGCTGTAATGTTCTATGTTCTATGTTCTATGGTATTTTCCTCGGATGCAGAAAGCTAGCACGAGGGGACATAGCTTTAAATTAAGGGGTAGTAGTTATAGGGCGGATGTCAGAGGTTGGTTCTTTACCCAGAGGTAGGAAAAAAACACCTCAGATTCACTTGTGTCCTTTTTTGGTAGGAAATCTGCTGCTGTGGTTCTCGGAACCATTGCTATGTTGATCTGTTTCAAGAATATCCTCTGGTATTTTATGTTGACAGACTCATACTCAATAAGGAACAAACCATGGTTCTGCTCAATAAAATTCAGTGAAACTCCAGCAGCAGACCAACATCGCTGATTCTTAAGAGCTCTCTGAGTAGCAAAGTGACACAGTAGTTAGCAAGGCTGCCTCATAACTCCAAGGATTTGATTATCATCTTGACTCACTGTCTGTGGTCAGTTTGCACATTCTCCCTCTTTCTGTGTGGGTTTCCTCCGGGTACTCTCTTTTGGGTAGCATGGTGACACAGTGCTTAGCACTGCTGCCTCACAACGCCATGTTCCCAGGTTCAATTATTGTTCGGAGTCATTGCCTGTGTGAAGTTTGCACATTCTGCACTTGTCTGTATGGCTTTCCTCCAGATGCTCTGGTTTATCCAAGTAACATCATGTTCTATGTTGTATGTTCTAACATGAAATGTGTGTTTATGTTGATCGGCCATGGCAATTTGACACTAGCCTCAGAGGGATTAGCGGGAGAAATGCAGGAACAGAGCCAGGATGTCATTATAGTCAGCACAGAGTCGATAGTCTAAACGGCCTCCTTCTATTCTGTAGGGATCCTGTGACTCTGTGAAATGACCTAGTAAGAGATTCAGTTCAGTGTTACTCAGGTCGGCCGATAAGTGCTAGCCAGCCAGAAATGCACACATTACTGCAGCACATGCGCAGTTCCGCCTCTTTATAAAAATCTGTATTTTATTTAATTTTAATTCCGCTCCCGGCGGGATTTCCCGCTGGGAATTTCTCTCACTTTCTACATTTAGGAGATAAGAAGCGATTAAATCAAACCCTCTAACGTCATAATGGTGCTGAATGTGTACATTTGGAAGGGATGTTCTCTCTTGTTGGAGAATATAGAGCGTGGGGCCACTATTTCCAACATGGGGTCATCCATTTGCTGTCAATATTTTTTATATATGTTGTTGCATATTCAGCGAATAGGTAATGAGTTCCTAAAGTCTGCTAACTTTCCCGTTTGCTTGTCGAGTTCACCCAACATACATTGTTTTTCTGAAATCTTACATCTGTAACGTCACCGATCCCCAATTTGATAGCAGGGGGCGCTGCCTCATCGCCCGGCATTTTCCTTCACACCGCTGGTGTCGCTGTGTCATTCCCGCACGTTTTGTGACTCACTCCTGCCACCGCTGGTGTCGCTGTGTCATTCCCACACGCTCTGTCACTCATTCCTCCCACCGCTGGTGTCGCTGTCTCATTCCCACACGCTCTGTCACTCACGCCCCCCACCGCTGGTGTCGCTGTGTAATTCCTACACGCTCTGTCAATCACTCCTCCCACCGCTGGTGTCGCTGTGTCATTTCGACATGCGTCTGTCACTCACTCCTCCCACCGCTGGTGTCGCTGTGTCTTTCGTCACGCTTCTGTCACTCACTCCTCCCACCGCCGGTGTCGCTGTGTCATTCATACACGCTCTGTCACTCACTCCTCCACCGCTGGTGTCGCTGTGTCATTCCCACACGCTCTCTCAAGCACTCCTCCCACCAGTGGTGTCGCTGTGTAATTCCCACACGCCCTGTCACTCACTCCTCCCACCACTGGTGTCGCTGTGTCGGTCCCACACGTTCTGTCACTCACTCCTCCCAACGCTGGTGTCGCTGTGTGATTACCACAACTTCTGTCACTCACTCCTCCCACTGCTGGTGTCGCTGTGTCATTCCCACACGCTCTCTCACGCACTCCTCTCACCAGTGGTGTCGCTGTGTCATTCCCACACGCTCTGTGACTCACTCCTCCCACCGCTGGTGTCGCTGTGTCATTCCCACACGCACTGTGACTCACTCCTCCCACCGCTGGTGTGGCTGTGTCATGCCCACACGCTCTGTCATTCACTCCTCCCACCGCTGGGGTCGCTGTATCATACAGGTTCGGTGTACGTCTTGCCGGACGAACTCACCCAAACATAAGTACGGGTTGGCAATTCAATATCTATCTGGGGGAGGAGGCTCCACAACGGTGTGGCAAGTCCACATGTGAATAGAATGGAGGTGACTAAATCATTGCAGATAATCTGCAAGCAGAAATGTTAGTTCGATGTTTCACATTAATTTCATGTGTTCAGCATGCCAATCTTCAGCCATTTTTCACCCGGCTACGTGATATCAAGGAACGAGTGAAGGTGCTGGAAAATGACCATTCACTAATGCAGATTATTCAAAGTCAATAGTGTGGAGCTTGTGCTGTTTTCACACAGACAGCTGATCCCACGGATCATAAATAAGAGGGCTCATTTCTGGAAGTTACCAAAAGTTCAACAGTCAGAACAGTGGCAGGAGACCAGGCAGCAGACTTAAATATTCAACACAACTGCAGCATTCAGAATTATTGATGCGTCTGGATTGAAAGAAAATTTAGCATGATGATGATTTAGCATCAGAGAGTGAAGTTCCCATTGCACAATACCAATCCAAGGCGCCCAGGACTGGTGCATTACGGGTTAAAATGCAGTGAAAGACTATCTCTTACCTGATCCATGAAATATTTCATGGACTGCTTGGGCTCACACACAGTGCAATAGACCCTTCAATGCGACCCCAAAGAGGAAGCATCAGTTTCTGACATGGGATGGCAAATTTGTATTTGCCACCTATGCTCATGTATAATTATATCATGACCAAGCACCCTTGATATATATGATAGCTGAAAACCCCTGTCTTTAAACACATCATTTTCCGTTTCTCTGGTGTGCATGCTACACCGTAGACATTGCCCTGCTGTTTCTGCAGTAGTTTTTCCACCTTAGTTTGCAGCTTTTTCACATCGTAGCATTTGAGTCACCTGATGTAAAACATTGGTCTTCCATCCGACTCCGCTTATGTCTCCGCTTTCATCACTGTACAAAATATATCATTTGAACTGCCATAGTAACTGACGAATACGGTATTGATATTGAACCTGCTGACGAGTGAGAATTTATACCTAGGAAGTGTTTCTTTCTTAGTATCGCAAAAGTACCCACACTGTAAAGTCAACATAATTGTCTGATTTTAAGGAAAATGTGTTAATAAATGGGAATTGTCACAAATATGTGAATGAAAAGTTATTCCCGATGAGCTTAGTCAAGTCATTGCAATAGGAACTGACAGGGCTAACTAAGATAGAGCTTTCATGTTCTGTGAATGTTCTTTGAAAAATTTTGCTATCAAGAACAGTTTAACGGAATTGTCATGGAGACTGCAATGCATCATATTATGGGCATTATCCGTGTCAATGGGTTTTTGCCAATAAAATGGGAATCACAGAGGAATGGCCGTTTTTCATTTGACATAAATATTACTCAGAGCATTAATAGTGATTGGTCTGATGGAGGGTATTGAGAAAAGATGATTATTGAAACTGTAAAATGGCAGTTGGAGATGTGCAAGTGAAGAACAGAAGGAAAAAGTATATGTATTGGAGACAAGGGGAGATACTTGAGAAAAGAATGTACCGGATTAAATATTTTGATGATTTGTTGGGACTCAGTCGGAGTGATATGTCTCATTTTGAACACAATATGTCACGTTGTATATATCGACCTGAATGCTTGCTTTCCGCTGTGAGATAATATACAGGGAAGAAGCAATGTGCTTAGTCAAGCGATCTTCATTTATTGCACCTTTGCTGATGTCTGCCAAGATCAATGCTTCAGAGTCAGACTCTAGAAACTGCGATATTGGCGTTGTGAAGTGACATTGTTGGTTGTAATATTCGATCTCGGCCCCTTTTCCCAAGATTCTGCAGTCACTGCCAATTGGCCTGATGGACGTTAGCTCACAATAGGTGAAGCCATTTCCCTATTTTTCCGGCTATACTCTGCATTAGTTAATGTTTCGAACTTTTATCTTTTTCCAGCATCCTTGAGCCGAAGCTTTGACGTCTGCTGTGACTGCCTCGGTCTAAGTGAGGCCACATGCATGTGAAAGTGCTCCATCCTGTGACCGTGCCTGATCCTCCAAAGTTGTCTCAAATGATCATTTCCATCAATCTGAGTTCACCCTTTGTTGGAGGTCTGAATTCATGACTGATTTTCAATCAGAATACGCCCACGGCGAGCCAGATGAAAGAATAGGAAATCAATTTCAAGGTTGTTATATGTCGCCACCTTTTCATAACCATTGTGTTTGGTGTCGGGAATACAAACGTTACAAAAGAACAGAATTGTCCTAAGTATCAGCTTCATATTATCCTGCGCATGCGTTTCCTGTTGTCGAAGAAATGGCGACTTATCCGATTAGTGCTTCGAGATCTGCTTCAAGAGTCATGGAGTCTTTCACCCTGAATCCAATTTCGTTGGACTGGCTAACCTCCACCACTGGACTTTTATTTCGGTTAATCACAGACACAAACACACACAAAAAAGGAAATCTTACCTCACCATCACTGGGTTACTTGCAAATTTAATCAGGAAGAAAAAAATCAGGTTGTCTGAGTGAGACCCAGTCAGTCCTTTTTCCAAACATTCCCTGACTAGGAAACAATTTCGGTGTGGATGATTTACTTCTACAGGATGTCAAAATGTGTTATATTTTGTCTGAACTTAACATTTCTTTTCAGATTGTAGAGTTCATTGTCTGACCATGTCAGTACGTGAGCACCACCCAAACCGACAGATCAGAATCATGGGGAAGGAGATGGTAAAACATGCTGAAACTGAGGTTCTATTTCACCCAATTCTTCATTATTAATCTGAGTAGAATGGGAGGAATTGGTATTTTCGGATGGTATCATAGAAACATCGCATGTCGTCATAGAAAAACTGGAGTAGCTTATAGAAAATAAAATTTACGCAAAACCATATCGGGACATCTACATTTAAAGCTTTGAACACCACACTGAAATATAAATCAGTAAATAAATAATTTGAATGTGGATTTGATCATAGATCCAGGCATGTGACACTAAATCTCAAAGGACAGAGTGAAACCAGCCAGGCCTGTGACACTCAAACATAAAAGATACAGTGAATGCAAACAGGCCCATGACACTAAAACTGAAAGGGCAGAGTGAGCACAAGACAGGCCTGTGACACTGAATCTCAAAGAACAGAGAAAATCCAGCCAGGTCTGTAACAGTGAATCTGAAAAGACAGAGCGAACCCAGCCCGGCCTCTGACAGTGAATATTAAGAGACACAGTGAACCAGCTCGATATTTGACACTGAATCTCAAAAGACACACTGATCCCAACCAAGCCTGTGAAACTGAACCTCACAGGACAGAGTGAACCTGCAAGGCCTGAAACCTTGAATTTCGATTAACATTTCGAGCAAAGCCCGGTCTGTGACACTGAATCTGAAAGGACAGACTGACTGCAGCCACTTCTCTGACACTGAATTTCAAAAGACAGTTTGACCCCAGCCAGACCTGTTACCATGTACAGAGTGGCTCCAGCCAGACTTCAGACACTGAATGACAAAAGAGAAAAGACACTGGTCGATAAGTTAAAAGGCCATTGGATCCAGGGTAACTTGACACGTTGTATCCATAACTGACCCAATGTTAAGGCACAGAAATTGGAGATTGAAGGTGTTTTGTTGAAATGGGGGCTGATCTCCAGAGTGTACCACAAGGATCAGTGTCTGGTCGTTAATGGACAGGATATTGCAAGAAGTCTCACAAAAATAGGTTAAAGTCCAACAGGTTTATTTGGTATCACCAGTTTTCAGAGGGCTGCTCCTTTATCAGATGAGTGTTGAGGGAATTTTATCGCATCACAAAGCGATGAGACTTCTTACAGAGCCCACCCCAGTCCATCGCCGACATCTCCACATAGTGGTCAGGATGTAGATGAGAGAGAGATACATTGAACTTTCCTTTGTACAAAGGAATTGAACCAGTCCAAAAAAAAATGCAAAGCTGGGCAGGTTATGTCGACCAGTTATTGCCCCTTGGTGTCGCAAGATATATAAATTAGACTTTTAGCAACATAAAAAAAATGTGGAGTCACGGAGGTAAAGCACGAGGAAGATGCTCTGTTGGAAAGTCAGTTCAGACTCAATATGTTGAATGACCTTCTGCTGCAAAATAGGAATCCAATGGTTCAATCACTGAGTGTTAACCTGTGAGTTCTGGGATTGGAATTAATGCATATATGTTAAGATTTCAGTTAATGTTCAGGTAAATAAGATTCTTCACCAAGACATTTGGATACTGATTAAACAGACAACAAATAAACAGCATATTTTTTGCTTGGAGATGTGAGTCATAAGACATTTTAGCTGGAAAAAAAATATGTTTTGCAGACAGGTGCTGCCAACTGGAAAGATGAATGCGAATGATATCAAAAACCAACCAATGTTTGCTAATTCAATCTCCATAAACTGACTTGATACCCACAATATTTTCTAAATAATCAATCTGTAATAAATCTCCTTCCTGGATAACATGTCAATATCTGAAACTCTAATTTCCATGACACCCAGTAGCTGTCAAAGACTTTGTTGTATCACAAAGTGACGACAGTGTTTAAGCCGCCCTCTCAGTAATAAAGGAATTCAGGGATATGAATGTAACAAAATGACTCACATGGAAATCACTCCGTGTTTTTAGTTTTTCATTTCATGGATTGGATACTTTTTTGAGAACTGAAATACATTGAAACTGACCGAGAAATGTAAAGATGTTATGGAAATAAAGGAGGAGCTGTATCCATTATCCTATGTTCTTATCTGCTCTCATCTCTGCACGATAAGTGAACTTGTGCACCCGGTCTGCTGTGTTCACGGGGGAAGCAGTGGGAGATAATAGATATGGAGCTGAATGGTGGACCCTCCGCGTCTAAGCGTGGTAAAGATCTGTTGTTAGTATATTAATTTATGCAGCCCAGGTAATCGGTTTAATCTCACACCATTGATTTCGATGTGGTGGAACAGGAGTGAAATTTAATAAAGTTTAGCGACACACTATTCCTGGAATCCCCGATAACTGGAGGGATATTTATAGATGTCATTCTGTCATATGCTGCCAGTGAATTCATTAAGGTATTTGAAGTTTTACATGTCTCAGTGCACTGCTCGACACAAGTTCGAATGTCTAATTGCAATCTATCAATGTTAAAGTGTAGCAGCGACTAACATGCTAGCAGAGACCTGACCACAAGGCCAGGTGCTTCCTGTCGGTTCAGCAACACAGCAAAACACGCAGCGAGTGTTCTGAGGCTGCTTAGACAGTGAGCTGCTTCGGGATGACACAGAGTATAACTCAATATCAATTGGACAGCTTCTCAGGATTCATTTAATCCTGTTTGGAACAAATATGTCTTTGAGCTTCCCTTCTCTAAACACGGATCTGTGAAGACGCTCACTCAAGTGACTCACAAGTTGATCATGAAAATAAAATTACATTTGTCCAGCAGATAAGAAATATTTCTGAGCAGCATTGTCCCCCAGAACTCTTTCACTCTAAACTGGGCGGAGGCAGCTAAATCGCTCAGATATGAAATGATGCTTCTAAAGTATGAACACGACATTGTAAAGTTCCAATGGAGAATAACAATATTTTAACAGAAGCCTTTCATCTAAGATTTCTCCATACGTGTGCTATGTATAAAAAATAATAAATTGAGCTTTCTGTCTTTTGAGAATACTGCTGTCCAAATAGAAGACAATAAAAAAAAAATACTGAGTTAGAACAAATTGTTCTTGAACAAGTTGGAAAAGGTTCGTTTTTACAACAAAAAGAAAAGATTCTTTTATTCCATATATTATTTTGAACTTCTTGCTTGAGTTGTTGCTGAAGTGAAATATCTTCCCCTTTCTCTTGTGAAGATGTGAAAATCAGGTTGTGAATGCAGGCTGTATTCGGATTCTATATGAGTCTTAAACAGCCGATTGGATTGGACTTGTCGGTGAGAACACTCACTCACAGATTTCTTGAGGAAAGTGTTTGAATCTGACATGCAATTTATGCATTTTCTCCACGTCACAACAGTCCATTTCCCCTGGATTTAACCTGGGAATTTTAACCCTTATCCTCTCCACGGCCTTCAACTGTTCCATGGAAATTGTCCGTTGAAATTTTGGTTAAACAGTTTTGAAAAAAGTGCATAACCCAGTTCAGGCCGAATATGATTTGTAAACATTTCCCACATGTATTTCCCTCACCCGCCTGTGTCTGTTCTGTAAGATATGATGATTTGATGATCCGATGCTGGGTTGGTGACTCACTTCCTTATCAAAAATGTAGGCCTCATTAGCCGCACGCGGCAAGGAGGTGGATATAACAGTCATTGGTATCTTTTATCAAACGGCAATTTATATTTCACACATGGGAACATCAATTTATCAGACTGGAGGAAACATTATTTTCTGAACAAAGAATTCATTTCTGGAGCGTTTGGTGTTTCAGAAAGTGTTGGCAGGACAGCCCGGTACCAGTGTTCAAAACTCGGTGAATAGTCAAGTCTGATCGCAGTAACCGACAGTCGGGACGATGCTGCGCTCCTTCCTGACTCTAATCGCATTGCAGCTTCTTAACTGTGAGTTATTATTGATTGAAAGTATCCCAATGTCCGTGGAGAATTCAGTGATATAAAATTTTGACATATATATTTGAGCTTCCGTGATTTAAAAAAAATGTTGGTGACAGATGTCTGAGAAAGTTGATGATTTGAATAATAAGTGTCATGTTGAGGGAATGGGATATTAATGGACATCAGTTTACAATGAGAGGAGGCCAGTTCAGTGTCTGAAAAAGAGGAGGATGAAGAAGTGCTCAGCACATTGATAATATAGTTGCTTATGCGTTTGAAATTTTGTAACGCACAAAGCAGCCAAGAACAGGCTAGTGGGGTTAGACTGAATTGATTTTATTCCACCCTGCACAGTCACTTTGGACCGAGGGGCCGAACAACTTTGGCGAATATTGCTCTGAGACCACGAGTGTCAAACGGAAATTGTTTTTGATGGCCGTCTACCTGGCATTCCTGTGCGGAATAAATAAATTGGAGTTGGAAATCAAAATAGGCTGTCAAATCTATATCTGTAAAATTATATATATATTCCAGCAATGTTTTGGATTTCCCCCCTTAGGGGAAAAAAGGCTTTAATATATTCAAATGTGTCATTCGTTATTATGAAGTGCGCATTGGAATTCGGAATTTAAGTAGCAGAGTTTCAGTTGGTAATAATCTGTATTCTCTGTTTTATTCCTCGGTCGAGAGTGACAGCAGCTTGAGATTTAAATAGAAAACTGAATGGAAATGCCGCACGTGTGCATGGACAACAAATTCCTGTAAAACCTCAATTCGGATTACTTGATTTGTGTTGGTACAAATTAGTGCAGACGCTGTTAGAATCTGCTGTAAAGGAAATTGAGTGGAAGCCAAATCACTACGTTTAAAAATGTAGGAATTTTGGCGAGGATCATCCACACATTTGATATTTCTCAGCGTATTTTCTGTCGAACCCGTGTACAGAAAAAAAAATCAAATCATTTAAAATAGGTGCCCCAACCTCTGAGTGCTGTGCTAAGTCTGTGAATAATGCATTTAAGTTATTAATATGAATTGCAATTAACAATGTCATTAATTAATTCATTTATACGAAGAAAATACTTGTTATGTTGATAATGTAATTTGCTAAATATTCGTGATTTGCTTTGTGACGTTTGTTGTTCAATTGCCTCATATCTCCTACCGGAATATTACCAGAATGTGTTAAATTAATATTTCTATACAGTGACTTTTATCAGTTTATAATTATTTTAATTTCTCAAAAGTATTCCACGTTTTCATGTTCTCTGCCGTTTTCTGTGGCAGATCGAGAGCTGTTCTTTCATCTCCTTCCACAGGCCGAGTAGTTTTGCTTAGATTTTAGTCGTTGAATTGGTTCATTTTCTCTCGGTTCCCAATGGGCCTCTTTCATTATATTCATTAATCCAAATGTCACTAAAAATGTTGTTTAACTGATAGAGAAGCTCCCCATTACTGTAATCAAACACTTCACTTTTCCAGGACCGAGAGTCTGCGAAATAAAATCTTAAACACACTGTTTGGATTTTGCAGTTGCTTGAAAGAACATGTCTTATAAAAGAAAGAAGGACAAATGTTATGCTGTGGTACAATAAATCCTCTGCTCAATAAATTCATCTCATTATTTTTTGTTGTTGTTGCTACTGAATCGCCAGTTAGCTGAATGTTGAAATCGTTGGCTTAACTTGTAGAAACTTAGCAGAATATATTTTGTGCCAAGTTGTATTTTCAGTTCATTAATCTCCAAAAACAGCAGCAGGTGTATAAGAACATTAGATTTACCATTGGATCAAACTCGGATACGTCAGCAGATAGAATTAAATACTCCACTGGGTCTGTTGTACAGACGGAACAGACATGAATTGAAATTCTAGCTGAACGGTACAGTCTGAGAGTAGATCGCCGCCACTGTTAGAATACCATAGATTGCCGAATGGAATTTACGTGAATTAACCGCTTGCAGAATCAGAGTAAAAGTTACAGTTACTATCAATAGAATGCGGACACAGATTTGGAATAGATATTTCTCAGTGGAAGAGGTGTATGCTCCTCCTCTGAACAGTGAGCTGCCATATGTTAAACAGATTATTTTGAGTTGGAGTAATGGACACATTTGTAAATACTGAAAAGTTAAATATTAAATCTAAGTGGGACCAACATTGCTTTAACTGACATATTAAGCAATATACATAAAATCAGTCGCAGAAGCGAAATATTAGGAAATTGAAAAATCCGACTTCTTCCGCGAATTTGCAGCATACCCTGAGTATTTCTAGTTGCTATTTGGATTTAGAAATCAAAACAAAGCTTTCTAAATCATACATTAACATCAGAAATGTGTATCAATCACTGGATACTTGTCACCCTCTGTCCAGACACTCTCAATATCCATTGAGCTTTCTGTTCCTTATATTAACAAAGAACAAAGAGCAACACAGCACGGGAAACAGGCCTTTCGGCCCAACGAGCCCACGCTACCGTCCTTACGTCCCAATGACATATCCTTGACTTTAGGCTATGCCTACTGTTGAAGATTCCCATATAGGGACCAATATAGGGACAATTTCTTTCCCAATCAGCCTAAGAGCACATTTTGGGAAGTGGGAGGAAACTGGAGCACCCGGAGGAAACCCACGCAACCACGGGGAGAACGCGCAAACTCCCGCAGACACAGGCCCAAATCCTTGTGTCAGCACAGCAACAGCGACAGTCTCTGAGCTGTCATGTTGCCCATCAGATGGTCCAGTTTAAGCATACACTGACGACGTGAAGCAATAGGCAACTCCTGAAGCAACCTCCAAGAGCAGCTCTCGCACGACATGCCGCATGCATGCCCCTTGTTGGTCAACAAGGTGGACCGAATTGCCTGCGGAAACAAATATGACTTAATTAACCATGCTAAAAAAAACTAAGACATTCCCGAGACGAAACTAAAAGATAGTCTACTACTATTTGGTCCACCCGATATTCAAACAGTCCTGCTATATCCCTCTATCTGCAGACTGCTCATGTGGCTGTCCAAGAGACCCTTAAACAACCCTAGCGTGCCTGCTCCCACCACCTTATTCTAGTGCATTCCACACCCCCACTACCCTTTGTGTGAAAAACTGCCCTCTAATATTCGTCTTATACATAGCCCCCCCTCACCCTGAGCCCGTGACCCCTCGTTCTATCCATTTCTAATGGTGGAAAAAGCTTACCCAACCATTTACTCTATCTATACCCCTCATAATCTTTATACCTCTAAAAGATCCCCTCTCAGCCGACGTCTTTCAAGGGAAAACAACCCCAGTGTTTTCAATCTTTCCTCGTAAGACAGCCCTTCCATACCAGGCAGCATCATGGTAAATCTCCTCTGCACTCTCTCCTGGGCCTCTACATCCTTCCTGTAGTACGGCGACCAGAACTGGACGCAGTACTCCAGATGAGGCCTAACCAACGTTCTATACACCTGCAACATCAGAGTCCTACTCTTGTATTCTATACTCCTTCCTATGAAGGCTAACATACCATACGCTTTTTTTTACCACATTCTCCACCTGTACTGACACCTTCAGAGACCTGTGAACTTGCACCCCCAGGTCTCTCTGCATCTCTATACTCCGGATAGTTTTACCTTTTATCCTATAACTCCCCTCTACATTATTCCGGCCAAAATGCATCACCTCGCATTTATCTGGATTAAATTCCATTTGCCATCTATATTGAGCCATGAAACCCCGTTACACATTCTAGATTGGCGAACTCCACCGTTTCCTTGTAAAATCTTTTCAACCATTTTACACCATTAGCTTCGGCCTCCAGACCCAGGGAGAAAAATAAATGTCACCCTGTCTCGCAAAGACTGGATAAGTGTCCGCTTTTAGTCGGAGTAGAGAAGGAGGTAGAAGGGGGGGAGGAGTGGCGTTACTGGTCAAAGACTGTATCACGGTGATCGAAAAGAAGTTTGATGAGGACTTGTCTGTTGAGGTAGTATGGGATGAGATTAGAAACAGGAGAGGAGAGGTCACCCTGTTGGGAGTCTTTTACAGACCTCCTAATAGTTCTAGAGAGGTTGAGGAAAGGATTGCGAAGTCAATTCTGATTAGGAGTGAAAGTAGTCGGGTAATTGTGATGGGGGACTTTAACTTTGCTAATATTGATTGGAATAGCTATAGCTCTAGATCGTTAGAGGGGTCAGTTTTCGTACAGAGTGTGCAGGAAGGTTTTTTGACTCAGTATGTAGATAGGCCAACTAGAGGTGAGGCTACATTGGATTTGGTGCTGGGGAATGAGCCAGACCAGGTGTTAGGCTTGGAAGTTAGTGAACATTTTGGTGATAGTGACCACAATTCGGTTCCGTTCACCTTAGTGATGGACAGGGATAGGCATGAAGCTGGGGGCTGTAGTTATAGCTGGGGGAAGGGTAATTATGAGGCCATCAGGAGAGCATTAGGGTGCATAGATTGGACTAGGGAACTACAGGGACTGGGAACATCTGGAATGTGGTGCTTATTCAAGGAGAAGCTGCTGCGAGTCCTTGATAAGTATGTCCCTGTCAGGCAGGGAGGAAATGGACGAGTAAGAGAGCCTTGGTGTACGAAAAAAGTTGATTTGCTGGTTAAGAAGAAAAAGGAGGCTTATGGCAGGATGAGGCTTGAAGGCTCAGATAGTGCAATGGATAGCTATAGATTAGCCAGGAAGGAGGTAAAAAGTGAATTGAGGAGAGCTAAGAGGGGACACGAGAAGATGTTGGCGGATAGGATTAAGGAGAATCCTAAAGCTTTCTTTCGATATGTTAAGAATAGAAGATTGGTTAGGGCAAGATTAGGGCCAGTCATAGACAGCAGTGGGAAGTTGTGCGTGGAGCCTGAAGAGATTGGTGAGGCACTGAATAAATATTTCTCTTCGGTATTCACGCAGAGTGCTGGAAATGTAGCTGTGGCGAGCACTGAGGTACAGGGTTGCAAATTGGGGAGTATTGTAGTAGATAGGGAGGATGTGTTAGAAATTCTCGAGGGTTTGAAGTTGGATAAGTCCCCTGGGCCGGACGGGATTTACCCTAGGATTCTCTGGGAGACAAGAGAGGAGATGGCAGAGCCTCTGGCTCTGATCTTCAGGTCGTCGTTGGTTACGGGTGTGGTTCCGGAGGACTGGAGGATAGCGAATGTGGTCCCGTTGTTCAAGAAGGGGAAGAGAGACCTTCCAGGGAATTATAGGCAGTGAGTCTTACTTCTGTTGTGGGCAAAGTGTTGGAGAGAATTATTAGGGATAGGATTTATAGTTATTTAGAGAGAAATGAATTGATTGGGGAGAGTCAGCATGGTTTCGTGAAGGGTAGGTCATGCCTTACTAACCTCATTGAGTTTTTTGAGAAAGTGACCAGAGAGGTGGATGGGGGTAAGGCGGTTGATGTAGTATATATGGACGTTAGTAAGGCGTTTGATAAGGTGGCCCATGGAAGACTTCTACAGAAAATGCAGATGTGTGGAATAGAGGATGATTTAGCTAATTGGATTAGGAATTGGCTGGCAGATAGAAGACAGAGGGTGGTGGTTGATAGGAGATATTCATCGTGGAGTTCGGTGACGAGTGGTGTGCCTCAGGGGTCTGTTTTGGGGCCCCTGCTGTTTGTAATTTTTATAAATGATCTGGATGAGGGTATTGAGGGATGGATCAGTAAAATTGCAGATGATACTAAAGTTGGTGGTGTGGTAGATAGTGAAGAGGGGTGTTTTAGTTTACAGAGGGACTTGGACAAGTTGCAGAGCTGGGCCGAGAGGTGGCAAATGGAGTTTAATGTGGAAAAGTGTGAGGTAATGCACTTTGGCAGGAACAATAAATGTGTAGAGTATAGGGCTAATGGTAGGGCTCTTAATAGTGTTGAGGAACAGAAGGATCTTGGTGTATGTGTCAATAGATCCCTGAAAGTAGGCAGTCAAGCGGATAAAGTTGTTAAGAAGGCATATGGAGTCTTAGCTTTTATTGGTAGGGGGATTGAATTTAGGAGCCGCAGCATCATGTTGCAACTGTACAAAACTCGAGTGCGGCCGCACTTGGAGTATTGTGTGCAGTTCTGGTCCCCACATTATAAGAAAGATGTTGGAGGCATTGGAGAGGGTACAGAGGAGGTTTACCAGGATGTTGCCTGGTATGGAGGGCAGGTCTTATGAGGAGAGGCTGAGGGATTTGAGGTGTTTTCGTTAGAAAGGAGGCGGCTAAGAGGGGACCTGATCGAAACATATAAGATGATTAGAGGTTTAGATAGGGTGGACAGTGATAGCCTTTTTTCCTAGGATGGAGAAAGCTAGCACGAGGGGACACAGCTTTAAATTAAGGGGTGATAGTTATAGGACGGATATCAGAGGTAGGTTCTTTACCCAAAGGGTGGTTCGGGAGTGGAATGCCCTGCCTGCAGCAGTTGTAGATGCGCCAAGTTTGGTGGCGTTTAAGAGGTTAGTTGATGAGTATATGGATGAGAAGGGAATGGTTTAGTTAGGAGGGGCATTGCTTTTTATTTTGAACGGCACAACATCGAAGGCCGAAGGGCCTGTTCTGTGCTGTATTGTTCTATGTTCTATGTTCTATGTTCATATTCTACATTTGATATCTTATAACAGGCAAGTGTTAGTTTGGAATTGCCACACATTTGGAAAATAATATTCCGCTAGCGAGTCATAATCTGTCCTTCCTGCTGCGTGCTGAACGGTTCCAGTGTTTAACGGGGATTTTGTAATTACTTTCATTCGTAGCACCAATAATTATTTGTTACGTGTGCGATCGTGTAGTTTAAATTAAAACATTATTGACAGATCGAATACTCAGTCATGGGGAGATGTATTTGCTGCCATACTGTTTTGTACTCATGACGTTTTGTGGTCTTCAAATGGGCCAACATTTCACCCTACCAAATTTTACATGTCTTTATCTCTCTCTCAAAAAGTGTTAATACCCCACATTCAGCTACGGCCTTTACACTCTGGTTATTATTATGCTATCGTTTGTGAAGTCAGTGTCCCTGGCAATGGCAGTATTTATTGTCTATACCCAGATGTTTTCAGGAATTGATCTTTTATATTTTATATTTTTTGGTGTCTGGCTGCAGTATATCATGCACTGGAGAAAGCATAGTGACATTAGGGATTGAGCTCACACGAAAATAAAACAACGCCGATATCGCCCGAACTCAGCATGCTGACCGCCTTCGAAGGGAATGCGCAATTCAGGATATTGTCGGACGCCTCTCCTTGTACTTCGAGGTGGTAGATATCGCGGGTTTGGAATGAACCGCTGAATCAGTCTTGGTCATTTGTTATTGTGTCTCACCTACACGGTGCACAAATGATTCAGGTGATGGCTGGGATTTCCAGCAAATCAGGCTGCTGACCAGCACCTTCTGTTTTGTTGCTTATTAGTGTCATTACTGGAGAAACGGGGCAAGTTTAAGGTGATATGGAGGAACTTTAAAGAAGATGTATAGGAGAAACTCAGAAAGTAGTGCATGCCTGGAACACCCTGCCAGAGGAGGTGATGGGAGTAGACACATTAGCAACATTTAAGAGGCATCTGGAAATGTACAGGAAAAAAAATCCAAAGGTATGGATGGATTAAGGTATGAATTCTGTGGCCTATTGGTGGTGAAACTATGCAAACTTTGAAGGGTTTCCTGCATCACATTCTTCCGGCGACCAACATGGAGAAAAATCTCGAAAGGCATTGCGCTGAATCCACGCTATTGTTGCACTGGGACTTGTCAGAGGGGGAAATGGAATGAAGCGAAGATGAACAACTAAGTTTTACTTTGTTGAATGAAGAATATTTTCGTGGCTTGAAAGATTCTTCTAGCCACATCCTTGTTCAACAGCAGGACTTTTACTCAGCATGAAAAAATCGTGAGGTTCCTCTTTCATTCATCGTTTCCTCCACAGAGAACCACACATGTGACTGCTGCTTTGGCTGCATAAACTCGGCAGTAGCATGCCCACTCCTGTAAATTGTGCAGTACTTAGTTTCCTATTAACAAGATTCGATTCCAGCATTCACCGTACAGCAACATCATAGCAGCATCATACAAAGCATTCTCCACTCACTTCATCAACCACACCCCACCTCCACAGGCAATCCCTGTCAAACCACAACTCCTGTTCGGACGCAGCACATAGAGTTCCACACCTCTCGTCACATTTTTTCCTATGCCCTCCATCCGAGGCTGCTCAGCCACAGACTCCTTTGCTTCATTCCTAACCACAAGATTCTCCTCTCTGTCACTTACTGCCACCGCTGTAGTACAATCCTGGACTCTTTGAAGGCTGACACCAACACGCAATCCTGACCCCTTGACATACACAGACATCCTGAGCCATACACCTTCGTGTATGCCACGAGTGTTTGCAAATCTACTTTGGACCTCTTTTCAAACCATCACTGAATCATGGGTCCCCTTCCAAGTTACACAGATGGCTAATCACCTCCCCAGCACCACAAATTATTTCCGCACCATAAAAGAGCTGCAATCCTCCTGGATAAAATATTCTTTCTCTCTCTGACTGAATAAACCAAATACCACCTCTTGTGTATACTAGTATCCCGTCGCACATTACCGTCTCATCTATCGTCACTTTTCAACCTGCCTCATAGAAACCAACAATTGAAAATGGTGCCTCGATCAACAACTTCATAATTGGCCAACAAAACCGTACCCACTGCTTTTCAAAGCTGTCGGTATTAGATAAAGATAAAGATAAAGATAAGATAAAGAGCAACACAGCACGGGAAACAGGCCTTTCGGCCCAACGAGCCCGCGCCGCCGTCATAACTATATCGTAGCAAATCCATTATCCTATTTTATGATTCCTATATAATAATATATATACTATTCGTAATATGGAAAATTCTCAGTATAGGGACAATTTGTTTCCCAATCAGCCTAAGAGCGAATTTTTGGGTTGTGGGAGGAAACCGGAGCGCCCGGAGAAAACCCACGCAACCAGGGGAGAACGCGCAAACTCCCGCAGACACCGGCCCAATTCCAAGTGTCTGCACAGCCACATCGATAGTCTCTGAGCTGTCACGGTGCCCTTCAGATGGTCCACATAAAGCACTCATTTATGACATGAGGTACCAGGCAACCCATGAATCAACATCCAAGAGCTGTACCCGCACCACCTGCCGAATGCGTGCTCAAATTATGGACCGAATTACCTGTGGAAAAAAGCCGTAGTTAAAACAGTCCTAATATATCCCTCTATCTGCATACCGCTCATGTGGCTGTCCAAGAGACCCTTAAACAGCCCCAGCGTGCCTGCTCCCACCACCTTACTCGGCAGTGCATTCCACACCCCCATTACCCTTTGTGTGAAAAACTGCCCTCTAATATTCGTCCTATACATAGCCCCCCTCACCTTATGGCCATGACCCCTCGTCCTATCCATTTCTAAAGGTGGAAAAAGTTTACCTCCATTTACTCTATCTATACCCCTTATAATCTTATACACCTCTATGAGATTCCCTCTAAGCCGACGTCTTTCAAGGGAAAACAACCCCAGTCTATCTAATCGTTCCTCATAAGACAGTCCTTCCATACCAGGCAGCATCCTGGTAAACCTCCTCTGCACTCTCTCCAAGGACTCCACATCCTTCCGATAGTACAGCGACCAGAACTGGACGCAGTATTCCAAGTGAGGCCTAACCAAAGTTCTATACAACTGCAACATCAAACTCCTACTCTTGTATTCTATTCCTTTTCTATGAAAGCTAACATACTATACGCCTTCTTTATCACCTTCTCCACCTGTGAGGACACCTTCAGAGACTTCTGCCAGATTGCATGGCGTATAAGTGACGACTTGCGAGATATAGCCTGAGAAAATGAAAAATAAACAATCCTCCTTTTTGGAGATGAAGCCAATGGATGTGTCACTTTGGGCGGAACAGCTGCTATAAGCTGGTAAGGAATTCGTCTGATTAGTGTTGAAGAAATCTCAAGAGTCAATGATTTTCAAGTAAAGTGAATGGAATTACGCATTGTCAAGAATTATGGAAAATCTTACCTTTACTTGGGGGTTTGCACACATTCAAGGGACCTGCATTCAGCATAAAACATGAAATTGGAATGTAGCCTCCCCTATCATTTTTTTCCAAATAGAACCATGCTGCAGGGGTGGAAGAGCATACTGCTTTAAACAAAGGGGCAGGGGGATTCACTTCATGGCATTGTCACTGGCTAATTCGGCCAACTGAGGCACAAACATTCAGCAACTGGTATTCGATGAGTTCCCTGAAGGAACCATTTTAAAACAAGGAAGGAACAGGATAATGAAGGAGCAGAATAACCAATAAAAAATAATATTGAAAATAACAATTTTGGTACCTTTTCCAGGCAATCCCTCCTGAATCCAGCCACATCACAGACTTGGTAGTTTATCCATAGTAAAAGCAATATATTATTTGAGTAGGTATCATATTTGACAACAGTGCATGTCTTCACTCAAAGTGTGAGTGAAGACTCATGTCTTCCCTTCCTAATGTATAAATTCCCTATGTTTTTTTTTGTCTCCTACAGCTAACTTAGCCACGATTGCGATATTAGCCTTTTGAAAATGTGGTCTCTCCAAATGTGTAACATGCTACCTGCTGGCCATGGCAACAGCAGATCTACTCATTATTATTATCGATTTGATACTAAGACACATTCTGATAGTTTTCTGGGAATATTTCTACTTTCTGTGGTCCATGCCTGTGTGCAATATCCATGCAGTTTTCTTGTTTGCGGCCACTGACTCTTCTGTTTGGTTTACTGTAAGTTTCACCTTTGATCGATATGTTGCTATTTGTTGCCAGAAGCTGAAAAATAAATATTGCACAGAAAATTTGGCTGCTGTGGTTCTCGGAACCATTGCTGTGTTGAGCTGTTTCAAGAATACCTTCTGGTATTTTATGTTGACAGACTCATACTCAACGAGGAACAAACCATGGTTCTGCTCAATAACATTCAGTGTACAGGTATCTCCAGTCTGGATAATTGTCGAGTTTCTGCATCACATTCTAACCCCATGTTTACCATTTGCCCTGATTTTGTTGTTAAATGTTGTTACCATCAGGAATATTGTAGTGAATAGCACAACCCATAAAAGACTTCGAGCTGCGAGAGGTGGGGATAGTTCCAAAGATCCAGAGATAGAGAGTCGATGAAAATCTATAATTTTACTGTTTTAATTTCTTTGAATTTCATCATGTTGTGGGCTGTTATAATGGTGTATTCTATAAACAGGTGGATGTTTTATCTCATCTATTCTTCTAGAATGATGAGTAATGTTGTGCATGAAATAGGCTTCATGTTACAGCTCCTGAGTTGTTGCACAAACACTTGCTTTTATGTTGTGACCCAGACTATGTTCAGAGAACAATTAAAAATTGTGCTGAAACATCCGTTTATATCAGTTGTTCGATGCATTCGAAGATATAAGTAAATGAATAACTGATCAATGGTTAATTGTTGTCACCATATTTAATTGTTTTCTTTTCTCTAATGGAACCACAAGCTGCCATGATCGTGTCAGAAGAGGAACTGAACTACCCAAATGAAAAACAAATGTGGGCCGGTCTGTCACTGCCACAGCATATTGCTATTATTATATCAACCAAGGAAGGGAGAATGGCAGACACTGCATCAATCATGAGAGATTGTGAAATACCTTGTTGCAATGCAGAGAGCCAAAGCGTTGGTACTCTATGGCAGCAGCAATGACACATATTCATATAATACTGAAGAATAGCGAGGCATCTTGCAATGATTAGAATCAGGATGTTCTCTATTGTTATGATTCAGAGGAGTGCCTGAGCATTCTCAATATATAGCAAGGCAGACATGATCTTCTTTCCGCAGAGGCAGTTTTTTAGCTGAACGTGCCAGGGTCACTTCTCAATAATTGCAAGAAATCCATTTCCTGCCTTCACTCACAAGTTAGAAATCAGATGATGAAGAATTATTTTCCAATTGCCCAGCCTCCATCGTTTGTCATTTCAGTCACTTACATAGATGGAGATTAATTTCAAATATATTGTGCAATAGCTTATTTCTTATTGCAAAAAAAAACTCAGCTCATAGTCTGTGGACACTGATTGGAAATTTGAATTCACTAAAAAAATCTGGAAATAAGGATCTACAGATGGCCAACTGTTTGTAATTTTTATAAACGATCTGGATGAGGGTATAGAAGGATGGATTAGTAAATTTGCAGATGACACCAAAGTCAGAGGAGTGGTAGATAGTGAAGAGAGGTGTTATAGTTT
This sequence comes from Sphyrna mokarran, assembly GCA_024679065.1. Taxonomy (NCBI): domain Eukaryota; kingdom Metazoa; phylum Chordata; class Chondrichthyes; order Carcharhiniformes; family Carcharhinidae; genus Sphyrna; species Sphyrna mokarran. Next base: position 3,516,744 of record JAGIQG010000031.1, read on the forward strand.
GCAGAGAGGCTTGGACAAGTTGCAGAGCTGGGCCGAGAGGTGGCAAATGGAGTTTAATGTGGAAAAGTGTGAGGTAATTCACTTTGGCAGGAATAACAAATGTGTAGAGTATAGGGCTAATGGTAGGACTCTTAATAGTGTTGATGAACAGAGGGATCTTGGTGTATATGTGCATAGATCCCTGAAAGTTGGCAATCAAGTCGATAAGGTTGTTAAGAAGGCATACGGAGTCTTAGCTTTTATTGGTAGGGGGATTGAATTTCGGAGCCGCAACGTCATGTTGCAACTGTACAAACTCTAGTGCGGCCGCACTTGGAGTATTGTGTGCAGTTCTGGTCCCCACATTATAAGAAAGATGTGGAGGCATTGGAGAGGGTACAGAGGAGGTTTACCAGGATGTTGCCTGGTATGGAGGGCAGGTCTTTTGAGGAGAGGCTGAGGGATTTGAGGTTGTTTTCATTAGAAAGAAGGTGGCTAAGAGGAGACGTTATTGAAACATATAAGATGATTAGAGGTTTAGATAGGGTGGACAGTGATTGGTATTTTCCTCAGATGCAGAAAGCTAGCACGAGGGGACATAGCTTTAAATTAAGGGGTAGTAGTTATAGGGCGGATGTCAGAGGTTGGTTCTTTACCCAGAGGTAGGAAAAAAACACCTCAGATTCACTTATGTCCTTTTTTGGTAGGAAATCTGCTGCTGTGGTTCTCGGAACCACTGCTATGTTGATCTGTTTCAAGAATATCCTCTGGTATTTTATGCTGACAGACTCATACTCAATAAGGAACAAACCATGGTTCTGCTCAATAAAATTCAGTGAAACTCCAGCAGCAGACCAACATCGCTGATTCTTAAGAGCTCTCTGAGTAGCAAACTGACACAGTAGTTAGCAAGGCTGCCTCATACCTCCAAGGATTTGATTATCATCTTGACTCACTGTCTGTGGTCAGTTTGCACACTCTCCCTCTTTCTGTGTGGGTTTCCTCCGGGTACTCTCTTTTGGGTAGCATGGTGACACAGTGCTTAGCACTGCTGCCTCACAACGCCATGTTCCCAGGTTCAATTATTGTTTGGAGTCATTGCCTGTGTGAAGTTTGCACATTCTCCACTTGTCTGTATGGGTTTCCTCCAGATGCTCTGGTTTATCCAAGTAACATCATGTTGTATGTTCTATGTTCTAACATAAAATGTGCGGTTTATGTTGATCGGCCATGGCAATTTGACACTAGCCTCAGAGGGATTAGCGGGAGAAATGCAGGAACAGGGTCAGGATGTCATTATAGTCAGCACAGAGTCGATATTCTAAACGGCCTCCTTCTATTCTGTAGGGATTCTGTGACTCTGTGAAATGACCTAGTAAGAGATTCAGTTCAGTGTTACTCAGGTCGGCCGATAAGTGCTAGCCAGCCAGAAATGCACACATTACTGCAGCACATGCGCAGTTCCTCCACCTGCCTCTTTATAAAAATCCGTATTTTATTTAATTTTAATTCCGCTCCCGGCGGGATTTCCCGCTGGGAATTTCTCTCACTTTCTACATTTAGGAGATAAGAAGCGATTAAATCAAACCCTCTAACGTCATGAATGGTGCTGAATGTGTACATTTGGAAGGGATGCTCTCTCTTGTTGGAGAATATAGAGCGTGGGGCCACTATTTGCAACATGGGGTCATCCATTTGCTGTCAATATTTTTTATATATGTTGTTGCATATTCAGCGAATAGGTAATGAGTTCCTAAAGTCTGCTAACTTTCCTGTTTGCTTGTCGAGTTCACCCAACATACATTGTTTTTCTGAAATCTTACATCTATAACGTCACCGATCCCCAATTTGACAGCAGGGGGCGCTGCCTCATCGCCTGGCATTTTCCTTCACACCGCTGGTGTCGCTGTGTCATTCCCACACGTTCTGTCACTCACTCCTCCCACCGCTGGTGTCGCTGTGTCATTCCCACACGCTCTGTCACTCACTCCTCCCACCGCTGGTGTCGCTGTGTCATTCCCACACGCTCTGTCACTCACTCCTCCCACCGCTGGTGTCGCTGTGTCATTCCCACACGCTCTGTCACTCACTTCTCCCACCGCTGGTGTCGCTGTGTCATTTCGACACGCTCTGTCACTCACTCCTCCCACCGCTGGTGTCGCTGTGTCATTCCTACACGCTCTGTCACTCACTCCTCCCACCGCTGGTGTCGCTGTGTCATTCCCACAACTTCTGTCACTCACTCCTCCCACCGCTGGTGTCGCTGTGTCATTCCCACACGCTCTCTCACGCACTCCTCCCACCAGTGGTGTCGCTGTGTCATTCCCACACGCTCTGTCACTCACTCCTCCCACCGCTGGTGTCGCTGTGTCATTCCCACACGCTCTGTCACTCACTCCTCCCAATGCTGGTGTCGCTGTGCCATTCCCACACGCTCGGTCACTCACTCCTCCCACCGCTGGTGTCGCTGTGTCATTCCCACACGCTCTGTCACTCACTCCTCCCACCGCTGGTGTCGCTGTGTCATTCCCACAACTTCTGTCATTCACTCCTCCCACCGCTGGTGTCGCTGTGTCATTCCCACACGCTCTCTCACCCACTCCTCCCACCAGTGGTGTCGCTGTGTCATTCCCACACGCTCTGTCACTCACTCCCACCGCTGGTGTCGCTGTGTCATTCCCACACGCTCTGTCATTCACTCCTCCCACCGCTGGTGTCGCTGTGTCATTCCCACTCGCTCTGTCACTCACTCCTCCCACCGCTGGTGTCGCTGTGTCATTCCCACACGCTCTGTCATTCACTCCTCCCACCGCTGGGGTCGCTGTGTCATACAGGTTCGGTGTACGTCTTGCCGGACTAACTCACCCAAACATGAGTACGGGTTGGCAATTCAATATCTATCTGGGGGAGGAGGCTCCACAATGGTGTGGCAAGTCCACATGTGAATAGAATGGAGGTGGCTAAATCATTGCAGATAATCTGCAAGCAGAAATGTTAGTTCGATGTTTCACATTAGTTTCATGTGTTCAGCATGCCAATCTTCAGCCATTTTACACCCGTCTACGTGATATCAAGGAACGACTGAAGGTGCTGGAAAATGACCATTCACTAATGCAGATTATTCAAAGCCAATAGTGTGGAGTTTGTGCTGTTTTCACACAGACAGCTGATCCCACGGATCATAAATAAGAGGGCTCATTTCTGGAAGTTAGCAAAAGTTCAACAGTCAGAACAGTGGCAGGAGACCAGGCAGCAGACTTAAATATTCAACACATTAACAACTGCTGCATTCAGAATTATTGATGCATCTGGATTGAAAGAAAATTTAGCATGATGATGATTTAGCATGAGAGAGTGAAGTTCCCATTGCACAATACCAATCTAAGGCGCCCAGGACAGGTGCATTACGGGTTAAAATGCAGTGAAAGACTATCTCTAATCTGATCCATGAAATATTTCTAGAGCATGAACTGCTTGGGCTCACACACAGTGCAATAGACCCTTCAATGCGACCCCAAAGAGGAAGCATCAGTTTCTGACATGGGAGGGCAAATTTGTATTTGCCACCTATGCTCATGTATAATTATATCATGACCAAGCACCCTTGATATATATGATAGCTGAAAACCCCTGTCTTTAAACACATCATTTTCCGTTTCTCTGGTGTGCATGCTAAACCGTAGACATTGCCCTGCTGTTTCTGCAGTAGTTTTTCCACCTTAGTTTGCAGCTTTTTCACATCGTAGCATTTGAGTTACCTGATGTAAAACATTGATCTTCCATCAGACTCCGCTTATGTCTCCGCTTTCATCACTGTACAAAATATATCATTTGAACTGCCATAGTAACTGACGAATAAGGTATTGATATTGAACCTGCTGAAGAGTGAGAATTTATACCTAGGAAGTGTTTCTTTCTTAGTATCGCAAAAGTACCCACACTGTAAAGTCAACATAATTGTCTGATTTTAAGGAAAATGTGTTAATAAATGGGAATTGTCACAAATATGTGAATGAAAAGTTATTCCCGATGAGCTTAGTCAAGTCATTGCAATAGGAACTGACATGGCTAACTAAGATAGAGCTTTCATGTTCTGTGAATGTTCTTTGAAAAATTTTGCTATCAAGAACAGTTTAACGGAATTGTCATGGAGACTGCAATGCATCATATTATGGGCATTATCCGTGTCAATGGGTTTTTGCCAATAAAATGGGAATCACAGAGGAATGGCCGTTTTTCATTTGACATAAATATTACTCAGAGCATTAATAGTGAGTGGATCTGATGGAGGATATTGAGAAAAGATGATTATTGAAACTGTAAAATGGCAGTTGGAGATGTGCAAGTGAAGAACAGAAGGAAAAAGTATGTGTATTGGAGACAAGGGGAGATACTTGAGAAAAGAATGTATCGGATTAAATATTTTGATGATTTGCTGGGTCTCAGTCGGAGTGATATGTCTCATTTTGAACACAATATGTCACGTTGTATATATCGACCTGAATGCTTACTTTCCGCTGTGAGATAATATACAGGGAAGAAGCAATGTGCTTAGTCAAGCGATCTTCATTTATTGCACCTTTGCTGATGTCTGCCAAGATCAATGCTTCAGAGTCAGACTCTACAAACTGCGATATTGGCGTTGTGAAGTGACATTGTTGGTTGTAATATTCGATCTCGGCCCCTTTTCCCAAGATTCTGCAGTCACTGCCAATTGGCCTGATGGACGTTAGCTCACAATAGGTGAAGCCATTTCCCTCTTTTTCCGGCTATATTTTGCATTAGTTGATGTTTCGAACTTTTATCTTTTTCCAGCATCCTTGAGCCGAAGCTTTGACGTCTGCTGTGACTGCCTCGGTCTAAGTGAGGCCACATGCATGTGAAAGTGCTCCATCCTGTGACCGTGCCTGATCCTCCAAAGTTGTCTCAAATGATCATTTCCATCAGTCTGAGTTCACCCTTTGTTGTGGGTCTGAATTCATGATTGATTTTCAATCAGAATACGCCCACGGCGAGCCAGATGAAAGAATAGGAAATCAATTTCAAGGTTGTTATATGTCGCCACCTTTTCATAACCATTGTGTTTGGTGTCGGGAATACAAACGTTACAAAAGAACAGAATTGTCCTAAGTGTCAGCTTCATATTATCCTGCGCATGCGTTTCCTGTTGTCGAAGAAATGGCGACTTATCCGATTAGTGCTTCGAGTTCTGCTTCAAGAGTCATGGAGTCTTTCACCCTGAACCCAATTTCGTTGGACTGGCTAACCTCCACCCCTGGACTTTTATTTCGGTTAATCACAGACACAAACACACACAAAAAAGGAAATCTTACCTCACCATCACTGGGTTACTTGCAAATTTAATCAGGAAGAAAAAAATCAGGTTGTCTGAGTGAGACCCAGTCAGTCCTTTTCCCAAACATTCCCTGACGAGGAAACAATTTCGGTGTGGATGATTTACTTCTACAGGATGTCAAATTGTGTTATATTTTGTCTGAACTTAACATTTCTTTTCAGGTTGTAGAGTTTATTGTCTGACCATGTCAGTACGTGAGCACCACCCAAACCGACAGATCAGAATCATGGGGAAGGAGATGGTAAAACATGCTGAACCTGAGGTTCTATTTCACCCAATTCTTCATTATTAATCTGAGTAGAATGGGAGGAATTGGTATTTTCGGATGGTATCATAGAAACATCGCATGTCATCATAGAAAAACTGGAGTAGCTTATAGAAAATAAATTTTACGCAAAACCATATTGGGACATCTACATTTAAAGCATTGAACACCACACTGAAATATAAATCAGTAAATAAATAATTTGAATGTGGATTTGATCATAGATCCAGGCATGTGACACTAAATCTCAAAAGACAGAGTGAAACCAGCCAGGCCTGTGACACTCAAACATAAAAGATACAGTGAATGCAAACAGGCCCATGACACTAAAACTGAAAGGGCAGAGTGAGCACAAGACAGGCCTGTGACACTGAATCTCAAAGAACAGAGAAAATCCAGCCAGATCTGTAACACTGAATCTCAAAAGACAGAGCGAACCCAGCCCAGCCTGTGACACTGAATATTAAGAGGCACAGTGAACCAGCTCGACATTTGACACTGAATCTCAAAAGACACACTAATCCCAACCAAGCCTGTGCAACTGAACCTCACAGGACAGAGTGAACCTGCCAGGCCTGAAACCTTGAATTTCGATTAACATTTCGAGCAAAGCCCGGTCTGTGACACTGAATCTGAAAGGACAGACTGACTGCAGCCACTTCTCTGACACTGAATTTCAAAAGACAGTTTGACCCCAGCCAGACCTGTTACCATGTACAGAGTGGCTCCAGCCAGACTTCAGACACTGAATGACAAAAGAGAAAAGACACTGGTCGATAAGTTAAAAGGCCATTGGATCCAGGGTAACTTGACACGTTGTATCCATAACTGACCCAATGTTAAGGCACAGAAATTGGAGATTGAAGGTGTTTTGTTGAAATGGGGGCTGATCTCCAGAGTGTACCACAAGGATCAGTGTCTGGTCGTTAATGGACAGGATATTGCAAGAAGTCTCACAAAAATAGGTTAAGGTCCAACAGGTTTATTTGGTATCACCAGTTTTCAGAGGGCTGCTCCTTTATCAAATGAGTGTTGAGGGAATTTTATCGCATCACAAAGCGATGAGACTTCTTACAGAGCCCACCCCAGTCCATCGCCGACATCTCCACATAGTGGTCAAGATGTAGATGACAGAGAGATACAATGAACTTTCCTTTGTACAAAGGAATTGAACCAGTCCAAAAAAAAAAATGCAAAGCTGGGCAGGTTATGTCGACCAGTTATTGCCCCTTGGTGTCGCAAGATATATAAATTAGGCTTTTAGCAACATAAAAAAATGTGGAGTCACGGAGATAAAGCACGAGGAAGATGCTATGTTGGAGAGTCAGTTCAGACTCAATATGGTGAATGACCTTCTGCTGCAAAATAGGAATCCAATGGTTCAATCACTGAGTGTTAACCTGTGAGTTCTGGGATTGGAATTAATGCATATATGTTAAGAGTTCAGTTAATGTTCAGGTAAATAAGATTCTTCACCAAGATATTTGGATACTGATTAAACAGACAACAAATAAACAGCATATTTTTTGCTTGGAGATGTGAGTCATAAGACATTTTAGCTGGAAAAAAATATGTTTTGCAGACAGGTGCTGCCAACTGGAAAGATGAATGCGAATGATATCAAAAACCAACCAATGTTTGCTAATTCAATCTCCATAAACTGACTTGATACCCACAGTATTTTCTAAATAATCAATCTGTAATAAGTCTCCTTCCTGGATAACATGTCAATATCTGAAACTCTAATTTCCATGACACCCAGTAGCTGTCAAAGACTTTGTTGTATCACAAAGTGATGACAGTGTTTAAGCCGCCCTCTCAGTAATAAAGGAATTCAGGGATGTGAATGTAACAAAATGACTCACATGGAAATCACTCCGTGTTTGTAGTTTTTCATTTCATAGATTGGATACTTTTTTGAGAACTGAAATACATTGAAACTGACCGAAAAATGTAAAGATATTATGGAAATAAAGGAGGAGCTGTATCCATTATCCTATGTTCTTATCTGCTCTCATCTCTGCACGATAAGTGAACTTGTGCACCCGGTCTGCTGTGTTCACGGGGGAAGCAGTGAGAGATAATAGGTATGGAGCTGAATGGTGGACCCTCCGCGTCTAAGCGTGGTAAAGATCTGTTGTTAGTATATTAATTTATGCAGCCCAGGCAATCGGTTTAATCTCACACCATTGATTTCGATGTGGTGGAACAGGAGTGAAATTTAATAAAGTTTAGCGACACACTATTCCTGGAATCCCCGATAACTGGAGGGATATTTATAGATGTCATTCTGTCATATGCTGCCGGTGAATTCATGAAGGTATTTGAAGTTTTACATGTCTCAGTGCACTGCTCGACACAAGTTCGAATGTCTAATTGCAATCTATCAATGTTAAAGTGTAGCAGAGACTAACATGCGAGCAGAGACCTGACCACAAGGCCAGGTGCTTCCTGTCGGTTCAGCAACACAGCAAAACACGCAGCGAGTGTTCTGAGGCTGCGTAGACAGTGAGCTGCTTCGGGATGACACAGAGTATAACTCAATATCAATTGGACAGCTTCTCAGGATTCATTTAATCCTGTTTGGAACAAATATGTCTGTGAGCTTCCCTTCTCTAAACACGGATCTGTAAAGACACTCACTCAAGTGACTCACAAGTTGATCATGAAAATAAAATTACATTTGTCCAGCAGATAAGAAATATTTCTGAGCAGCATTGTCCCCCAGATCTCTGTCACTCTAAACTGGGCGGAGGCAGCTAAATCGCTCAGATATGAAATGATGCTTCTAAAGTATGAACACGACATTGTAAAGTTCCAATGGAGAATAACAATATTTTAACAGAATCCTTTCATCTAAGATTTCTACATAGGTGTGCTATGTATAAAAAATAATAAATTGAGCTTTCTGTCTTTTGAGAATACTGCTCTCCAAATAGAAGACAATAAAAAAATTACTGAGTTAGAACAAATTGTTCTTGAACAAGTAGGAAAAGGTTTGTTTTTACAACAAAAAGAAAAGATTTTTTTTATTCCATATATTATTTTGAACTTCTTGCTTGAGTTGTTGCTGAAGTGAAATATCTTCCCCTTTCTGTTGTGAAGATGTGAAAATCAGGTTGTGAATGCAGGCTGTATTCGGATTCTATATGAGTCTTAAACAGCCGATTGGATTGGACTTGTCGGTGAGAACACTCACTCACAGATTTCTTGAGGAAAGTGTTTGAATCTGACATGCAATTTATGCATTTTCTCCAAGTCACAACAGTCCATTTCCCCTGGATTTAACCTGGGAATTTTAACCCTTATCCTCTCCACGGCCTTCAACTGTTCCATGGAAATTGTCCGTTGAAATTTTGGTTAAACAGTTTTGAAAAAAGTGCATAACCCAGTTCAGGCCGAATATGATTTGTAAACATTTCCCACATGTATTTCCCTCACTCGCCTGTGTCTGTTCTGTAAGATATGATGATTTGATGATCCGATGCTGGGTTGGTGACTCACTTCCTTATCAAAAATGTAGGCCTCATTAGCCGCACGCGGCAAGGAGGTGGATATAACAGTCATTGGTATCTTTTATCAAACGGCAATTTATATTTCACACATGGGAACATCAATTTATCAGACTGGAGGAAACATTATTTTCTGAACAAAGAATTCATTTCTGGAGCGTTTGGTGTTTCAGAAAGTGTTGGCAGGACAGCCCGGTACCAGTGTTCAAAACTCGGTGAATAGTCAAGTCTGATCGCAGTAACCGACAGTCGGGACGATGCTGCGCTCCTTCCTGACTCTAATCGCATTGCAGCTTCTTAACTGTGAGTTATTATTGATTGAAAGTATCCCAATGTCCGTGGAGAATTCAGTGATATAAAATTTTGACATATATATTTGAGCTTCCGTGATTTAAAAAAAATGTTGGTGACAGATGTCTGAGAAAGTTGATGATTTGAATAATAAGTGTCATGTTGAGGGAATGGGATATTAATGGACATCAGTTTACAATGAGAGGAGGCCAGTTCAGTGTCTGAAAAAGAGGAGGATGAAGAAGTGCTCAGCGCATTGATAATATAGTTGCTTATGCGTTTGAAGTTTTGTAACGCACAAAGGAGCCAAGAACAGGCTAGTGGGGTTAGACTGAATTGATTTTATTCCACCCTGCACAGTCACTTTGGACCGAGGGGCCGAACAACTTTGGCGAATATTGCTCTGAGACCACGAGTGTCCAACGGAAATTGTTTTTGATCGCCGTCTACCTGGCATTCCTGTGCGGAATAAATAAATTGGAGTTGGAAATCAAAATAGGCTGTCAAATCTATATCTGTAAAATTATACATATATTCCAGCAATGTTTTGGATTTTCCCCCTTAGGGGAAAAAAGGCTTTAATATATTCAAATGTGTCCTTCGTTATTATGAAGTGCGCATTGGAATTGGGAATTTAAGTAGCAGAGTTCAGTTGGCAATAATCTGTTCTCTCTGTTTTATTCCTCGGTCGAGAGTGACAGCAGCTTGAGATTTAAATACAAAACTAATGGAAATGCCGCACGTGTGCATGGACAACAAATTCCTGTAAAACCTCAATTCGGATTACTTGATTTGTGTTGGTACAAATTAGTGCAGACGCTGTTAGAATCTGCTGTAAAGGAAATTGAGTGGAAGCCAAATCACTACGTTTAAAAATGTAGGAATTTTGGCGAGGATCATCCACACATTTGATATTTCTCAGCGTATTTTCTGTCGAACCCGTGTACAGAAAAAAAAATCAAATCATTTAAAATAGGTGCCCCAACCTCTGAGTGCTGTGCTAAGTCTGTGAATAATGCATTTAATGTATTAATATGAATTGCAATTAACAATGTCATTAATTAATTCATTTATATGAAGAAAATACTTGTTATGTTGATAATGTAATTTGCTAAATATTCGTGATTTGCTTTGTGACGTTTGTTGTTCAATTGCCTCATATCTCCTACCGGAATATTACCAGAATGTGTTAAATTAATATTTCTATACAGTGACTTTTTTCAGTTTATAATTATTTTAATTTCTCAAAAGTATTCCACGTTTTCATGTTCTCTGCCGTTTTCTGTGGCAGATCGAGAGCTGTTCTTTCATCTCCTTCCACAGGCCGAGTAGTTTTGTTTAGATTTTAGTCGTTGAATTGGTTCATTTTCTCTCGGTTCCCAATGGGCCTCTTTCATTATATTCATTAATCCAAATGTCACTAAAAATGTTGTTCAACTGATAGAGAAGCTCCCCATTACTGTAATCAAACACTTCACTTTTCCAGGACCGAGAGTCTGCGAAATAAAATCTTAAACACACTGTTTGGATTTTGCAGTTGCTTGAAAGAACATGTCTTATAAAAGAAAGAAGGACAAATGTTATGTTGTGGTACAATAAATCCTCTGCTCAGTAAATTCATCTCATTATTTTTTGTTGTTGTTGCTACTGAATCGCCAGTTAGCTGAATATTGAAATCGTTGGCTTAACTTGTAGAAACTTATCAGAATATATTTTGAGCCAAGTTGTATTTTCAGTTCATTAGTCTCCAAAAACAGCAGCAAGTGTATAAGAACATTAGATTTACCATTGGATCAAACTCGGATACGTCAGCAGATAGAATTAAATACTCCACTGGGTCTGTTGTACAGACGGAACAGACATGAATTGAAATTCTAGCTGAACGGTACAGTCTGAGAGTAGATCGCCGCCACTGTTAGAATACCATACATTGCCGAATGGAATTTACGTGAATTAACCGCTTGCAGAATCAGAGTAAAAGTTACAGTTACTATGAATGCGGACACAGATTTGGAATAGATATTTCTCATTGGAAGAGGTGTATGCTCCTCCTCTGTACAGTGAGCTCCCATATGTTAAACAAATTATTCTGAGTTGGAGTAATGGACACATTTGTAAATACTGAAAAGTTAAATATTAAATCTAAGTGGGACCACCATTGCTTTAATTGACATATTAAGCAATATACATAAAATCAGTCGCAGAAGCGAAATATTAGGGAATTGAAAAATCCGACTTCTTCCGCGAATTTGCAGCATACCCTGAGTATTTCTGCTTGCTATTTGGATTTAGAAATCAAAACAAAGCTTTCTAAATCATACATTAACATCAGAAATGTGTATCAATCACTGGATACTTGTCACCCTCTGTCCAGACACTCTCAATATCCATTGAGCTTTCTGTTCCTTATATTAACAAAGAACAAAGAGCAACACAGCACGGGAAACAGGCCTTTCGGCCCAACGAGCCCACGCTACCGTCCTAACGTCCTAATGACATATCCTTGACTTTAGGCCATGCCTATTGTTGAAGATTCCCATATAGGGACCAATATAGGGACAATTTCTTTCCCAATCAGCCTAAGAGCACATTTTTGGGATGTGGGAGGAAACCGGAGCACCCGCTGGAAACCCACGCAACCACAGGGAGAACGCGCAAATTCCCGCAGACACAGGCCCAAATCCTTGTGTCAGCACAGCAACAGCGATAGTCTCTGAGCTGTCATGTTGCCCATCAGATGGTCCAGTTTAAGCATACACTAACGACGTGAAGCAATAGGCAACTCCTGAAGCAACCTCCAAGAGCAGCTCTCGCACGACATGCTGCATGCATGCCCCTTGTTGGTCAACAAGGTGGACCGAATTGCCTTCGGAAATAAATAAGACTTAATTAACCATGCTAAAAAAACTAAGACATTCCCGAGACGAAACTAAAAGATAGTCTACTACTATTTGGTCCTCCCGATATTCAAACAGTCCTGCTATATCCCTCTATCTGCAGACCGCTCATGTGGCTGTCCAAGAGACCCTTAAACAACCCTAGCGTGCCTGCTCCCACCACCTTACTCGGTAGTGCATTCCACACCCCCACTACCCTTTGTGTGAAAACTGCCCTCTAATATTCGTCTTATACATAGCCACCCCCCCCCCCCCCCCCCCTCACCCTGAGCCCGTGACCCCTCGTTCTATCCATTTCTAATGGTGGAAAAAGCTTACCACCATTTACTCTATCTATACCCCTCATAATCTTATATACCTCTAAAAGGTCCCCTCTCAGCCGACGTCTTTCAAGGGAAAACAACCCCAGTGTTTTCAATCTTCCTCGTAAGACAGCCTTCCATACCAGGCAGCATCCTGGTAAATCTCCTCTGCACTCTCTCCAGTGCCTCTGCATCCTTCCTGTAGTACGGCTACCAGAACTGGACGCAGTACTCCAGATGAGGCCTAACCAACGTTCTATACACCTGCAACATCAGACTCCTACTCTTGTATTCTATACCCCTTCCTATGAAGGCTAACATACCATACGCTTTTTTTTAACCACATTCTCTACCTGTACTGACACCTTCAGAGACTTGTGAACTTGCACCCCCAGGTCTCTCTGCATCTCTATACTCCGGATACTTTTACCTTTTATCCTATAACTCCCCTCTACATTATTCCGGCCAAAATGCATCACCTCGCATTTATCTGGATTAAATTCCATTTGCCATCTATATTGAGCCATGAAACCCCGTTACACATTCTAGATTGGCGAACTCCACCGTTTCCTTGTAAAATCTTTTCAACCATTTTACACCATTAGCTTCGGCCTCCAGACCAGGGAGAAAAATAAATGTCACCCTGTCTCGCAAAGACTGGATAAGTGTCCGCTCATATTCTACATTTGATATCTTATAACAGGCAAGTGTTAGTTTGGAATTGCCACACATTTGGAAAATAATATTCCGCTAGCGAGTCATAATCTGTCCTTCCTGCTGCGTGCTGAACGGTTCCAGTGTTTAACGGGGATTTTCTAATTACTTTCATTCGTAACACCAATAATTATTTGTTACGTGTGAGATCGTGTAGTTTAAATTAAAACATTATTGACAGATCGAATACTCAGTCATGGGGGGATATATTTGCTGCCATATTGTTTTGTACTCATGACGTTTTGTGATCTTCAAATGGGCCAACATTTCACCCTACCAAATTTTACATGTCTTTACCTCTCTCTCAAAAAGTGTTAATACCCCACATTCAGCCACGGCCTTTACACTCTGGTTATTATTATGCTATCGCTTGTGAAGTCAGTGTCCCTGGCAATGGCAGTATTTATTGTCTATACCCAGATGTTTTCAGGAATTGATCTTTTATATTTTATATTTTTTGGTGTCTGGCTGCAGTATATCATGCACTGGAGAAAGCATAGTGGCATTAGGGATTGAGCTCACACGAAAATAAAACAACTCCGATATCGCCCGAACTCAGCATGCTGACCGACTTCGAAGGGAATGCGCAATTCAGGATATTGCCGTCCGCCTCTCCTTGTACTTCGAGGTGGTAGATATTGCGGGTTTGGAATGAACCGCTAAATCAGTCTTGGTCATTTGTTATTGTGTCTCACCTACACGGTGCACAAATGATTCAGGTGATGGCTGGGATTTCCAGCAAATCAGGCTGCTGACCAGCACCTTCTGTTTTGTTGCTTATTACTGTCATTACTGGAGAAACGGGGCAGGTTTAAGGTGATATGGAGGAAGTTTAAGGAAGATGTATAGGAGAAACTCAGAAAGTAGTGCATGCCTGGAACACCCTCCCAGAGGAGGTGATGGGAGGGTGTTCCCATTAGCAACATTTAACAGGTATCTGGAAATGTACAGGAAAAAATATCCAAAGGTATGGATGGAAATAGGCCTTAAGTTTTTTTTTTGCTGGGCATTATAATGGGCGTGAAATCTAAGGACCAAAGAGTCTGTTCTTGTACTGGATTTTTTTTTTTGCTCTGTTCTTGAAAAGGATCAACGAATCAGTGGAACTACTACTACTACACCCAGACTGCGCTGTTCAGCTAGAATTTCAATTCACACATGTCCCGTCTGTACAACAGACCCAGTGGAGTATGTAATTCTACCTGCTGATATATCCGTGGTAAATCTAATGTTTGTGAAGAGTGAATAAGGATAGGCGAGGGTTGTCTGCATTGGAAATAAATGACGCACTGTCCGTATTGTGGGCGATGGTGCAGAGATATTCGAGTAACTTTATCAATGTTACTCTGTGTATCAACTCATAATTTTCAACAAACCAACTGGAGACAGGAATCACTGCCCTGTTGATTCTATTACGTAAACTAGGAACTAAAATTGATTGAGAGATTTGACTGAAACAACATATCTCCGTTTGGGAATATGGAGTTGCAGTTGGTTAAAAATATATATAAAACAAGGAATGAGAGCAGGACATTCAGAGGCCAAAATGTAAGGGGTGTGGTAATTTGAATAAAACTTAACATCAAGTGCTTGTAAATCATATAGTGAAGGACTAACACAGATCGTCAATGTTGACTTGAAGAACTCGGTATTGACAGTTTCATTCATCTCGTGTTCCAGCAAAAACTAATTTTCAAAATTTAATTTCAGGCAGACCAGGGAACAGCCAGGCTGATCCATCAGGTAATCGCCCTCCGAGTTCATATCTGACATTTTACTGCACTGATCCATCCAACTAAATGATAAATCCCTGAGACAATGTCAATATCTATCCGTCCACTGTCTGCCTATCAGTTGTGAAGGAAAATGTTCTTGCAATGTTTTCCTGAAAATCTTTAATTGCCGCTCTCTAATTCCGAGCGACACTTAATTACGTCCCGGACGAGTAGTTTGAGAGGCAAAGTGTCCCCGCTGCTGTTTAGAAATAAATATTCACTTCTCTAGTTACCAATCAGCGCTGAAAAGCAGTGCGATGTTACACCCCTTCCACCATCGCTATATTAAGGTTGCACCGAAAACCCACCGTATTTTACTGTCCCTGGAAGGGCTGGAGACTACCTGACTGTCTAATCCAGCCGGTTGCAGTTAGGTGGCCCTGGTTCGACAGTGGTGACAGATATCGAATCCCTTACAGGATTGAGATTCCACTATATTAGACCGGGCATGTGGCGGACAGCGGACCATGGTAGTCCTGAATTGTGTGGATTGAATCAATTAAACACCTATGGACACTCCTGCCTGACACAGCCGAAAGCTGCTTCCAATTTCCGGTTGTTTTCCACTGTCAATCCATATTGTCCCTTCCAGAGTTTGTTGAGATCCTGGACACACTCGATATTTGACTTGATTCCTATCTGACCTGTTGCATCAGGCGGTCAATAACTGCTCGTTTATTTATTTATTTCACAGAGGCGGTGAAGCTGAGACTGGCGAATGGGCAGAGTCGGTGCGCTGGGAGAGTGGAGATTCACTACAGGGGAGAGTGGGGGACTGTGTATGATCAGATGTGGGACCAGCGGGACGCCGATGTTGTGTGTAGGGAGCTGAGCTGCGGGACCGCACTCTCTGTACCAGGCGGGGCTCACTTTGGGAAAGGATCCGGACCCATTGTGATGTATAATGTTCAGTGCAGAGGGAGTGAGAGCGCTCTGCGGGAATGTCGCTCTGCTCGATGGCGTCACTATGGCTTATCGCACTCGAATGATGCCGGCGTGATTTGCTCAGGTAAAAAAAAAACAAATCTGTCCATCATCTATAGCCCGCTCTCCTGGAAAGGGCGGGTTAAGTCGTACCCGGTGCACAGTCGTCAGGCGAGTGGTGAATAATTTCAATATTCTGAAAATAGAAGTGATGTCACATTAATACCAGGTTTTAATTTTATAATAAAGTCACAGCAATGACAGTGAATAATAATTGCCGCAACCGTGCACAGACCAGCTGTGTCCTTGAGCTGAGCGCTTGCTGTTAGTTATGTTCAGGAGAGGAGCTGCTCGCTTCTGGTTCCTCACTGTTCAGTTCCGATCACCATTGAACAAATAATGAAGCATTCCAGGGTCACACAGAGCAAATCCTGAACAACAATGAGCCTTCTGCTCAGCAACGGTTTACTTTCATCTGTCCCCGGCGTTTTGTTTATTCTGTTATTTTAATTTAACTCCAAATCGCCCCATTCTCAATGCCTATTTTCTGCATCAGTGTCCAGAAATTGTCCTCTCAATGAAAGTATGGTTCGAACACTAGAGATACGGTCGCAGGCATTCCGTTCCCAGAGTCGTTCGAGCTCTCCACTACCATCACTCCTCCCCCAAAGCCTCATCCGACACAACCACACGCCTCTAGATATAGGCAGATCTATTAGCAACGACGGTGGGGGAAGCGGGAGGGGGGGACCTGCAAGGAGAAAACGGAGAGCGGTTGCCTGAGAGAGGCCCGGATGCGTCAGTGTGTCCCGATTTTGCCTGTGCAGAGTCAAGGCCGAAGGGCCTGTTCTGTGCTGTAATGTTCTATGTTCTATGTTCTCAATGTCAGTCATGCTTTGATCGGCTGGCTGTGTGCGGAAGCGCATTTAAGGGGAGTCCGGATCATTCGGCGCTCTATCAAAATTTGGCGGCTGTCTCTGAATTAAATCCGGGTGTCTCGGTCCATATGTTTGACATTTACTGACTATTGATTGCAGAGGCCATAGAGCGCTTATCCAGTCACTGCGGCTACTTTCAGAGCAGCAATCAGTGACCAGATTGAAGGTGTTCCAAGAGCGGAGTGAGGATGAGAAGGGTCTGGAGGAGACTTATGCGGACTGGAAACTTCTCTCTATTCTCCCCTCGCTACAAATTCTGCCACAGCTGCTGAACCGTTCCAAGGTTTTCTGATTTTGTGTAAGGCGGGACTGGCTGGATATCTCCTGTCTCTCCAGGCATGTTATTGTAATAGTTGTCATGTAAATCCTCTTCCTAAATGTTTGATAAAGAATTATGCGGCAGCTGATACTTTCTCCAGAATGAAATGAAGGAAAATTAGTTATTTTAATGTTTAAAGCTGTTGCAGCCTCAAGCAGATTTCACACAGTGTAAACTGATAGAAGGAGATGTTGTCTAGACTGAGTAACCAGTAGCGTGGTTACTGGTTCAACAATTTAGGCATAGCCTAAAGTCAAGGATATGTCATTAAGACGTTAGGACGGCGGCGTGGGCTCGTTGGGCCGAAGGGCCTGTTTCCTGTGCTGTGTTGCTCTTTGTTCTTTGTTCCTTGTTCTCGCCTGGTACATTCTCATTGGACGGTTTTCCAGAACAGGAGACCCTTGCAAGGTTGCAGTTCCCTGAATTGTTTATCTCTTTCCAGATACGGACTGAGTAAAGTTACTGAAAATTGGCGCAGAAAATCTCCCTCTTCATATTCTTGCCTCCAAGTAAAAATGCAAAAATGCCTGAGGATATTTAATTATATTTTGCATCTGGCCTTAATGTTTCAGCCAACTGTGCACATGGAACCTCAATAAGAACTCGAATGTTGTTTGCTAATTACCGATTAGACATTCGGAGATCCATCGTTTTATTTCTGGTTGAAGTTGTTTCATAACATTCATTCTCAACACGTTTCAGCGCCAAAAGAGAAAAAAAATCATTTTGCTGTCTATCAGTTAGAAAGTTCCTGGGCCAATTAAACAAAGTTACTTTCCACTCATGCTCGCCTGCTGCACATAGGGGTAGTTCTTATCACCAGACGGAAGGAGACAATCATTCCCAGATTTTTCCAAGTAAACCAGCAGCCCGTTCAATTTAAGGGCGGATGGGGAATATTGTTTCAGATGAATCTCTGTAACACTGAACACGGCTTCTGAAGAGAATAATGGTGGGCACATATTGAACTTGGTGAAATAGATTTAATTATTAAGTTAAACGAACTGTCCCCTTGTTACAGTAAATCGGTTCGAGTGCACCCACAGGAACGATGTCAGTGTGATTCTGTTCCGGTGAGCGCAGACTCACCATATTGAAAACTCTATTTTTTAATATTTCAGCAAACCAAAAATGGCAACATTCTTTCCATCTCATATTCACATATCCTAACAGGCCTTCATATTTCACTATCGTTTGTTATAATTCTGGAGTAACGTTTCAATTTACTGGTATTTACTTGTGAATTGAAAACGTCTACCATTTTACTGAACTCCTGAAATTAGTAGATAAATATTGTTGATTTAGTGCTTAGGCCGGGCATCGATTTCTCTTTGACATTTGATATTGCATTCCCTTTGGAGCAACGAAGTACTCGCATATTGCTTTCCAATCCATGAATGACATAGATAGATTGTAACTGGGCGAGTAATCCAGAGACCCAGGACCAGATCTGGTGATCTGGTTTCGAATCATAGTAAGGCAGAATGTGAAATCTGAATTCAAAAAACGACCTAGAATTAAAAGTTCACGGAACAATTGCCGATTGCTGTGGAAAACAATCTGGTTCAACTAGGTCAGTTAGCGAATACAATCTGACATTCTTACCTGGTATGGCATGCAATACTCCATAGCAACATGTTTAACTCTCAAGGGGACATTGTATTATATAGAAACCTGTTTCAGGATGGGATATAAATGCTGGCCCAGTCAGCGGCACCAACATCTCTTAAGTGTTTTTATGTATATTTTTTCAAGAGCGGAGAACACAGAATAAATGAAGAGATTCATATTTCAATCATCCTGCAAAGTTCAGAGTAACAGCGTTGTAACTTTATGAATAGTTCAAGTGGAAAAATGGATACACCTGATAGAGTTGTATCAGATGTTGAAAGGTATTGATCGGCGGGGGGGATTCTTTGAGGCTTTTTTCAGAGGGCTGAAATGGTTGTTACGACAGGACACAGGCTTAAGGTGCTGGACAGTAGGTACAGAGGAGATGTCCGGGGTAAGTATTTCACTCAGACGGTGGGGGATATTCGGAATCCGCTTCCGTCATTAGTGGTGGAGGCAATTTCGTTTGGGACTTTTCAGAGACTTCTGGATGAGTACATGGGGCTTAATAGGATTGAAGGGTATGGGTTAGCCTGGTAGGTAGGGATATGATCGGCGCAACTTGTGGACCAAAGGGCCTGCTTGTGCTGTAGTTTTTTTTTCCCTGTATGTTCTAAAAATGTAGAGGTGAATGTCATCAAAACATGTGCCAATAAAGCGCATACATTTTTTTTTCTAAAATGGCATTCATTTTCTAAATTACCCATTCCGAGATTCTGCCAAATACTTGAAATGCCTTCAGTATTTTCAGCTCAATTATATTGCTCTAGAATATATCCAGAGGATTTTGTTTATAACACAGCATCATAATACAATGCTAATCCACCTTGTGCACTTTTAATCTATACCGCAACTTTGCAAAATAAGCTCTATTCTTCCAATCCCCCATTAGTTTTTTTTTCAGGGAACTGTCCGCCTTGCATTGAAACACTGCCCTAAATGCGTCATTCATCACAGTATGAATTTATATTTATTATACGTATGAATTTATCACATTTGAGAAATGGATATATATGGAAATAAAGATGAGCATTTTTTTATATCACTGACAAAAAAAAGTGTTTCTTTTGATACAATGAACAAATTAATTGAGTCTTTGTGTTTTTTTCTAATCTGAAATAGGAAACCATGAACCCCGACTAGTTGGTGGAAAGGACAGGTGCTCTGGCCGGGTGGAAGAGCTGAATTCTGGACACTGGGGGACGCTCTGTGATGTTTACTTTGGTTTAGAGGATGCCAGTGTGGTCTGTGAGTATCTTCAGTGTGGAGTGGTAGAGAAAATCCCGAGAGATGCAGCCTTTGGGAAAGGAAACGGCCCAGTGTGGAAGGAAAACTACAGATGCCGCGGGAGTGAATCCCGGTTGAGTGATTGTCCGGTTTCATCCGTGGAAAAGTTTAACTGCTCACATGAAAATGATGCCAGTGTCATTTGCTCGGGTGAGTCCTCACAATGCAGACCCTCAGAGAACAACAAAACCTGGGTGTAGTAAGCAAAACAAGCAATTCGACCCGCGAGCCTGTGCAGATTTATTGGAAATGATCCTCACCCAGTCACAATCTAGACATATCCTCACAGATCTGTACTGGTTTTTCCCTTCATATAATTGTTCAATTCCGGGAAAAGTTTTGATTGTCCTTTCCCCACTATACACTCACACAATTCATTTTCAAACCTAACCACTTACTGCAGCTGATTTCAATTCAGTCACGATTGACATTTTGTGAATTATTTTAAACGTCACCGGCTCCCTTCCCAGGACTTTCCCGCTCTCTGTACCTCCACCAATCATAACATTTTCTCCGATTCACTTTTTATTTGCAGAAGCCTCGGGATTTTGAAGCCGCCGTGAAACCTGGAGGTTAAAACAAAAACCCACCCGAGTTACACAAAGTAATTCAAGAGAATAGATCCCCAGTGTCCAGACTTGTATTATCTCTTTCTCAGCATCACATAAGGCACTGCGTCCATCCTGATTTAAACCTATTTAGGACACTGATAAATAAACTTAAAACTGATCCCAGCGCTATATTTAGGTGTCCTGTATGTGCGCAAACTCGCTGCTTTGATTATTACATTTCAAAACTAACTGTAATTCTCTCAATGCTCATTGATGACTATTCCAGGCTTTGGGACATCCTGTGGCTGTGAAAACTTCGCGGAAAATAATCGTGTTCCACTTCCCACTAATATGAGTCAATTCCGATTTTCCCACATCAGATGACCTTGCCATTTGCCTGTGCAAACCTCCAGCGCGGCATTTGAAAATTTTAATCCTGTCCATCACACCACAGTCAATGTCTTTAACATATCTCAGGTACAGGAGGTCTTCACAGATTCCCCCAAGGAAGCCACATAACAGAGTTAATGTTTCCTGTTCATAATAATCTTGTAATTATTTCCCGTCGAAGGGCCAATTTCACACTTGGGTGACAGTTGCTCTTTCTTTTCATTGATGCGAACTTACCAGTGAAACCTCTATCGTGGCCTTTCAGTGTTCTTTGGAGAACTATCTGTACAACAGTATCCTTCCTACCATTATGAACTTCCCCTTTGATTTCTCTGAATATAAAACACAAGAAAGCATCTGAAAAAAATGTTCTTAATAGTTAACATCTTTTAAAACTGATTTTTTGTGTATCAAATTATCATTTCGAACAAATAATCCCATACCCAAAATACCCTCTGTCCCTGCTTTGATGGGTTGTAGCATATCCCAGCATGCCCAGATAAGCTTTCACAGAAGTGTTGCCCATATTGCAGGAAATGATATCCAACCTCTAGCACCATCGCCTCAGCTGGATATTCACCCATTACATCCTATTAAAACCAGTCACGAGCACGCGGTTCTGGGATAAATGAGGATGTCTCTACATTTGACCGCCCAAATGCTGGTCCATCCCTGCTAACATATATTATTGCTTTACTGAACAATGTATTTACTTCAGATACAGATCAGGAGTTCTCGTTGATCATCCTCCTGCCTGACTGTGTTAAACCGGCTCTCAGTAAGATCCTTCACCTTTTCACAAACAGAAATGTACTGGTAAAAAGTAACGTCCATACTGGATCATTTGTTGCAATGTAACCAACCCTCCAAATATCTTTCTTCGCCCAGATGAAAATTGGTCCCTGAGATTGATGAATGGGGGCAGTCGGTGTGATGGGCGAGTGGAGATTTACTACAACCACAGCTGGGGCAGAGTGCAGGACAGCCTCTGGGATCTGAATGACGCTAATGTAACCTGTAGACAGCTGGGCTGCGGCAAAGCGCTAACCGCCTATAACAATTCAAAGTACGGAGAGGGTGAAGGGCCTGTGTGGGTGAATGATGTCCGGTGTGAAGGAAACGAATCACATCTCTGGAACTGCAGCACATTCTCATTGAACCCGCATCACAGTGACAGCATCGGCGTAGGGGTTCTGTGCTCAGGTGAATAAACAGGTCACTTTCCAGAAACGTTAATTGAAAAAAAAATGTAATCTTGGTCAACTGGACCATTTATTCCCTGCTTCCCGGGGAGAACATAGAGATATTTGATACTGTTTCCGGGATACAGAACAGGACGTCACGGAAAAAAAAGCTTAAACGTTTGTTTAAACTAACTTGACACATTAAACAATTTTGCCATGTATATTTCAGCAGATTTCTGTATGTCACTCTTGCTCATCTTTGAGTAATTCGCGGCAGTAAATTGAGACCAACCCGAATAAAGTTAGTATCGGTAATAGAGATAATATATTGATCAGAGGAGTGGGTTTAAACAGCACAAGGAGAAAGGAAAGAAGTGGAGATGTTTAAGACCGGAATTCCAATCTTGTATCCTTATCGCTAACATCATAACCTTAAACTAGGGATGTAGAAAGTTTTACTGCAAAGAATATCAGGGATGAAGGAAATCGAAACCCTTCAGTGGATTCATAGGCACTGGTTATCATGAACGCTTGGACGGGTTGGGTTGACACTTGAAGCGGGATCAGGGGTTGAGAGTATTGAAGTTTTTGAAAATGATCACGATATTTTGAAGGTTTTTTTATTGTCTGAAGAGAGTCCAGTGAAGATCAAACGTCAGGGCTCGTGGTGGTGGAGGAGGGGAGCGGGTGGGAGTGAGTTCCGGTTTGTACGAGCGGTGGGTCGCTGCTGCTTTATTGGAAGCTGCACGATTATTTAGAAGTGGTCTGATTGCATTCACGTTTTAGATGAGACGGACATCAGTTTTTTTTTAATTGGATTTATTGAGTAAACAAGGAACTTCTGGAGATTTTAGCAGCAATTTCCAGGACAGGTCACTCTCTGAAAGGGTAAGTCTTTTTCGCTGTCCTTAGATGCTGCGAGGATATTTGATATTTACAGCATTTACTGATTAGTTCCGAAATGTAAGTTTGTGTTACAAAAATCTGTTGAAATGTCCATGGCAAAAAAAAAGTAGTTAAATACAAAGTATGAAGTTTCTGCTTAACACACTGTTTGTAGAACAACTAATTAACAGAATTACACTTTTATATGTTAAAGCAAAGTGTATCGCAGAGAATGGGTGAGGTACAATCTGTGGCTGTTAGGAATACCTGAGATATAGGTATACTGGACATTTATTATGTTGTGTAAGATGAAACAGGTGCATTGATTTATTTACCTGTCAATACCATCTAACATATCGGTTATTATTTAGATCAACATTATCCAATAGTTTCAATTTAACAATGAGGTTACTATGTGGAAAGGATAATATGACACTATATATTTTCTGTTAGGACACAGGCAGTTAAGGCTCTCTGGCGGTGGAAGCCGATGTGCGGGCCAATTGGAGATTTATTACAATGGGACTTGGGGCTCAGTTTGTGATGATTCCTGGGATCTGAAAGACGCTGACGTAGTTTGCAAGCAGCTGGATTGTGGACATGCATTGCAGCTTCCTCTACCTGCTTTGGATGGACCTGACACACAGCCAATTTGGTTGGATGAGCTGGAATGCTCCGGGAATGAATCATTTCTCTGGGAATGTCCCCATGCATTGTGGGGTAACCACGACTGTATTCATAAAGAAGATGTGAAGATCATGTGCTCTGGTAAATGTCCCAACTTCAGTTACATTAGAAATTTCATATATAAGATATGTTCCTATTATACCTAAGGATGGTACTTACGAATGCTCTTCTGCCAAATCCCTCCCTGTGATATTTATTCAGGGCATCAATTATCGCTACAATATTTCTATATCCTACTTTTGATGGGTTGCCTTATGTTTCTTGACCTCTCATTTCCTGACATAAACGCATCTTCCAATTAATATCATTGACTATTATGATCACAACTCTTAAATTTCATCAATGTATAAACTGTTTCAGACAACTGGATGATTTGGTAAAGACATTTGATTTAATCACTTATTTCTCTAGACGCATGCTGTCACTTTATTCTTTGCATCAATTATCGCTGCATTCCACTTAGCAATACGAACACTAAGTTGTCATCGGCATCTGTATTCTATCATGTAATAGCATTTTGTTACATACTTGCAATCCTCATTAGGATTAATTGTGCAGACAAATTTGCTGCCACAATAGCCGTTCATTTTTTTTTATTATTGCTGATTACAAAGTCCTACTGATTTATTTAACTCCCAAGGACCAGCGACCGCAGCACAAGTGCATGAAGTTCACTCCGGGAATTTTGTTATTTGAGCAATGAGAAAGTTCACAGACTTTTTAAAATCTCCTTTTTCGCTGATTGCCTGGTTTTCCACTGCTTTCCGTGGGCTTTCACTATGGGAACTTTTTGAAACTCTGCTGGTAATCCGCGCATAGAAAATCCAAAATATTGCCCCTTTCATCATTGCTGCAAGCTTTGCAAACAAATCAATCGGCTTCATCGTTCAAATGTTTCGACTGAAATTCAATATTGCTTATTCTTGATTATGTCTGTTTTTATGTGATCTTTATTCAATAATTAAGGCAAAGAGTGAATTCAACTTACAGATATTGTGCGTGGATACAGAATTGATAATTGAACCACGTGGTTATTTATTATTTGTTTGACAGAGCACAAAGAGCTGCGTTTGGTAAAGGGAAAGCATCGCTGTGAGGGCAGAGTGGAAGTGTTCTATAACGGGACCTGGGGAACAGTGTGCTCTGACAAGCTCGAGCGAGATGATGGAGCTGTGATCTGTAAACAGTTAGGTTGTGGCAAATTTCTTTCCATCGACTATGACGCTCGCCCATTCGGGGAAGGATCCGGACCTATTTGGTTGGATGAGATCGAGTGCCTTTCACACGAGTCGACACTTTGGCAGTGCCAGGCAGACCCGTGGGGTCAACACAACTGTGAGCATCGGGAAGATGCAGGTGTCGTTTGTTCAGGTAACACAATCAATCATTCTGCTTGCATTTGTGATTTGAAATATTGATGAAGCTCATGGGGTCAGCATGTTTGTCTTATCAACAGAGGAAGACACACCGAAGCAAGAGCAGGACACTGTGAACAGCTGCAAGAGAGAATCAGGTGTGTTCTCAACTTTAATAAAACAACTATCTGATTGTATTCCTCTCTTGTGCCAAAATCAAGGTTAATAATTTATTCATTATTTTTGACAACTTCAGGACAAAGTTTGCGCTTGGCTGGAGGTAACAACAACTGTTCCGGGAGAGTGCAGATATTGTGTAATGGAGCCTGGGGCATGGTGTGTGATGATTCCTGGGATTTGAACGATGCCAATGTTGTCTGCAGACAGCTGGGTTGTGGCTCTGCTCTCGAGGCCATAGGAGGGGCCGCTTTTGGGCAGGGTAACGGTACTATCTGGTTGGATGACGTGAAGTGCACCGGAAGCGAATCCTTTCTGCTTGACTGCCATTTTCCGTCATTAGGTCGAGCTGACTGTGATCACAAGGAAGATGCCAGTGTGATTTGCTCCGGTAAGCGTCCCACAGAGCGGTGTGTTTTGGGATTGTGCGACGTTGTTTGGCCCGTTTTTGCCGAACATAATTCATGTTTTCAGATGTCTTTCTGGCCAACAATGCAAATAATTGTGTCCCTTTTACCATATCTTCATCAGGTCCAGAATTATTTGCAACTTCTCCATCCATCCCTTCAGGTATGTTTCTGTAATAAATATCAATCAATATCACAGCTCATTTTACATGCGGATTAATAATTGCCACACATTTGCATTGCCTTAAGTTTGTCAATTTCTCACGACAGTCTGAGTGTTCTGATAATCATGTAAGTATTTAAAAACGTTGTGGACACTTTATCTCACAAAACGTCCTTCAATCTCTCATCAAGGAATTGAAGATGAAAGCACCTCCATCTCTCTGATGATCTGCATATCACTCAGTGTCCTGTTGATCTGTGAGTTAATCGCCCTTTTGGCAGTAATGCAGAGAAGATCATCAATAAAAGGTAAGACCTGAATCATATCCCTGAACCCACGCTGAGTCCTGGATGTTGCTTCATACATTAGATGGGCTTCTCTACCAATTTATATGGAATGATTTGAAAACATTTCAAAAACAAATTAACTGAGTATTGACCAGGAATTTATTTCGAGTCACAGGAGAAACAGTAAAATATTACAGATAAATGAGGGAATTATCTACATTCATATTCCTGCTCCATCCACCCGTGCATAGGATACGGAATTGGATTTTTTTATTGCAAAAAAATGAATGCAGCATATTGACCTCTAATGATCTGCACACTTTAGTATTAAAAGAGATAGCAGCAGATATGGTGTAATTTTTTTGCTATTTGAAAGTTTCCTAGATTTTGGAAAGATACCGGCGGATTGGAAACACACTAGTATGACATTCTTATTCAAAAAAAAGGAGACACACAAAATGGGGCAAAGTGTAGAACAGTTATTTTGACCTCTATGTTGGGAAGTTGTTGCAGTCAGTCATTAAGCAGGAGATAACTGATCAATGGAAAACCAAGCGGAATTCACCAGAGTCAGCTCGATTTAATGAAGGAAAAATTGTCTTTCACAAATTGGCTCAAGCCTTTTTTAGAGGATTTAAATAGCGAGGTGGATGATGGGCATCACGTGGTTGGCACATCTAGATACTTGAAGGCCTTGGAAAAGAGAGGTAGATTCCAGAGGTTGGGCAGAGAATATTGGCTTGGAGTGAGAGAAAGTATAGCAAAGGGATAAAAGGCTACTTTTCCGAATACAGAGAAAAATGTAATATGAGGGATTAAACATTATTCAGCTTTCAACAGTTTACAACTGATAAAACAAACCTGTGATTCGGGCCACAGTGAAAGATTGTGAGATCTGCGGATGATCCAGAGATGAGTGGGAAAACAAGTCCTGATGAGATTATCGAGTGTACAGATGGATATTGACAGGCTCGGACAATGGGCCAGAATGTGGCAGGTAGAGCTTAATATGGATACTTGTGTGGTCATACATTTTCGAAGAAAAAAGGAAAATGAATTTTTAAATGGGATGCACATATTCAAAGTCTATCAAGGCAGAGGGATCTCGGTGTCCTTGTGCATGAGTGACAGAACGTGAATATACAAACGCAGCATTTCATAAGAGTGACAATCAGAATATTGTAATTTATTGCAAAAGGACAAGAATTTAAATGCAAAACAATGATATTAACACTGCATAAAGCCTTGGTGAGAAGTCACCCGGAGTATTGTATCCAGATTTAGTCTCTATACGTGATGTATGATGTGCTGACATTGGAGGCAGTTCAGGGGATGTTCATCAGATTGATTCCCAGGATAAAGGACTATCATGATAGAGCGTTTGGAGAGACTGGGCTTGTACTCACTGGAGCTCAGTAGAATTAAGGGGAATCTGATTGAGGTATATAAAATACTAAAGGGATTGATGAGGTGGATAGAACATAGAACATAGAACAATACAGCACAGAACAGGCCCTTCGGCCTTCGATGTTGTGCCGAACAAAATAAAAAGCAATGCCCCTCCAAACTAAACCATTCCCTTCTCTTCCATATACTTATCAATTAACCTCTTAAACGCCACCAAACTTGGCGCATCTACAACAGCTGCAGGCAGGGCATTCCACTCCCTAATCACTCTTTGAGTAAAGAACCTACCTCTGATATCCGTCCTATAACTCATACCCCTTAATTTAAAGCTGTGTCCCCTCGTGCTAGCTTTCTCCATCCTAGGAAAAAGGCTATCACTGTCCACCCTATCTAAACCTCTAATCATCTTATATGCTTCAATAAGATCCCCTCTTAGCCGCCTCCTTTCTAACGAAAACAACCTCAAATCCTTCAACCTCTCTTCATAGGACCTGCCCTCCATACCAGGCAACATCCTGGTAAACCTCCTCTGTACCCTCTCCAATGCCTCCACATCTTTCTTATAATGTGGGGACCAGAACTGCACACAATACTCCAAGTGCGGCCGCACTAGAGTTTTGTACAGTTGCAACATGATGCTGCGGCTCCTAAATTCAATCCCCCTACCAATAAAAGCTAAGACTCCATATGCCTTCTTAACAACTTTATCCACTTGACTGCCTACTTTCAGGGATCTATTGACACATACACCAAGATCCTTCTGTTCCTCAACACTATTAAGAGCCCTACCATTAGCCCTATACTCTACACATTTATTGTTCCTGCCAAAGTGCATTACCTCACACTTTTCCACATTAAACTCCATTTGCCACCTCTCGGCCCAGCTCTGCAACTTGTCCAAGTCACTCTGTAAACTAAAACACCCCTCTTCACTATCTACCACACCACCAACTTTAGTATCATCTGCAAATTTACTGATCCATCCCTCAATACCCTCATCCAGATCATTTATAAAAATTACAAACAGCAGGGGCCCCAAAACAGACCCCTGAGGCACACCACTCGTCACCGAACTCCACGATGAATATCTCCCATCAACCACCACCCTCTGTCTTCTATCTGCTAGCCAATTCCTAATCCAATTAGCTAAATCACCCTCTATTCCACACATCTGCATTTTCTGTAGAAGTCTTCCATGGGCCACCTTATCAAACGCCTTACTAAAGTCCATATATACTACATCAACCGCCTTACCCCCATCCACCTCTCTGGTCACTTTCTCAAAAAACTCAATGAGGTTAGTAAGGCATGACCTACCCTTCACGAAACCATGCTGACTATCCCCAATCAATTCATTTCTCTCTAAATAACTATAAATCCTATCCCTAATAATTCTCTCCAATACCTTGCCCACCACAGAAGTAAGACTCACTTGCCTATAATTCCCAGGAAGGTCTCTCTTCCCCTTCTTAAACAATGGGACCACATTCGCTATCCTCCAGTCCTCCGGAACCACACCCGTAACCAACGAGGACCTGAAGATCAGAGCCAGAGGCTCTGCAATCTCCTCTCTTGCCTCCCAGAGAATCCTAGGGTAAATCCCGTCCGGCCCAGGGGACTTATCCAACTTCAAACCCTCGAGAAGTTCTAACACATCCTCCCTATCTACTACAATACTCCCCAATTTGCAACCCTGTACCTCAGTGCTCTCCACAGCTACATTTCCAGCACTCTGCGTGAATACCGAAGAGAAATATTTATTCAGTGCCTCACCAATCTCTTCAGGCTCCACGCACAACTTCCCACTGCTGTCTATGACTGGCCCTAATCTTGCCCTAACCAATCTTCTATTCTTAACATATCGAAAGAAAGCTTTAGGATTCTCCTTAATCCTATCAGCCAACATCTTCTCGTGTCCCCTCTTAGCTCTCCTCAATTCACTTTTTACCTCCTTCCTGGCTAATCTATAGCTATCCATTGCACTATCTGAGCCTTCAAGCCTCATCCTGACATAAGCCTCCTTTTTCTTCTTAACCAGCAAATCAACTTTTTCGGTACACCAAGGCTCTCTTACTCGTCCATTTCCTCCCTGCCTGACAGGGACATACTTATCAAGGACTCGCAGCAGCTGCTCCTTGAATAAGCACCACATTCCAGATGTTCCCAGTCCCTGTAGTTTCCTAGTCCAATCTATGCACCCTAATTCTCTCCTGATGGCCTCATAATTACCCTTCCCCCAGCTATAACTACTGCCCCCAGCTTCATGCCTATCCCTATCCATCACTAAGGTGAACGTAACCGAATTGTGGTCACTATCACCAAAATGTTCACTAACTTCCAAGCCTAACACCTGGTCTGTTTCATTGCCCAGCACCAAATCCAATGTAGCCTCACCTCCAGTTGGCCTCTCTACATACTGAGTCAAAAAACCTTCCTGCACACTCTGTACGAAAACTGAAATGATTTTCCTCTTTGTTGAAAAGTCTATAATAAAGGTTCATAGATTTAGAGTGAGAGGAAGGAGTTCCAAATCTGAGGTGAGGGATAAATTCTCTCAGAGGATTGTGGATCTTTGGAAAGTCTGTCCAGAGTACAAAGGAGACAGAATCAGTCAGCAGGTTCAAGAAAGAAAAAAAAAAGTGTCTCAATGAAAGTTGGATAGAACTCAAATGAAGCAGGCAGGTTTGTGGATTGGAGAGCAGGATAAGATCAGCCATAATCATGTACAACATTGGAACGAGCTCAAACGGCTGAATTGCCCAATCTCTCTCCTAATTGCTTTGTTCCTTCTAATTCCTATGTCCCAATGTGTTTATTAGTTACTTAGCAACTGACAGTATCTTTGCACTTACAATTGGTTGCAAACCAACACTGACTTTTTTTTTGCTGTGTCAAGTTCGCTAATAGTACTCAACCCATGTTGAGATGTAATTGTACGATTTTCCAGAGTGATCAGTTCCAATACTGCATCCCAGCAAAACTACGCCACTAATATTAGAGGACTCAAGCCAGTAAATAACGTCCGCTCTCTGAGTCAGATACTCCATGTTCAGTCCCAAGACTTGATAGAACAAAGTGTCAGCACTTCCTGTAAAATCCTCCCAAGGCAACAATGTTGAACAGTGAGAACCGGAGATATTTTGTTCCGCCATGTTTGGTGTCGGGTGGCGCCCCTCTGGCAACAGGTTACTGTCCTGCTCCATGTTAAAACATGGCCATGCAATCTGATGAATATCTGCCTTTACACCACTAGTTTTGAACGGATAGACAAACCGACTGCAAGTGCCTGAACTCGCACTGAGTTCCCTTGATTCCAGTCTTATGCGCTGCTTTTCACTGGTCTCTAAATGTCTCAGTGTTCCTTGTGATGGAGGCAGTGACATCATCACTGGATTCATGATACACAGAAACAAAGTAAATTCTGCGGGATCCTGGAACGAATCTAACCTCTACATGGAGTGAGATATGAAATCAATACAAACCATGAACAGATATACAGTTCCAAAATGTAAGAATATGCTAATTTTTGCCGTCTTCCTCCAACAGATCTTGCCCTGCGTAGCTGGGATCCACCTAATATTATATACCAAGCCATATATGAAGAAATAGACGACGTTCCTCCCGCCAAGCAATTCACTCAGTCTCGTGGTTCAGGTTTGTGTTTTTTTTTAAAACGCAAGCTACATGGAAAAAAAAACACCGCTTCATGTTTACCCGCTTTTAGCCATGGTCAAGCGAAGCATTCACCTCACTGCCCTCAGAAATATCCTTATTTATCTTCAGAGAATTTGCGTGCTTAATAAATTCCAAGTGCTCATTATTGTTCAAGAAAATGTTTACCTTCTGTTTAAAAATCAAAAGCGGAGTAGCTATTTCCTTTTTCCAACTGCTTTGTAACTTGCGCACATCAAAGTCTGATCTAAATCACAATAAGTAAAATATTTGATTGAATATGTAAATACACTCAATACCTTCTTCCTGCTGGCCACATACACAGCGTCTAATTACAGGACAGATTAGTATTTGGGAAATATCCTGCAGTAAAATAGTTTTTTTTGGTATGATTAGTAGTTTTAAAACATTTTTAGAATGGAATCAAAGATAAAATACAATAAGAACAAACAAAAATAAACAAAAGCAAACTATTAAATAAAAAAACGCATCGCCAATGCAGCAAGGGACAACAGCCACGGAAATCTATTCGACTCAGTGGAGTAGTGAAATGAGCCAAGTGACATTTGGAATCGGGGGATAAAATGATGATGTTATTTGTTAAGATGGCAAAGGAGGACTTCTATATTAGTGATTAATCGAATGTTAATTAAAATAATGAAATATTCACTCGGAGGAGAAATAAAATGGCCAATTCAGAATTTGCTTCAGACATTTTCGAAGGATAATTTTTATAAACAATCACAATACAGAAATGAAAGAAATATTAATTAATTGTTTGTTTCAGTTTCTACCAGAGATAACATTTAAGTTCATGACTTCACTAGATGTGAGTGGGAATGGTATCAACAGGTCGTAACAAAAACGAACTGAAAACATGAAACTCATTGAAACATTTTCATCCATGTATTTTCAATGAAAGGAA
Organism: Sphyrna mokarran; assembly: GCA_024679065.1. Classification (NCBI taxonomy): domain Eukaryota; kingdom Metazoa; phylum Chordata; class Chondrichthyes; order Carcharhiniformes; family Carcharhinidae; genus Sphyrna; species Sphyrna mokarran. The sequence continues at coordinate 3,549,004 of JAGIQG010000031.1, forward strand.
ACTTTTAGCAGAAGCAGAATTGCAGCTTTTCACCGACTCATCGCTAATGTGTGTAATGTCAGAATGATGGTGGAAAGCAAACTTTGATGCTGTGATTAGGAATGAAAAAAGGGAATGCCAATAAAACAGTTTACTGAACATTATTGGGAGGAAAACTAATCAAAAGGAAGAAATAATTTATCTACATTAAAACAATAGAAAAAAAATCATGGTAGGATCCCTCACATCATAAACACATCAAAAATCTCACAAAAATCATCAGAGTAGATACAGTAAACATCAGGAAAGTATGTTTCTTGTGTCCAACATTCATTTGGGAAACTGCCATCTAATACACCACTAATGGGGTAATGTCCTGCTTGCTCCTTCTTCAGTAAGTTCCAATCATTTCTGTATTTCAAACGTTTCTAAATCCATGTCCCATCCCAGAACTTCAATAGAAAAATAAAGCTGCCAGTCCGGTGCCGTGCTGAGCGAGTTGCTGCACTTGAGTTTGCAGCTTTGTCCGGGACAAAATTTATCATTGGAGCAAATTCACAAAGTCAGATTACCACTTCATTATTTCATTGTTGTTGTTTACCGTAAAAGATGGCAATGCATAAAGTTCTTTCCGAATTATATACTGTAAAGGCAACATTTCAAAACTACATAATTGGATGTAAAGTGTTTGAAACCAGCTGGCAGTGAATAGCCGATACAAATCTTTATTCCAAATGTATGGAATCATCAAGGAGGCAGCACAAAATTGTATGGACTTGCTGTAATGAAACTATCAAATTGAGGGTTAAAATGCGTTTCTCCAGACGGAAGACGATTAGCATTGGTGTTGCAGATGAATCCAGCACTGGATCATTTGTTTATTATTGATCTAATCAAAATACATTTTAACGACGATAACATTTTTTTTGGACATAATGGTAGCCAAGGGGATTAGAAGAAAACTGTTATAAAGTTGTTGTAACAACATATAATTTGAAAATGAAGCTCAAGACATTTAACTGAAAATGATAACTTGGTGTGGAAAAAAGCGTATTATTTTGAAGATTAAATGCCACAGTTCATAAAAGTGACTAAGAATTCAAAGAATTTACAATTAATTCAAAGTAGGCAGGAAAGTTCACCAGAAGCCAAAACAAACACGAAAGTTTATTTCTAAAACAAAAGCGTGGATAATGCTGGACAAACTCAGCAGATTTGGAAACGGGGTCCAACACTTTGACTGCTAATGACTCGTTTTCATGCCAGACCTGCTGACTCTGTCAGGGATTTTCTGTTTTTGTCTCCGAGTTCAAGCATTGACACACACACACACACGCACACACACGCACACACACGCACACACAGTAATACAAAGATGAAGTTATAAGTCAGTCGAGCATTGCTCTGATGCCATTATGAGTGAACTAAATAGCTCTTAACAGTATTTTTTTGTAAAACGATAAAAGGAATCAGAAGAAGGTTGAAAATAATTTACAAAAACATGAGAAGTGGAGTCCTTGGAGAGAGTGCAGAGGAGGTTTACCAGGATGCTGCCTGGTATGGAAGGACTGTCTTATGAGGAACGATTAAATAGACTGGGGTTGTTTTCCCTTGAAAGACGTCGGCTTAGAGGGGATCTAATAGAGGTGTATAAGATTATAAGGGGTATAGATAGAGTAAATGGTGGTAAACTTTTTCCACCTTCAGAAATGGATAGGACGAGGGGTCATGGCCTTAGGGTGAGGGGGGCTATGTATAAGACGAATATTAGAGGGCAGTTTTTCACACAAAGGGTAGTGGGGGTGTGGAATGCACTGCCGAGTAAGGTGGTGGGAGCAGGCACGCTAGGGCTGTTTAAGGGTCTCTTGGACAGCCACATGAGCGGTATGCAGATAGAGGGATATAGTAGGACTGTTTAACTATGGCTTTTTTTTCCACAGGTAATTCGGTCCATACTTGACCAACAAGGAGCATGCATTCGGCAGGTGGTGCGAGGACAGCTCTTGGATGTTGATTCATGGGTTGCCTGGTGCTTCATGTCGTAAATGAGTGCTTTATCTGGACCATCTAGAAGGGCACCATGACAGCTCAGTGACTATCGCTGCAGCTGTGCAGACACTTGGAATTGGGCCGGTGTCTGCGGGAGTTTGCACGTTCTCCCCATGGTTGCGTGGGTTTTCTCCGGGCGCTCCGGTTTCCTCCCACATCCCAAAAAAATCGCTCTTAGGCTGATTGGGAAACAAATTGTCCCTACATTGAGATTCTTCCATATTAGGAATAACCTAAAATTAGAATAGGATAACGGAATTGTTACTATATAGTTATGATGGCGGCGCGGGCTCATTGGGCCGAAGGGCCTGTTTCCCGTGCTGTGTTGTGTTGCTCTAAAAAAAAAAGTAAGGGGAAATCAGGCCTATCCAGAAAAGATGAATGGAGTCAAAAACGGAGATCTTATTTAGTCTATTCACACTCTTTTCTGATGTCTTACATGGGACTTCCATGAGAGGGAAGTAAAAATTTATTTATTAGTCACAAGCAGATTTAAATTAACCCTGCAATGAAGTTACTGTGAAAATCCCCAGTGTTTTAATTACTGCTGACGGCACGGTGGCACAGTGGTTAACAATACAGCCTCAAAGCTCCAGGGTATGGATTCATTTCCCGGCTTGAGACACAATCTGTAGAGTTTGCACCTTCCACCCATGTCTGTGCTGCCTTTCCTTCAGATGCCCCAGTTTCCTCCCAGAGTCCAAAGATATGCATATTCGGTTGATTGGTCAAACTAAATTACCTTTCAGTGGAGGTCAGAGGGATTCACTGGGTTCAGATGTTTGGCTGCAGGGAGAGAGCCTGTGTGGGAAATTTATCAATGCAATCTCGAGAGGTCAAATGTTCTCTTTCAGTATTGTAGTGCATCAATGATTCTGTGGATTTTCATCTCTGAGGATAAGAGGCAGGGAAAAGTGACTCGGGATCACAAAAGCCGGCACATATGGAAATGATTTTTTCTTGCATGTCCCCAGTTCTCTGATATTTCACACATCATTTGTCCTAAGGACTGGACATTTCAGAGATAGAATGACATTTTTTTGTCCAGTAAGGTAATGCTGATTTTTCACTTTGGGCCACTGCAGTCAGTCTGCGGACTATTCACCCAAACTGTTGCCAGGATCAAATGTCAGGATATTTCCATAGAGGTGATGAAGTTGTTGTGATCTCTTTGACTTTCTACTCTCTGTCACGGTAACATTGCAATAACTCCATAAACAATTTACCAACTAAACGATTGATTTGTCTTCCCAGTTTCTTCAAGCATTGACTCCTTCAATCAGATTGAGTATTACACAAGTCACAGTTTGGCAGACACGGATCCAGGATCAGAATATCCTGAAGTGGAATCGTCCACTATTCAGGGTAGGTTGAAGTTCACATTCTACCATTTCTTTCAGAGCCTTCTCACTCTGTAATATCTCTGTAAAATGGCTTCTGAAATCTACAAACGTGCACTATGACGTGTACACGATGAAATGGCCAAGTAGCTCAGATATTCCAGAATGGTTACAGTTACAGAAACTTTGATTGTGAAACAATTCTTATTATCGTTCAGAACAATTGAAATTACCGTGTTTCTCCCCAGAAGCCCCTCTTGACTCCGAATTGGGTACTAGTTTGCGGGATCGGTGACTCATTAGAACGGTATAAATTTTAAGTAAAATTTAAAAAAAAAATACATTTTCGTCCATTATTCCCCATACTTTAATCACTGGCCTCCAGCCCACAATAGATAAATATCTGTTACATAATTTCTGTAGAAATAGGTATTTAGGGAAATCATTCTAACTGCTCTTTATTATTAATTAATTCCAATTCAAATACTTGTACTTCTCAGCTCCTGCTTTGACAGACTATGACGATGCTGTGACTGAAAAATTCGACACCCAGAGTGGGCACTTGCTGCTGAACCGGGATCTTGATGGCATCTTCACTTTGAGAAGTTCCAGCGGTGATCTCAGCACTCTGGGTGAGATAAAACTTTGGTTGTTCCATTTCTGAAACAGTCGATGTGATCAGTACACAATAAGTTGATAAGAAATTGGAACAGGATTAGGCCGTTCAGCCCCTCGAGACTGGTCCGCCCCTCAGTGGATCATGACTAATCAGACATTCATCATATTGACTCTCTTGCCCTTGCTCCGTGTCCCTTCATTCCTTTACTGACCAATAATCTACCAATCACAACCTTAAATGTGCACAAGACTCTGCCTCCACAGCTTTCTGTGGCAATGAGTTCCAAAGATTCACAACCTGCTGAGAGGAGAAAATACTTCAAATTTCACTCTCAAGTTTATTCAGATTCTGCGCAGCCTGATGCTAGAATCTCTAATCGGGCAACATCTTCTCAGCATTTAACCTGTCGATCCCCATAACAATCCTATGTTTCAGTGAGATAATCTCTCATTCTTCTGAATACCAATGTACAGAGTGCAGCCTATTTAACTTTCCGTCCTAAAACTATCCTTTGATGCCTGCAATTATCCGAGGGACCTTTCTTTGAATTGGCCCGAATCAAATGGTGTTTTCATTAAATAAGAGATTATAAATGCTCAGTACTCCAGGTTGTGGCCTTTCTAGTGCCACGAAATGATTCGTAAGATCTCTGTTAACGCTCTTTTTATGATTCGTTCGCAAGTACCAACAAATTTCTGTGCATTTTAGACTCCTACGGTTTTTTTCCCAATTAAATAATTCAATATTTTTTTTCGGAAGGAAAAACTTCTAATTTTAATGTTTGTACTTTTTTTGCCCACTCAGGGAACCTGTTAATAAATCTTTGCAATTAACTAGCTCCAGCAGAGAGGCTGTTCCCAATCTGCCATGAAGACTCACCCAATCAAAAGTGCAATGTTTAATCGATTGCGAAAATAACGAACAAAGTTGAGTTTAGATTGAAATTTAACATTTCCTGGGTACGGTGAGGAAATCCCTGCCTTTTCTGATGTCCTTCATGGAGTCCCATGCAGCAACTGCTTTCTGAATTGATTTTTCACTTCTGATTATTACTGGAGTCTCCCACCCTCTTGTGTGGAATATAATCGCTCTGGTGTGCAGCCGATCATAAAATAATTGGCATTTGGTTTTAGTTCCTGCCGCGAATGGATAGAATTGTATTAAACAAGGAACCTACTTTAAGCCCAAAGTTCACCAAAAAAATATGCCGACCTCCACAGTGTACAGTAAATCCGCATTGATCCAATCTTATCGGTTCCTTCCGCGCCAGCCAAGAATAACAAAGTTATCTGTGGCACAAGCACGGGCATTGGGCAGTGGCCATTCATTTCCGAAGTGTAGACATATACATTAAACTGTTAAACCGTATTTTATGATGTTTTCCAAAGGGAGTGCCGCAGTGCAGTGATGTGATCTGTCCCATGTGATTTCTGCTTTGTGATTCCCCGCAGTATTTTCACTGGTGCGTTACTTTGAAAGCAGCGGGGAGAAGGTGCAGTGTGTATTTGACAGACAGGAACTGCCAGTTGAGCTGGAATATAATGAGAGTGCGTGTGAAGTGTTGGCCTGATTGTGGAAATGGTTTTAATTCTCACTTTTTCTTTCACCGTTTCAGGTCATAACCATCACAACATTCAGGATGTGACGCCCTCAGATATGTGACATAAATCAATCAATACATTTTCCAAAAATATCGCCTTGTCGAATATGCTTTAATCCCAGATAAAAACGTTGCTGTTCTTTGTATCAATATGTTAGTACTTCAGGTTGTATGTTTTGTGAATTCTTATTGCTGTCCTTGTTTTATATGAAAGAGTAAACGTCTTGTTAAATCAACAATGAAAAAAAAACAGCATGGAATATGTATCCAGTATTGCACTGTCCATATTAAAGATGTTACATCGCATTCTATTGAAGAAAGGAATTATTATAATTCAAGGTTTTATACTTTTTTTGTAAAATGTATTTAGCATTTATTTTGTGAAAGCTTCCCTTCGTGTGCCATTAAATTAAGATAGAGTGGATAAATAGATGGATTGCGTCCGTTACCTTCATTTGTAATGTTCTGGATCGTCATGGAGGCGGAGGCGGGGTGGGGTGGTGCTGATGGTGGCGGGTGGGAGGGGGCGGGGAGGGAGGGAGGGCATTTTCCCAAGCAACTAAATACAACCCGATTGTATCCCAGCGCTACCCCAAACACTAGAGACCGTTGAGAAGCGGGAGGTATGAAGCTGCTGGTCAGATTCCCACATCTCCTTTTCATTTCAATCCCGCAATATTTATATCCAGGAATCCATTAGTTTTCATTTACTCCGGATAAACCCCTGTACGATCACCAGGTAATTCTAACCATCCTTCGGTAGTTATGGTACTAACACAGAAACAGACCCTTATTTTATAAATCCGTAAATATTAGAAATAGTGATCAAAGCGGACAATTCCGACATCATTTACTGAGCGCAGATTAAGACGGAAATGTTTACAAAAAGGCCCACTTCGCTCGCATTTATTTTCTGCCTATGAAGTTGCTGTATTCCGCTGTGTCAAGTCCACAACGCCTTGTTGCAAATAAAATTGTTGAAAATGGAGTTGCAGACACATTGGCACCAGCGATTGGAGGAGAGAGTTTATTTACTCGTATCACAAGTAAGCTTACATTGACAATGCAATGACGTTACTGTGAAAATCCCCAAGCCGCCACAATGGAGTCTGCTGGGGTACACTGAGTTAGTATTTAGCATGGTCAATCCAATTCCTGAGTGTTAGAAGAAACCAAAGCGGGAGGAAACCCACACAGACATGGGGAGTGCATGCAGACTTCGCATAGAAAATGACCCAAACCAGGAATTGAACCCGGTTCCTTGGCATTGTCTAAGAGCAGCGCGAGCCACTGTGCCTCCAAGCTAGTGAGAGGAGGAGCAAAAACTGATACACCAACAGTGGGAGGAGGGTGACAGAGTGAGAGGGGGTGACACCATCCACCAGCGATGGTTTGAGTGATTTTCAGAGGGAGGGCGGAAACAAACTTGCAAAGTTTTGAGTGACAGAACGAGAGCAGGATAGACAGCGACTCAAGCGGTTGGAGGAGTGAGTGACAGGGCCAAAAAGGGATGAACAGTGACGCCAGCCGTGGCCTGGGTGACAGATTGAGAGAACAGAAAAATTAGTAGTGGGAGAAGAAAGTGACAGAGCGAGGAGGGGGATGAGAGCGGCATCACCAGTGGGATGAGAGGGACAGAGCGAAGGGGACAGGGTCAGCTACACCAGCGGTGGGAAGAGGAAGTGCGAGATAGAGAAGAAGTGACATATTGACACTAGCGGTGGGAGGAGAGAGTGCGAGGGGAAGAAGCAGGGAGATGGCTTCAAACTGCTGTCAAATTGTCAGGTTATTCGTATGACAGTTCAGAAACATGTTGGGTTTAATCATGCAAGGAAATGGGAAATTTGGCATACATTAGGAATTCATCAACTATCGCTTAATGTACAACAATAAAGAAATATTGTCCAGTAACTGGATGACCCCTTGTTAGAAATATTCTTTCTTCATTCTAGATTCTGCAGGAAGAGAAAACATCCTTTCTACATCTACTCTTGCAGTACTCTTCAAGAACTTAGACATTTTGATCAAATCGCTTCTTACTCTCCAAAACTATCGTGAACGCAAATCGCATCTCTGCAAACTTACTTCATCAGTAACAAGTCAATAAGAGGTATTGGTAGTGTACACTTCTAAACTCCTTCCAATAGATTTGCATTTTTACCTTAAGCAAGGAGTCTATAACAGCATACAATACTCCTGTTGTATCTTGCCAATGTCCAATCTAACTGAAGCACAACTTCCCGAATTCATTTCCTCTCACAGTAAATATTTAGCTTCCATTAAACTCCCTAATGAGTTTCTGTCACTATGTACTCGTTTTTTTTTTGCGATTCAAGGGCCAGGACACCCAGATTACTCTGCATTTCAAAGCTCTATTGCCTCTCACCACTCGGATAATCAACTTCTGTTGTATTATTCGCATCAACATTGCAAATTTCCATTAATCCACTTTATATTCCATGTGTCAGGTATTTATCTACTGACCTAACTTCCCTTTGTCTCTTTGTTGCCTGCTTCAGTCCTCATCACAATCCTCAACCAATATTTGTGCTATTAGCGAATTTAGTAACTCTTTTTTTGAAGTCCTTCATCCAAAACATTTACAGACATATTGCAAAACTTGTGGATCCAGCAGAGATCCCGGTGGCACACCACTCGTCACATCCTTTCATACAATTCTCTGTTTCCTGTGAGCTAGCCATCGAAGCCAATATGTTACCCCATACATCACGAACTTACATTTTCGGCAATCACCTTAATGTGGACACAGCTGCCAAGGTGACAGAGGAAAACAAAACAAAACAAAACTGTCAATGTGGTGACACATTTCATCCACCACCGGGAAATCAGCACATTGAGATAAGATGGTGGATACATCAATCTCAATATTTCATAAATCATTTATCCCTCACAATCCGTGCATCCCATTCCCTCAAATATTTCTTATTTGATGGGAGATGGACAATGTGTGAGAGGGAGAAAGGGCGAGAGAGAGAGAGAGAGAGAGAAAGAGAGAGAGAGAGAGAAAGAGAGAGAGAGAGAGCTGGAGAACGAAAACAAGCATCAAGAGGCCCTGGCACCTTCACAAGCCAGACTGAGATATCCCTTCTCTCGAAAGAGGGAAAGAGACAGCGAGGTCAGACACTGAGATACTGGGGAGACGGGGGGAGGGAAAGATTACGAAATGAATGGGGAAGCTACGAGAGTGGGTGATAGCAAGTTGAAAGTCAGAAAGCAAGAGGGTTAGAAAAATACATGTAAAGAGTAAGAACAGCTGGGATAGAGCAGAAAGAAGAAATAGCGAGAGTGGGAAGCAGGAAAAGGAAGCGACTGGAGGATGAAGAAAAGTGATGATAGAGCGAATGAGACAAGAGAGGGGAGGAAGGCGAAATAGACAGAGATAGATATGTAGATGGAGGCCGAGAGAGAGCAAAGGGAAGAAAGAAAGACCGGCAGAATTAGGTGGAGAGAGAGAGAGAGACAGAGAGACAGAGAGAGAGAGAGAGAGGGAGAAAGAGGGCGAACCAGTGTGAAATAAAGAGCGAGGGACAGCGGGAAAGTGGGAGAGAGAAGGAGGGAGAGTGACAGACGCGTATCTGGAAACTGTCTTGATCATTCATCAACCGCCATCATAGCATTTGTCATTTTGCAACCTTCCAGTCAATGCAGAGATGAAGCCTGTGAGCCATGGACAGTCAGCCTCTGTGTGGAATTATGCTGGCCCGGCTCAATTCCCAATGAAGGGAATGTAGTCCAAGTGGAACACGAGGACATTAATCTCGCTGAAGCAGAGATGACGTATTTCTATCTGTCCGTGTGTTGATGATGAGTCGTCGAGATTTGGAAAAGTTTTCATTCCTGTGAATGAGCGTCTCTGGCAAGTTTACAATTAAAAAAAAACTTGACTGTCCTTCTGAATGTGGCTGAGAGCCAAGTAGTGAACGCGTGGAGTAGGATATATCCTCTGTGGTCTTCTTGGAAATTCCCAGGATTTTGACGAGGCAAAAGTGAGAGAATGTTGACACAGTTCCAGGACAGTAATATATGGGATGCATGCTTCTATTTTTGGGGATTCATGCACTAGAACAACCAGATCCCACTGCAATATAGCATTCTGCTGCTATGCTTTGTGTAAGTAACACTCCATTTTAGAATTCACTCGTCAAAGTCAACAACTTCACACTTTCCTACAATATGACCCTGCTGTCGGATGTTTCCCACTTACACATGTCTCTCTGTCTCCACATTTCCTCATGTCCCCTCGTGATATATTTTCTTGCAGATCTTTATACCACCCGCGAATCCATCCCTGCTGTCTTCATTGAGAGATTCGCTGTGGATAAACATGTAGAGTGATAATGTGAATTGCCCCAAATGGAGGAAAACAGCCCAGTGTGTTACTAGATGAATGAACAATAAGATGGGAAAACTCAGAACCCTCTGCAACATGGAATTTTGCAGCTGTTCAGCACAATATGCAACATACGATGTGTGTCAGGCTGAGCTGTGTGTGCTGAGTTGGGTGAGGTGGCAGACACGATACACCCAACACCGATACAACTGCAGATGTGACAGATGTCACACAGTGGAAAATGAAAATTTGAGTGAAATGCAGCTTCAGGTTAGAACTCATGAGAAATCATGTGAACTGCGTTTCCAACTTAAACAAAAACAAGCTGAGAATAGTTCAGAACCACAGGAACTTAACACAGGTGGCGTCATCTGTTTGTTCAAAACTTAAAACAAAAACACTGAGTAATGATGTAGCTTCAATATCCGGTGGACATTCCACAGAGTATAAGTTAAAGACTTTCTACAAACAGCTGAAAGTTTATCGCAGACAGATTTCCTTCAGTACGGAGAGGTAGACCACTTTGCGTCGAAAAAAAACGGATCTTCCAAGACAAGTGGCTCAGAAAATATTCTACACGACCATTGCTGCCATTGGTGTTCCTGGTGAGTCATAAAACAATTGGTATTGCATGAATCGATGTATGAAACTGTGCTGAGTTTAACCTGTGTAATGTGCCACATGCTGTTTAAAGCGTTGATCATTGTACGGATATCTGTGGGCTTTCCACAATCGTCGCTAAATTAGAACACTCTTAATCTGGCACGCATCTAATTCTCTAAATTTGTACCCCATTACTGTGGAGTCCAAAAGGCGTAGACAACAGCCGAAGGTGAAAAGAGTGTCGAATGAGTCACTCACTGAATGTTAAAATGGGTGGCGTGGGCTAGTAGGGCCGAAAGGCCTGTTTCCTATACTGTGTTGTTCTTCATTTGTTTGTGTTCAGAATCACGAATTCTGGTGCCCACATGGAAAATCTGTGGCCGCAATACTGAAGACGTAAAAAAGGGATCCTATTTTCAGCCTCACAGTGGCTACTGTCGAATGAGGCAGCAGAGCAGGGTAGGTAATGGTGTCTCAAAGAAGAACATAGCATTGATATCTGGGATTGACAATTAGATTGTCACTAACTGGAAGTGGAACTCCTTAGCGCAATGACCATGGATAACTTTGGCTGTCTGTCAGTAACAAATTGTGTTAACTGTAACTGTTGGAGGATTTGACATTGGAACAGGAGGAAAGCATTCCCGCCTTTCCCACTGCTTCATGTGGTCAGGAATCATCGGAATTTGTCGCAATTCGAAATTACTCCACTCCCACACAAACACTTTTTAACTGTTTATGTCCCAAAATACATCTGTTCAACTCAGAATTGAATATGTTGAATGACAGACTTGCAATGGTTTTAATAGAACAGAGTCTACAGACAGGGGGCTTTCTGTAATGGATAAAACATATTTCCTTCGTCTACAAATACAAAAATAAACCGCAATTTTTTTCAATTGTGGCCTCCGTCTGAGGAAAGAGTGTTGGAGCGATAAAGCACAAGATCAGAATCTCAACAAAAACAGATGGACATTTTACAGCAGTGGGTCAGCATGTGAGAAAAATGGACTGAAATGTTATCTCAACACACAGGAGATTGTCCGGGCAAATTCCCAGCTTTTTACAAATGATGACTGGTTACCATTAATATGGAAGATCGAGTAACTTTAGGTTAGTCACCCGATTACCACCACAACCTGGCAACCGTTGGAGGCCCTTGTAAGTCTATCCCCGCAGCTGCTAATTACATAAACTATGTTGCATTGCATTGTTGTTCTTTACATTTAAAATGTTACATCTGGCTCCTGTACCCATCACAAAACCCTTCCCATATCCATCTGTTCTGTCTTTCTATCTGACTTAATCACGTGGCTGATGCAGACTGCTGACAAACTCTCGGCTCCCTTTGAGCGTGCTCCGACTTTGGAATAAAGCCTTCTATGTCCCCAACCCATCCCCATGATAGCACTCACTGAGCCTAGTTACTTATTTAACACTCACCTGTGCCTCTGATCAGCCGAAACCGCCTGTCACTAAATTTCTGCCCGCCCTCATTCTCAGTTCGTAAATCTCATCAAATCCAAGTCATACAAAAAACTCCTGAAATATGCTGTTTCATGCCAAAGCATGTTAAGTAATCATCCTGTTTGCAGTGAATTACAATCACATTAACATCTGGTGCTTGAAACCCATCATGGAATAGATAGAGTGGATTCTCGGAGGCTATTTCCCAGGGCTGAAATGGTCGCTACGAGAGGACACAGGTTTAAGTTGCTGGGGGGGGCAAGTACAGAGGAGATGTTAGAGGTAAGTTTTTCACTCAGAGGGTGGTGAGTGAATGGAATCAGTTGCCGTCAGTGATAGTAAAGGCGAACTCGCCGGGGACTTTTAAGAGACTTCTGTATAAGTACAAGGTATTTAATGGGATTGGGAGTTACAGATAGTTCTATGGTCCGGTAGGTATAGATATGATCAGCACAACTTTTGGGCCAAAGGGCCTGTTTGTGCCGTAGTGTTCCATGTTCTATGGAATGTCCTATCAACTCAGTCCCATCGGCCTGTCTATTTCTCATATTTCTTTCAACTATTGCCCTTCAAGCTTCAATCAATTCAATCTCTCACCTTTATATGAATATCTTGCTGCCTTTCTCGTGCCATAATTGCATGTGGCAACTCGAATGAACTAAAATGGCACGAAACGGGCAATATGTTATATATGTTCCAAGTAACAATACAGCGTGATGGCACATTGGACATGTTCTGAGGCTGTCTACTTGATATCTTTCTTAGGCATTCTGAACTGAACATGTTTTCAGCAGGATATGGTTCCCCTCTAAGTTTCTGCTTCTACAACCTTCACTGGCCATCCATCCAAGAACCTACTCTCTCCCCCTCCCCGTGTAAAGAAATTACTTGTTAAATTTCCTTCAAGCATTGCCCCTTTTGCCTTCAACATAGGTACCCTAATAATTGACATTTTATTTTTCCTTGGAAAATGATTTCGACTGACCATTTTATCCACGACTATCTTAATTTTGCAAAAATCTATCAGATACCCAACTCTCCAAAGTTCTTGTGAAATCGAACAATTTCTGTCCAATTTCTCCTGACAGCTCATACCATCCAAAGCAGATAACTGGTAAAATGTTTTCTGTACTGAATCCAAATCCATTACATCTGCCGCGTGCCAAACAGAACTGCACTCTGTGTTCTATGCATGATTAAAGTTCCAACTGGCTGCAAAATGACTTCTTATTCTTATACTCCAGACACCAGCAGATAAAGGCTGACATGACACGCATCGTCTTGGCCTTGTGCTCATCTTCTGCTGCCAGTTTCAGGAAACTGTTGGCTTTCAGTCCTGGATTAATCTGTTAATGTTTCTAAGAGATCTACCAATTCGAACTTCCAAAATGTGCTTTGTTTAAAAGATTAATATCCGCTTGGAAAGAGATCAGTTAATTATAGATATCCAGCATGGTTTGTCAGATGGATATCATGCCAAACAATTTTGGTCGATGTTGTTGTGTGGACAGGGAACTTCGATTAGTATAGTTTTGTGGATTTTTGCAAAATATTTGGTCAGTTCCGACTTGGGAATTGATTGAATAGGCCAGAACAGTTGTAACGTGGGGAAACATAGCGAGCTGGATTAGAAACTGGCTTAGTCATGGGACTCTTAAGTATTATGGTACAAGGCTGTTCGATCAACGGCATGCCGCTATCCAAAGGTATAATGATCAAAGATATAATGATCAGAAGCGTTTATGGTGTGTTATATTCATAAACAACATAGACGGAAATGTGGTAGGGGGAGAACGTTTGCAAGTGATACTATGCTTTGTAGAGTGTTTAGTGTTTACAAGCTGATATTTATTGGTTGGCCAGAATGGCAGAGCAGTGGCAGATGGTATTTAACTCTGATAAGTGTGACATGATCACTGCTGGAGGAGAAACAAATGAGGGAATGATGAATGACAGCTGGAATACTGTATGCAATTCAGGTCACCTCACCATCGGAAATATGTGGTAACGCTCGATGTTCGATAGAGGACATTTACCAAAAAAGCTGCCTGGAATGGAGCATTTGAGCTATAATTAAGTGAGTTGGCTTTGCTTATTTTTTTTAAAAGGATAGAATTTCTTTTTCTTTAGATTATTTTTTTCTGAAAGAATGCTCGTAGATACAGCAGGCAGTAACAGAGGTAAATAGCATTTTGGACTTAATAGCAAGAGGATTTCAGTATAACAGTGGGGATGTTACATTGACATTGTGCAGGGAGTTACTGAGGTCATATCCTGAATTCTGTATCCTTACCTGAGGAACGATGTCCTTGCCAGAGAGGGAATACGGCGAAGGTTTACCAGGCTGATTCCTGGGATGGCAGGTCTGTTATATGAGCAAATACTCCTCGGTGAGGATTATTCTTTATTGGTGATTAGAAGACTGAACGGAGATTTGGAGAAACGTATAAAATTCCAACAGGATTGGACAGGGCAATATCGCAAAGAATGTTTGAATTGGTTGGATGTAGAAAAACGGTTACACAATCATCAGAGAACTTTTAGAACTGAGGTGAGCTGAAAATATTCTCCTGGAGCCTGTGACGAACATCTGAAATTCACCAGTACAAAAGTCAGAAGGCTCAACAATTGTGCATTTTCAAAAATAAATTTGATTTACCTCTTGGATCTCAAGGACTCAAGGGATATGGTCGGGAAGGTAGGGTCAAGATATTGAACTTGATGAATAGCCATGATCAAGATGATTGGGAGGATAAGTTCAAAGAACCAAATGGACAATTCTTGTTTCTATTTTCTATATTCCTCTGCTTACATCAAATAACGTCAAGGGAGGCATGGTTGAGATATATAGGATTATAGGGGTGTTGAGAGATGAATAGAAATCACCTGTTCCCTTAGTTGAGGGGAATATAACGAATGTGCATATATTTAGGATGAGGGGCACGAGATTCAAATCGGATTTGAGAAAAGACAACTTCTTCACTTAAAATGAAACGTGAAATTAGAATGAACTGCCTGGGAAGGTAGGCGAGGTCATAAAATTTCGAGTTTAAAATGGATTTGAATGTGTTTGAATTATTTTAATATTCAATGATATGGGATAAGTGCAGAGAAATATGATGACTTTGCCATTAGTGATCAATATTTATGGTGCAGAATTGGTCGTCTGAAGACCATTTCTTCACTGAATGAATCTATGTTCCCAGTCTGACATTTTCTGATATATTTTCCCTTTGTGTTAATGCAGGGGTATAGAAACCGGAAGAGAAACCAGATCTGCACAATAATCAGTGATCAGTACAGTAAGTTTTATTGATATATTTTATAATTATGAAATGCAGAGATCCGTTGCAGCCACAATGAAAGGACGGCTAATTTGAAGCTGGCTGCTAAGGAAACTATTTCAATTCAGATATTTCATTTAAAAAAGCGCTGGATCGGCGCAGTAGTATTGGCCATACCAACACAGAATAGAAATCGCTTGAACTCGGTCCGGTGCGCAGAGCTCATAATGGCAGACCTCGCCAAACATTCCGCATCCAAACTTCGCCACTGAAACAAAATAAAAGGAGATTTTTTTTTTTTGCTCTGCATTTATGCGTGATGAAATAGACGGTAGACACAAGACCATCAGCAATCCAAGGCTCTATTTACATGCAGATGAGGGCGGTTGCAAAAAGACAATCTTGAAAAAATTGTCTTTCACCTTCATATACCAAACGAGCTTCCTCTGACATTTATCTTCATTATTCAAACAATCATTGCTGGTGACAGTGAGTTATAAAATTCCCTTCACTTTACGGGAGGACACAGATTTAAGGTGCAGGGAAGCAAGTACAGAGGAGATGTTAGGGGTAAGTTTTTCACTCAGAGGGTGGTAAGTGAGTCGAATCTGCTGCCGTCGGTGGTGGTAGAGGCGAACTCGCTGGGGTCTTTTAAAATACTTCTGGATGAGTACATGGGATCCAATGGGATTGGGGGTTATAGATAGGCCTATAGCTTGCTAGGTATAGATATGATCGGCGCAACTTGTGGGCCAAAGTACCTGTTTGTGCTCTTTGTTCTATGTTCTATATTTAATATTTATTCATTTGTACACCTGATTGGATTTACTTGTGACTTCCTTATAATAATGCACGATGGAGTTAATTATGTGGTAAGATTTGAAATCAAGTATCAGTAAGGAGCAGTGAGGGAACTCCAGAACTTGAGCCCAGGAAGGAGAAGGGAAGTTCACCTTGGATGAAGTGACGAAATTGGGCTGATTATTTTTGGAGAGCAGAGTTCTCTGAAAATTTTGGGCCTGGTAACCATTTAGGAGATAAAGATGCGAAGATCGTTGGGGTGGACGTGGATTTTAAATAATCAGCAGCGTATATTTAAATTTGATTACTTCATGAGGTGTGGGAATTGCTGAAGTGGGCAAAATGTACTCCTTATTCCTGAATTCCACTTCAGAAAATGATAATGTATTGTGATGTGTGTGGTTATTTTCATCTGAAATGCTGTTATGAAATAAATTGGTCAGATCTAATCTCGGAAGAGTTAAGGGATGTTGTTTAGCTGAGAGTAAACTTGCATGTGTTGCATGACCCAAGTATCTGCTACCTTGATACTTCTTGTTCAGAGATGCCGCCTGATTAGAAGCTGCTTTCAAAGCAGTTTGAGATATTGCAGTGCATCTGACAGACGGTTGACACAAGCACATCACGAACTGATGAAAGTCGACCAGCATTTTTGCTGATTGTTGACTATGATCTGGTAAGGATAGTGACCTTGCTCCTAAAGTTTGCCTTTCCTCCTTTTTTGATGTTTTGTTTAAGTGAATGACTCAGGTGCCTTGGATTCGTCAAGATTGAAAGAAAAAAACATTGGTGATTTCATCAAAAGGTAAGCTGAGATTGGAAGCCAGGCAACATTACCGAGCCAGAATCGATGAGAACAGAGATGGTGTTAGTCGCTGAGGGGCTGTTGCTGATTGGAAATAGGACGGAGGACAAAAAAAAAAGTTCAAGAACATTTTTGAATTTAAGATTGAATCATTGAAAATTTGGCAGGAATAAAACAGTGACATTTGCCAGATCTGACAACCAAACATGCCATGGATACTTAATATAGAACATAGAGAATAGAACACTACAGCACAAACAGTACAAGTTGCACCGATCATATACTCATCCAGAAGTCTTTTAAAAGATCACAACGAGTTCGCCTCTACAACTACTGACGGCAGCCGATTGCACTCACTCACCACTCTCTGAGTGAAAAAACTAATCCCTAAAATCTCCTCTGTATTTCTCCCCAGCACCATAAACATGTGTCCCCTCCTGGAGACGATTTCATACCTAGAAAATAGACTCTGAGAATCCATTCTATCTATGCCTCTCAACATTTTATAAATCTCCATCAGGTCGCCTCTCAACCTTCATCTCTCCAGGGAGAAGTGACCTAGCTTCCCCAACCTAGCCTCATAAGGCATGACTCCCAATCCAGACAACATTCTTGTAAATCTCCTCTGCACCCTCGCAATAATTTCCACATCCTTCCTGCAGTGAGATGCCCAGAACTGCGTACAGTTCGCCAATGTGGCTCTGACAAGGGTCTTATAAAGTTGCAGCATTACCTCCTAAACTCAATCCCCAATTAATGAAGGCCAGTATACCATACACCTTCTTACCACATCTTCCACCACCTGCGACGCCGATTTAATAGTCCTGTGGACTCGGACCCCAAGGTCCTTCTGATCCTCTGCACTACTGAGACTCCTACCGTTGATATTGTACTCCATCGTCCTTTTGGTCCTGTCAAACGGACGACTGTACATTTATCCGCATTGAAGTCCATCTGCCACTTCTCTCCCCAGTCTTGCATCCTATCTATGTCACGCTGCAACTTCTGACAACCCTCCAGACTATATCCACAACACTACCAACCTTTGTATGGTCGGCGAACTTACTAACCCATCCTTCTACTTCCTCATCCAGGTCGATTATGAAAATGACAAACAGCAGGGGTCCGAGAACAGATCCTTGGGGTACTCCACTGGTGACCGACCTCAATGCAGAAAAAGACGCATCCACAACCATTCTCTGCCTTCTGCAGGCAAGCCAGTTCTGGATCCACAAGGCCAAAGTTCTCTGCATCTCATTCCCTCTTCGCTTTTCAAGAAGACTTGCATGGGGGACCTTATCAATCGCCTTGCTGAAATTCATGTAAACCACGTGCACCGCTATTCCTTCGTCAATGTGTTCAGTCACATTTTCAAAAACCTCCACGTGGCTCATAAGGCACGATCTGTCCTTGACAAAGTCGTGTGACTATTTCTGATCAAGCTAAACTTCTCTAAGTGGTCATAAATCCTGTCCCTCAGGATCCTCTCCATCAACTTACCAACCACTGAGGTCAGATTCACCGGTCGGTAACTTCCCAGGCTGTCCATTTTCCCTTTCTTGAAAATGGACACCATATCTGCAACCCTCCAATCGTCCGGAACCTCTCCCGTCTCCATCGAAGATGCAAAGATCATCGCCAGGGGCTCTGCAATCACTTCCCTCACCTCCTACACTAACCTGGGGTACATTTCATCCATTCCAGGCTGCTTATCTATCTTGATAGAATTTAAACTTTCCATCACAACCTCTTTCTTAACATGCACATACACAATCTTTTCATCCCACCGCAAATTTGCAGTACAACCTTCCAGAAAACTTTATACTGTGAATACCGAGGCAAAGTACTTATTAAGCAGCTCTGCCATTTCTTCCGATTCCAAGCAGACTTTTCCCCTTCAAGTTTGAGAGGTCCTATGCCTTCACTTCTCATTCTTTTACTCTTCACATATTTTTAGAACGCCTTGAAATTCTCCTTAATCTTACCTGCCAAGGCCTTCTCATGACCCCTTCTGGCTCTCCTAATATCCTTTTTAAGCTCTTTTCCACAAGCCTTATACTCCTTTAGATCTTTAACATCTTTTAGCTCCCTGCACCATTTGTAGGCGTTTCTCTTCTTCCTGACTAGGTTCATCACACCCTCCACGGTTCCCGCGACCTACCAAAACTTCCCTGTCTCATCGGAACGTTGTCGTGCAGAACTCCAGACAAACATTCCTTGAAAATCCGCCACCTTCCTTCAGTACTTTTCCCCAAGAACACCTTATTCCAGTTTACTCGTCCAAATTTCTGCCTGATGTCTTCATATTTCCCCTTACTCCAGATAAACTTCTTCCTAGACTGCCTGATCCTTTCTCTTTCCAATGCTATCGTGAATTATGATCGCCATCCCCGAGATGCTCTCCCACCGAGAGATCCGAAACGTGCCCTGGTTCATTAGCCAGCACCTGATCAAGTACAGCCTCTCCTCTCGTAGGCTTACCTACCTGTTGTGTCAGGAAACCCTCCTGAGCACACGTAACAAACTCCTCCCCATCCAAACCCCTCACCCTAGGGATATTCCTGTCGATGTTTACTTGCCACCTGTGGTAGAAAGTGGTATAAAATCGCGTTGCAATGCAGAGTAAGAACAACCGTATTTTAGCAACTATAAGATATACTGACCTGCTTCTTCAGAAGTGTAGATGTAGACATCCTGGACAGCAATTTGTTGTCCATCACTTTCCCCATTTTCCAATGAGTTACAATAACATTACTTGAGTATGGAAGTCCTTTATATTGAGACGTGTTAAATACTAAGCTGTTCACACACATAATATGGGGATTGGCTCCAAGTTGCTTCTCCCGGAAGAACAGCTCACAGACAAAAACAGTTACTGTGATAAATGATTAAATGTGTTCTCCTTTGCAGGTTACTGATCACAAAATTAAAACAAAAAATCGGGAAATGATTCAACTGGAGACTCATAATAAAATACAAATAATTTGTAAGCTTAACTTGTTTCACAATCCACTGGTTTCTTTGTCACTTATTTCCGTCATTGTTGTAGTGGTTGTGTAATCTTCAGCTCTCTAACATATGTATGTCTGATCCGAGGAATCGTTCTGCTAAGACATTGCTATTCACTGAGAAATGCACTGGAAAAGATTAAATACCCGGACAATTTGTAACACGTGCATGTTTGTTTGTGCTCTATTCCCTGCCACATTTTGTATGTTATTTCATTGACGGCACTTTGAGCATTGGCAATGAGTCATTGTGAGATATTCTGAGTTATACGAATTGACGTCGTCATTTTTTTATGATGAGTGGCCTTATATATTTCTAATTGCTCCATTTCGCCCTCCTGAATGTCCTGTCTATGTTTACATATTTGTTTTTTTTTCTATCTCCCTATGTTCCTGCGTTTCATAAAATCTGTTTCCTTCTTCCGTCATCGCTGTCACTACCTTCCTCTGATATAAACTCCCTCTGTCCTCATTATGCAAAATTCTCTTTCATTCCAGATGCATCAATTATTCCGAAAGCAGCAATTGCTAATGTGTTGATTATTTGCCTCTGGTGCCTGGTTAACTGCTTCTACCCTGCCTGTTGAACTTCGCCTAACCTCCAGAAATGAACCCTCTTATTTATGATGTGTGGGATCAGCTGTCTGTGTGAAAACAACACAAACTCTACACTATTGGCTTTGGATAATCTGCATTAATGACTGGTAATTTTCCAGCACCTCCTGTCGTTCCTGATATCAGGTGGATGGGAGTTAAATAGCTGAAGATTGGCTTGCTGAACACATGAAACTAATGTGAAACATCAAACTAACATTTCTGCCTGTAGATTATCTACAATGATTTACCCCCCGCCCCTCCATTATATTCCCATACGGGCTTGCCACACCATTGTAGAGCCCCCTTCCCCAGATAGTTCTTGAATTACCAACCCGTGCTTATGTTTGGGTGAATCAGTCCTGCAAGACATAGATTGAATCTGTTGTCATGATTTGTTTTGATTTTTTAACTTCCTCTACGGTTCAGCAGCTGTTGTATTTTCCTTGTTGGGTTTTCAGTAGATGATTATTTCAAATTAGACATGTCTGTTTCTGCTCACAGCAGGTATCTGACAGTCTCTTCATCGAATCATTGATGCATTGCCGTGTAGTTAATAACACAGTGAGCGATATCAGAGCAGATTGGGTTGCATGTTGTGCCTATGGTTCAAAATATCTCGTGCAATCCTCGATGGATGTATTGGTTCCATTATGGATCAATCACAATTGATCGCTTGAACAGAGAAGGTTTGGGGAATGTCAGGGGCTCAGCGGAGATCGTGGGGGAAAGAGACAAAAGTTCTGGAGTGGGTATGTCGTCCTGCAGTACAGGATTCCTTTGGATCCTGATTGCAGCATTCCCAGTCTCTCTTTTTTCCCTTTCGCTGTAAAGCACTCGGGAGGGAGAGGGAACTGAATTCAAAATCCTGAGCCTGGCGGAAAGGCGTGTTCTCAATCGCAGAGTCCTCCTTGTGTTTTTAGACAGGGCGCTGTGATCTGTGGGTGTGGATGAAAAAGATTGTTTTGTTTAACTGGGGGGAGGGAGGGAGATTGTTCTTTCTACCTGAGAAATATTGCAGTCTCTGTGACTGGGCGGCTTTTCGAGGTCTACATTTCAAGAGCACTTTCACATTTGCTTAATTCCCCACCAGGCTCTGACTGACTGAATTCAATGGTTCAATAAAATTTGCAGCAGCCACTTCAGGATGGGATTGTGGATTTTCTTGTCCCCGCCTCCTTTCATTTTTTTTTTATTGTGACTTTTATTTTGAAAGATCTGACAGAAACTTAGAGAGAGAGCATTTCAATATAGATTCACCTTCAGATAGAAAACCAGAGCAAAAATCAGGACAGGTTATCGACAGACAGGAGCAGAGATGTAATATTGGACAGATAACGACCTGGGGAAGTGTGTAAGATACATAGAGAGAGAGAGAGAGAGAGAAACGGGGAGAGGGGGTTGCGGGGGAGAGGTGACTGATAAAAGTGGGAACTTCACTGGGGCCTTCTGTGCTTATTCACTGGCCTGACTCTGGAGTAAAGCTCCCAGAATGTTTTGATGTGTTTAATAAATTTAATACTGGGGCAGTCAGGAGGCGTTTCGAAGTTCATTGCATTTCAAATGTGATCCTATTTTGTCAAGGTTTAATAGTGAGGATGTGAAAATGAGTATTTCCCCTCACTCCCAGTGAGGTTGTGAATTTCAGCAAATCCTGGGATCTTGTTGTGTCTTTCATTGTTTTCAATCAGCTTTTGTTTTGGTTTTTAAAAAAAACACTTTTTATTTCTTTTCTCTCTTCCAAGGAGAATTTCTTCAGGAAGCATTGACAATGGAAAGAGCGAATATTTTTTATTATTTTTATTATTCTTCCCGTGAAGCGATCCTCGGGTAGGAGGTATAACCTGAGAGAAAAAAGTAATAAAATTCGACATTTCTTTATCGTTCATTTCCATACACAGACTTGTGGGGTTTTAGCGTTGGGGTGTAGTGGTCTGTTTGTCAGGGGAAGAGAGTATTCCGAGTGATTCTTGCTCCAATCCACAGATTTCAATCCCTCTCCCTGAATCTCTGTCTGTGCAACCCGCCGATCCTCAGAAGTATTTCTCCACATTGTTCCCATCACTATTTCTCCACATCAGAGAGAGAAAGGGCAGAGAGAAAACAAAGGACAAAGAGAAAGAGAAAAAGTACACAGAGAGAGAGAGAGAGCAGAGTTGGAAAGAGAAAAAAAGAAAACGGCAGGGAGAGATAGACTGAGGGAAGAGACACAGAGAAAACAAAGATGGAGAGAAAGATAAACTGAACGGGAACAGAGAAAGAACAGAGAGAAAAAAAAAGGGAAAAAATTCCGAAATAAAGATTGGGTGATTGAAATTTGAGAGATGACAAGGGAAAAAAAAAAACAGACGGAGAGGAGGCTGCAAACAAAGAGAAAAACTAAAGCTGAGAAGAAGTGCTGACAGAAATTGAAGAGCTCCATTCTCACCATGTCAATGTCCTCCCTCAGTGATCTTTCAAACTCCTTCCAACCCCTCTCCCATGGTGGGAGAGATAGAGATCCAGGGATATGGGCTGTATGCTGGGTAAAGGGGGGTTCAAAATATCATTGCATACACACACACACACACACACACACACTCACAAAATCAGAGTTAACCTGATACTTACCAATTCACGTGTAGAGAAACAGACTTTTAATACCCTCACTGAGTCACACTAACTGCCCACACCTTCCTAATCAACACCCCTTCAACCACATCTCCTCCATCTCACCTGAACCTACCTACTCCAGGAATGGCCCAGCCCAACACAACCGTTCTCTGAGGGATTGGCGTGGGGGTAGGGCGTGTGTGTATGTAGGTTACTGAGCACCAGGCAAATAGTTTATCCCAAGGCTCTCTCTCTCTCTTCTCTGTCTCTTCACTCAGGGATGAGGGGAAATTGATTTAATGTAACCAGTAGCCCTGTCTATACAGAGATGATGCGGATATGTCGGCGTTGGACTGAGGTAAACACAGCAAGAAGTTTCACAACATCAGTTTATAAATTGAGTTTGTGTCTTTATATCATCTGTTTGGGAACTGAAATTCATTCACCTGACCAAGGGACAGCGGTCTGGAAGCTGGTGCTTTTGCTACCGAATAAACCTGTTGGAATTTAAGCTGGTGTTGTGAGACTTCCGACTGTCCAGAGAGAGACCAGGTCTGACTGTGAATTGTACAACTTGCTCATCCAGGACTCCATCGGCTACAGGTTTTGCTGATTCTTGCAAAGTTCATTTTTTGAGTAAGTTGCCTGAACTCAAACACTTCCTTGCAAAGTTCTTTGTTGACGCATTTACATTTCCACTTCTTATTTCCAAACCAATCTCTGTTGTTTCCTGTCTGTGTGTGTGAATGTGTGTGCTCTGTGCTTCATGTTCATTGAGTCACCACAGATCAGAGCTGCAAAAAAGCGTTTAAACATTTTTTGAAAGCAGAAGCACTGAATGGAGGAGGGTCGGGTAAGAATGAGAGTGAAGTTTCTGTTAGATAAAAGTTGTCAATGTGTCTTTAACCAGCAGCTCTGCAGAGAGAGCGAGATGCATAATTTTAAACTCTCTACCCAGGGAAATGTACCCAGGACATAGACACACATACACACAAATAGACATTAGCTTCTGTTTATTGAAATAACCAGGCTAGTATCTGAAGCTAATCCCCTCCAAACCACCCCCCCCACCCCCAACGCCTCTGAAAAAATGTACTTCATTCATGAAGTATGTGAGTGTTACATTACATGAAATCCCATTCAGTGTACTCCAGTTCAGTTTATTAGAATATCGTGTGTGACCTTCTGAAGGAGTTGACACATTAGTTAGATTTCTAATCTTCATTTCCCATCAAACATTCTCCAGTGTGTTGTGCTGCGCATGTCGAACTGGGCATGGACACGACCACAGCAAACCAGCCAGAGTGAACCCTGCCTCCTCTCCAGCCACAGCCATCCTGAATCTACACATGACAGGTTAAACCAGGGCCTGGAGAAGGTCCGGGGGAAATCCTCCCACTCACCCAAACCCTCCACACTTGACAGCTTTCCGGATTTAATATCCCGTCAAGGAGTTTCAGAAAGAAAACTCGGAGTCAATTTTGTTTAAGCAGCGGCCCAGCTCCAGGCACAGCTTCTATTCCTTTGTTTCTTTTCTTCCTCCATCTCCATTCCCTTTGGCTTTGGGGGA
Source organism: Sphyrna mokarran (assembly GCA_024679065.1). NCBI lineage: Eukaryota > Metazoa > Chordata > Chondrichthyes > Carcharhiniformes > Carcharhinidae > Sphyrna > Sphyrna mokarran. The sequence goes on from JAGIQG010000031.1 coordinate 3,573,666, forward strand.
TTCACTTTTCTCTCATTGAAAATCTCCTATCTATCAGAGTCTTTCCCTTAGACCTTGTTCCAGCCACCCCTTTCTCCAAGCCTGCGACATTCCTAACTGTTCACCAAATGATCCATTCAAGAGGGATAAAAAACACATAGCTTTGCTTAAATTCTGATTTACAATATAGTCAAAGAGCGATCTCAATGAGCGGGATTTTAATTTCCGGAACTTGGAGCTTTGTTTTTTGAACATTGGGAGGGAATGGATGCAGTCTCGTCTCTCACGTCCCAGGAATTTCCACATTATCCCAACATTTCCCAATAGCTGCCACTACAAACGTGGCGATCCAAAGCGCTCATTATCATCTCCTTACTATACAGCAAGATCCAAACCCTGAAGTATTTCCGGTGGTAGATTACAATTTATGTATTAGAGACAAGGTGCCGTTTGTTTTAGAGAGAAATAAACAGTCGGTTGGGCTGGATATTGTAAAAAAAAACTACAAGTATATGTGATGGGTTTCGCTGATTGTGGGATTGGTTATAATCCTTACTCTATTTATATTACAGTTTCAGGTAATAGTTACCAACAAATCCAAATCCAGGATGTGGCGTCCTCAGATATACCGGAAGGACGTGGAGACTCTGGAGAGAGTGCAGAGAACCGGAAGGACGTGGAGACTCTGGAGAGAGTGCAGAGTAGGTTTACCAGGATGCTGCCTGGTATTAAAGATCTAAGTTACGAGGAGAGGTTAGGCAAATTGGGGCTGTTTTCTTTAGAAAGACGTAGACTTAGCGGAGATCTGATAGAGGTGTATAAGATTGTGAGGGGTATAGATAGAGTAAACAGGGTTAAGCCTTTTCCTAGGATGGACCCAATAGCACGAGGGGTCACGGGCTTAGAGTGAGGGGGGGTAAGGTATAATTTGGATGTTAGAGGGAATTTTTCACACGGAGGGTGGTGGGGGTATGGAACGCGCTCCCAAGTAAAGTTGTGGAGGCAGGCACTCTGGAGTTATTTAAGAGATACTTAGGTGGGCACATGAAAAGAATGGGAATGGAGGGATATAGAAAACTGATTTAAAATAGGGACATGAGCGTTGGGAGTTCCCTGGGAAGTGTGTAAATTGTCGATGATATTGATGTGTTTGTTTTATCCTACAGGTACTTTGGTCCGCCTCGTTATCTAACGAGGGGCATTCACGCAATGGGTCCTGAGAGGACTGCTCTTGGATTTTTCGAGAGTATCCTCATGCGTCACGTCGTTAGTGTACGCTTGACCTGGACCATTTGATGTGCAACACGACAGCCCAGTGACTATTGCTGTACTGTTCAGGTACATAGATTTGGGCCTGTGTCTGTGGGAATTTGTGCATTTTTCCCGTGCTTGCGTGGGTTTTCTCCGGATGCTCCGGTTTCCTCCCACATCCCAAAGATGTGCTCTTAGGCTGATTGGCAGAACCAATTGTTCCTAAATGCCTCAAATTTGGTCTCAATCCATAGATCGATAAACATAGACCGTGATCACGGGTAGAAGTGGGAACATCGGGGTGGCGGCGCGGGCTTGTTGGGCCGAACGGCCTATTTCCCGTGCTGTGTTGTCGTTTGATCTTCGTTGTTTGTTATGTCGGTCCGCCTCGTTGTCTTAGAAGGGGCATAAACGAATGGTCATGAAAGGTCTGTTCTTGATTTTTCGGGTGTGTCCTAGTGCTTCACGTCGTTAGTGCATGTTTGACCTGGACCATTGATGGACAACACGACAGCTCAGTGACTATCCCTGTTCTGTGTAGATACATGGATTTGGGCCTGTGTCTTTGGGAGTTTGAACATTCTCCCCGTGCTTGCATGGATTTTCTCCGGGTGCTCCCGTTGTCCCACATTCCAAAGATGTGCTCTTAGGTTCATTGGCAGAACAAATTCTCCCTAAATTTTCTCTAATTTGGTTCCAATGCATAAATCTATGAACATCGACAGGGATCAGGTTAGAAGCGGGAACATCAAGGTCGCGGCGTGGGGTTCGTTTTGCCGAAGAGCCAGTATCCTGTGCCGTTTTATTTTTTTGTTCTTTATATATGACTCTGCATTAAATCAAAGGGGAGACTCCTTAACATTTTCACAAATATCACGATATGGAATATGCTTCAACTCCGGATGTCAGTATTGTAGTTTCTGATTCAGTCACTCATTCCGCCCGTTTCTTTTTAGGAATTTGCATTTTTCTGCTCACTTTGAGTGCGTCTGCATCCTGTTCAATGAGAAACAGAATAGAATGTATATCCGGTATTTCACTTTCCATGTGAAAGTTTTTTTTTATTTCACGTTACATTGTGGAGAAGATCCGGGATTATAATTCAAAACTTGGTGCTTATTTATTGTCACATGTATTCGAATTCCATTTTGTTGCAGCTTCCATTCTTATATTATTAAATAAAGATTATGACAGGTAAATATACTGCTTGACTCTTTTCTCTTCATCTCTATGCTCTTGATTTCCAAATAGACAACTGTATTTCCCCAACTACTCAATACATCACCATGCTTCATTCCAGCATTTCCCCTAACACACAAACCCTCTGCTATCGGCAAAGATAGCACATTTCATCCATTTGCTGCCTCCTCCCAAATCCTGTTGTTATCCTCATTCTATTACATTACAGCAATCTGCTATTGGCTTATTAAATCCTGACTCTACCATCATTCTTTGCAATATTTCTCCCATCACTGATTGTTCTCCAAAACATTGCTGTTATCCACACTGTTTACTCCATTTCACTATTCTGTCTGTATCCCCCTGAAACCTGCTTTTATTCACACTGTTTACTACATTTCACCATTCTGTCTATATTCTCGTGAAACCTCCTCTTATCCACCTTGTCTATAATATCTTAACATTTCTCTGTGCCCTCCAAAAGCCTGCTGATATCCTCAAAGCTAACTGCTTTACAGTAATCAGACAGTGTTTTCAGAAATCCTGGATATATCTCCAACATTTGCAATCCTTCTCCATTCTGTCTGCGTCGTGACAAATTTATTTTATGGTGTTTACATCTGTCTGTCTGCTCTGAAATCCTGCCTACATTGTCCATGATTTTTGCATTTCCCAATCTTTTTTGTCCTCATAAATCCTTTTTATCCTTATTCTAGATCATATTAAAGGGAACTGATTTCCTCTAAAATTCTTGCTCTATCCTCACTCATTGCAACATTCTATTATTCTGGCTGTGTCCTGCCAATTTCTGTTGTGATTTTCACTGCTATTGCCTTTCTCCCTTCTCTCTGTGTCTGCCGAAGTTTGATGATAATCATCAATATTTACTGCATTTCAACAATCTGTCTGAAATTCCAAAGTTGTACAACACCAATTTTAAATCCAACCAATTTATTTGATCGTAAATTCACGAGCTTTCGACCTGATGAAAACTTAAGGTCGAAAGCTCGGGAATTTACTATCAAATAAATTGGTTGGATTTAAAATTGGTGTTGCAAAATTTTACTGAGTTTACCCCAGTCCAACGCCGGCATCTCTACATCATGAGATTCCAAACCCAGTTATTATCCATACTGTTAAACATCTCTCACCAATCTACCTGAATCCTCTCATACCCTATTGTTATCCTCGCTCTTTCTATTTCTCATGCATTTCTCCGTGCCACCCCCCCCCCACTCCAAAACACTGTTATTATCCCCACTGCCATCTACAATTCGTGCCACAGGACTGGCGGATTTACTCTGTCTTTTGAGATTCAAGTTCATAGGCCTGGCTGTGTTCAATGTGTACTTTGAGATACACTGTCATAGGCTGGCTGCGTACAAGCTTTTATTTGAGATTCAGTTCATAGGCCTGGCTGGATCACGGTGTCATTTGAGATTCAGTGTCACAGGCTTAGCTGGAGGGGGAGACAGCGTGGTAGCTAACTGAGTGCAGCAAAACAGCAACAGCAGCAAATGAAGACAGTGAAGGGTAACTGAATACAGCGAGACAGCAACAGCAGCAAATGGAGAGAGTGAGTTTTCTAACTGAGTGCAGTAAGACAGAGACATCAGGAGATGGAAACAGTGAGGAGGTAACTGATTGGACATGGATAGATTGTGGTAATGTGGTAAACAAGCAGGATGTTTGTGACAGGATTGAAATTGAAACTTGGTAAACAGCAGGATAGCAGCAGGGTGTGGGAGGTCACAGATTGGTGAAGTGCAGCAGTAAGTGAGGATGTAGGCTGGATTTTGGGGGACATGGTCAGTGTGGTCAAATATAAGGATGACAAAAATAACATAATGCTTTCGTACTCAAAAGAAAGATTGCTGAATTGTAGGTAGCAGTGGGGATAATGACAGTGTTTTGGGGAACACAAACAGATATATGAGAAGTAGAAAGAGTGAGAATAACAATAGGATAAGAGAGGACACAGGTAGATTGGTGAGACATAGTTATCAGTGTGGATAATAACAGGGTTTGCAATGTCAGACAGATTGCTGAAGTGTAGTAAATAGTGACGGTGACCATCAAATTTGGACGACGAAAAGAGATGGGACAAATCTAATAACAGTGAGAGTGACATCAGGAATTAGCAGGACACAGAATGGTGAAATATTGTAATGAGCGAAGATATAGCTAGGATTTTAGAGGCAATCAACTCCCTTTAATGTGACCAGGAATCAGCACAAAAATGATTTGTGGGAAATGAAATAATCATGGACAACATAGGCAGGATTTGGGAGCAGAGAAACAAATGCAAACACCTCAAAATAAATTTGTCAGGACACAGACAGAATGGTGAAGGATTGCAAATGTTGGAGATATATCCAGGATTTCTGAAACACTCTATGATTGCTGTGAAGCAATTAGCAGTGAGAATATCAGCAGAGTTTTGGAGACACGGAGAAAAATTAAGATATTGTAAACAGTGTGGATAACTGGAAGTTTCAGGGGGATACAGACAGTATGGTGAATGTAGTAAACAGTTTGGATAACAGCAGGTTTCAGGCGGATACAGGCAGAATGGTGAAATATAGTAAACAGGGTGGATAACAGCCATGTTTTGAAGAACAATCACGGATGGGTGAAATATTATAGAGACTGATGGTACAGTCCGGGTTTAGTAAGTTAATAGCAGATTGGTGTAATGTAATAGACTGTGGATAACAAAAGGATTTTGGAGGAGGCAGCAAATGGATGAAATATGTTAAACTGTGCGGGTAGCAGAGGATCAGTGTGTTTAGGGTAGTGCTGGAATGAGAGGTCATTAAGGCACCATTGAGAGTGGCCTACCAACCTGACTGGCACATCTTAAGAATGTGGGGAAAAAGTTGGAAGAAATCGTCAGGGACACAGAGAGAATTGTAAAATCCACACGGACAATAACTTAACCCACAATGGAACCTGGGTTCCTGGCACCCTATGGTAGACAAAAGGAAGCATGTGATCAGCCCCTATATAACTGAGACATGGCATCATTGTTCCACGTTCAATTCATTTGATAATTAAACATATCTTTCAATGAGTCTTTTCACCAAAGTTCTGGATCTGTATTCTTCCTTGTTTGGGATTCATAGAACATAGAACATTACAGCGCAATACAGGCCCTTCGGCCCTCGATGTTGCGCCGACCAATGTAACCAATTTTATGACCCTCTGTCCTAAACTATTCCAATGTTATCCATATGCCTATCCACTGCCTATTTTAATGACCTCAAACTTGACGGGTCCACAACTGCTACAGGCAGGGCATTCCACGCCCCTAATACCCTCTGAGTAAAGAACCCACCTCAAAAATCTGTCCGATAACTACCATCCCTTAAATTAAAGCTATGTCCCCTCGTGTTATCCATCTCCATCCGAGGAAAAAGGCACTCACTATCCACCCTGTCTAACCCTCTGATCATCTTATATGTCTCAATTAAGTCATCTCTTAGCCTTCTTCTCTCTAATGAAAATAACTTCAAGTCCCTTAGCCTTTCCTCATAAGACCTACCCATCATACCAGGCAACATCCTGGTAAACCTCCTCTGCGCCCATTCCAATACCTCCACATCTTTCTTATCATGTGGCGACCAAAACTGTACACAATGCAAGACTCCAAGTGTGGCTGCACCAGAGTTTTGTACAGTTGCAACATAACATCTGGGCTCCGATATTCAATCCCTTTACCAATAAATGCTAACACACGATATGCCTTCTTAACAACCTTATCAACTGGACTACCAACTTTCAGAGATCTATGCACCTGTCACCGAGATCTCTTTGCTGTACTAGGGGTCCAACCATTAGCCCAATATTCTGCACACATATTGCTCTTACCAAAGTGAATCACCTCACAGTTTTCCACGTTAAACTCTATTTGCCACTTCTTGGCCCGCTCTGCAACTAACGTATGTCCCTCTGCAAACTGTAACATCCATCCTCACTGTCTACAACGCCTCCGACTTTGATGTCGTCAGCAAATTTACTAACCCATTCCTCTACACCATCATCCAGGTCATTTATAAAAACAACAAACAACAGTGGTCCCAAAACAGATCCCTGAGGTACACCATTAGTAACTAATCTCCAGGTTAAATATATCCCATCAACCACTACCCTCTGTCTTCTGTCAGCTAGCCAACTCCTAATCCAAATTACTAAATCTCCCTCATTCCCATGCATCTGTATTTTCTGCAGTAGTCTTCCATGGGAACCTTATCAAATGCGTTGCTAAAATCCATATACACCACATCAACTGCCTTACCCATATCCACCTCTTTAGTCACCTTTTCAAAAAACTCAATAAGGTTTGTGAGGCACGACCTTCCTTTCATGCACTAGAACACCCAGATGCACTGCAATATGGGAACTTTGTCTAAGTAACATTCTTTGTCTAAGTAACACTCCATTTTCGATTCCACTCATCAAAGTCAACAACTTCACACTTTCCTACAATACTTCAAAAAGGAGAGAGTGAACCCAGCCAGGCCTGTGACACTGAATCAAAAAGGACACAGTGAATCCAGCCAGGCCTGTGACACTGAATCAAAAAGGAGAGAGTGAACCCAGCCAGGTCTGTGACACTGAATCAAAAAGGACACAGTGAACCCAGCCAGGTTTGTGACACTGAATCAAAAAGGACACAGTGAACCCAGCCAGGCTGTGACACTGAATCAAAAGGAAGAGTGAACCAGCAGGCTGTGACACTGAATCAAAAAGAGAGTGAAAGCAGGCTGTGCTGAATCAAAAAGAGAGTGGGTGGAGTGAACCAGCAGGCTGTGAACTGATAAAAGGAAGAGTGAACCCAGCCAGGCTGTGACACTGATAAAAAGGAAGAGTGAACCCAGCCAGGCTGTGACACTGAATCAAAAAGGAAGAGTGAACCCAGCCAGGCTGTGACACTGAATAAAAAGGAAGAGTGAACCCAGCCAGTCTGTGACACTGAATCAAAAGGACAGAGTGAACCCAGCCAGGCTGTGACATGTCACAGGCCTGGCTGGGTTCGCTCTGTTCTTTTTGATTCAGTGTCACAGGCCTGGCTGGGTTCACTCTGTCCTTTTTGATTCAGTGTCACAGGCCTGGCTGGGTTCACTCTCTCCTTTTTGATTCAGTGTCACAGGCCTGGCTGGGTTCACTCTGTCCTTTTTGATTCAGTGTCACAGGCCTGGCTGGGTTCACTCTCTCCTTTTTGATTCAGTGTCACAGGCCTGGCTGGGTTCACTCTGTCCTTTTTGATTCAGTGTCACAGGCCTGGCTGGGTTCACTCTGTCCTTTTTGATTCAGTGTCACAGGCCTGGCTGGGTTCACTCTCTCCTTTTTGATTCAGTGTCACAGGCCTGGCTGGATTCACTCTGTCCTTTTTGATTCAGTGTCACAGGCCTGGCTGGGTTCTCTGTGTCCTTTGAGATTGAATGAACACGCGCCCAGGATGAGGATGTGTGCGTATCGTTGTGTAAGGGTGTGTGTGAGTGAGACAGCGTGCAGATATGCATATGAATATTTGTCAGAGCTTCCAAAATTTACCAATGTCAATTAGTAGTCCTCTCCCTGTCAATTAGAAGTGAATCCTCGTCAGCAATACATAGAACATAGAACACAGAACACACGTCTTGGGACAATGAGTGGTGGTGAAATTTTAGCCGACATGGATTGCCTGAAAGTGGCAATTTAGCATGGCCAATCCACCTGTCATGCACGTGATCAGACCACACTCCCCTCCCCACCCAGAGAATGATCAGACCATACTCCCCTCCCCCACCCAGAGAATGATCTGACCTCACTCCTCACCCACCCAGAGAATGATCTGACCTCACTCCCTTCCCCACCCAGAGAATGATCTGACCTCACTCTCACCCCCACCAGAGATGATCTGACCTCACTCCCTCCCCCCACCCAGAGAATGATCTGACCTCACTCCCCTCCCCCACCCAGAGAATGATCTGACCTCACTCCCCTCCCCCACCCAGAGAATGATCTGACCTCACTCCCCTCCCCCACCCAGAGAATGATCTGACCTCACTCCCCTCCCCCACCCAGAGAATGATCTGACCTCACTTCCCTCCCCAACCCAGAGAATGATCTGACCTCACTCCCCTCCCCCACCCAGAGAATGATCTGACCTCACTCCCCTCCCCCACCCAGAGAATGATCTGACCTCACTCCCCTTCCCCACCCAGAGAATGATCTGACCTCACTCCCCTCCCCCACCCAGAGAATGATCTGACCTCACTCCCCTTCCCCACCCAGAGAATGATCTGACCTCACTCCCCTTCCCCACCCAGAGAATGATCTGATCTCACTCCCCTTCCCCACCCTGAGAATAATCTGACTCTCGCACACATCTTAGGTCACTGAGAGCAACTTATCCTGCCTTATCCACATAACCTACACATCTTCTCTCACTACGTGGAATTTCACATGGCCGGGCTAAATTACCCTTTACTGTCCCAGGATGTTTATGAGGGGTGGATTGGCCAGGCTAAATTACCATTTACTGTCCCAGGATGTTTATGAGGGGTGGATTGGCCAGGCTAAATTGCCCTTTACTGTCCCAGGATGTTTATGAGGGGTGGATTGGCCAGGCTAAATTGCCCCTTACTGTCCCAGGATGTTTATGACGGGTGGATTGGCCAGGCTAAATTGCCCCTTACTGTCCCAGGATGTTTATGAGAGGTGGATTGGCCAGGCTAAATTGCCCCTTACTATCCAGGATGTTATGAGGCGGATTGGGCCAGGCTAAATTGCCCCTTACTCTCCAGGATGTTTATGAGAGGTGGATTGGCCAGGCTAAATTGCCCTTACTGTCCCAGGATGTTTAGGGGTGGATTGGCCAGGCTAAATTGCCCCTACTGTCCCAGGATGTTTATGAGAGGTGGATTGGCCAGGCTAAATTGCCCTTTACTGTCCCAGGATGTTTATGAGGGGTGGATTGGCCAGGCTAAGTTGCCCTTTACTCTCCCAGGATGCTTATGAGGGGTGGATTGGCCAGGCTAAATTGCCCCTTACTGTCCCAGGATGTTTATGAGGGGTGGATTGGCCAGGCTAAATTGCCCCTTACTGTCCCAGGATGTTTATGAGGGGTGGATTGGCCAGGCTAAATTGCCCCTTACTGTCCCAGGATGTTTATGAGAGGTGGATTGGCCAGGCTAAATTGCCCCTTACTGTCCCAGGATGTTTATGAGGGGTGGATTGGCCAGGCTAAATTGCCCTTTACTGTCCCAGGATGTTTATGAAGTGGATTGGCCAGGCTAAATTTCCCCTTACTATCCCATGATGTTTATGAGAGGTGGATTGGCCAGGCTAAATTGCCCCTTACTGCCCCAGGATGTTCATGAGAAGTGGATTGGCCAGGCTAAATTGCCCCTTACTGTCCCAAAATGTTTATGAGAGGTGGATTGGCCAGGCTAAATTGCCCCTTACTATCCCAGGATGTTCATGAGAAGTGGATTGGCCAGGCTAAATTGCCCCTTACTGTCCCAGGAAGTTCATGAGAAGTGGATTGGCCATGCTAAATTGCCCCTTACTGCCCCAGGATGTTTATGAGAGGTGTATTGACCAGGCTAAATTGCCTGTAGTGAGCCAAGATGTATACGAGTGCTGGACTGACCATGCTAAATTCCCCTCTAAACATCTTCTCATACACATTTATTGACTCAATGGGGAATATAACACAGCCTATTCACATTTATTGCTCATTTTGGGGCACTAAGGGGCAGTTTAGCATGGCCAATCCACCTCTACTACACACCTTGGGATCCTGTACATCTTCGGACAGTGAGGGGAGTTTAGCATGGCCAAACCACATTTCGTAAACATCTTGGGACACTAAGGGGCAATTTGGCATGGGCAATGCACCTCTCGTACATATCTTGGGATGCTATGGGAACTTTAGCATGGCCAATATACCTGTTGTACACATCTAGGGACTCTAAGGAACAGTTTAGTACAGCCAATCAACCTCTCGTACATATCTTGGGACACTAAGGGCCAATTTCGCATATCCAATCCCCCAAACATATACATCTTGGGACAATAAAGGACAATCCACCTGAGAGGCAATTTAGCGTGGCCAGTCCACATCTCATGCATTTCTTGGGTCACTAAGAGTCAATTTAGCATGGCCAATCCACCTGTCATACACATTTTGGGATTGAGGGCAATTTAGTATGATCAATTCACCTCTCCTCTACATCTTGGAACACTAAGGGACAATTTAGCATGGCCAAATCACATCTCATATACATCTTGGGGCACTAAGGACTATTTAAGCATGGCCAATCCACCCAACCTACACATCAAGGGACACAAAGAGGCAGTTTAGCATAGCCAATCCAATCTCGTACAGATCTTAGGACACATAAGTGCAATTTAGCTTGGCCTATGTACCTCTCGTACGAAACTTGGCACACTTAGATGGATTTAGCATGGCCAATCCACCTAATCTATACATCTTGTGACACCAAGGGACAATTTACCATGGCCAATCCACGTCTCCTACACATTTTGGGACACTGTAAGGAGAATTCAGTATGGCCAATCCACACATCGGTGCACATCTTTGGACACTAAGGATAAATTAGCATGGCCAATCCAACTGTTGTACACATGTTGCGACACTACGAGGAAATTTAGCATGGCCAATCCATTTTTTGCACACCCTTTGGGACACTAAGGAGCAATTTAGCATGGCCAATCCACCTCTCACATACATTTTAGTAGACTAAGGGGAAGTTAACCTGGCTAAACAATCCTCTCATACACATTCTGGGACACTACGGGGAAGTTAGCATGGCCAATTCATATCTTAGATGCATTTTGGGGCACTAAGGGTCAATTTAGCCTAGCCAATCCACCTCTCGTACACAACTTGTGATGCTAAGGGGAATTTAGCATTGCCAATCCATCTATTCTATACATCTTGGGACACTAAAGGGCAATTTAGCCTGGCCTTTGCACCTCTCGTACACATCTTGGCACACTAAGATGAATGAATTTGGCACAATAAAATAAAATGAATTCAGCATGGCCAATCCACCCAAAAATTGGCTCAGTAAGTGGGCACAGGTCTGTCAGATGGAATATAACATTGGCAAGTGTGAGGTTATCCACTTTGGAAGGAATAATAATAAAATGGACTATTATTTAAATGGTGAAAAATTACAACATGCTACAGTGCAGAGGGACCTGGGGGTACTTGTGCATGAATCACAAAAACTCTGTCTGCAGGTGATCAAGAAGGCAAATGGGATGTTGGCCTTTATCGCGAGGGAGACAGAATATAAAAACAGGGACTGTACAGAGCACTGGTGGGGTCGCAACTGGAGTACAGTTTTGGTCACTGCATTTGAGAAAGGATACATTGGCTTTGGAGGGAGTACAGAGAAGGTTCACCAGGTTGATTCTGGAGATGAGGGGGTTAGCTTATGAGGAGAGATTGAGGAGATTGGGCCTGTACTCACTGGAGTTAAGAAGGCTGACGGGGGATCTTATAGAGACTTATAAGATAATGAAGGGGCTAGATAGGGTCGAGGTAGAGAGATTCTTCCCGCTTAGAAAGGAAACCAGAACCAGAGGGCACAGCCTCAAAATACAGAGGAGTCAGTTTAGAACAGAGTTCAGGAGGAACTTCTTCTCCCAGAGGGTAGTGAATCTTTGAAATTCTCTGCCCATTGAAGTGGTGGAGGCGACCTTGTTAAATATGTTTAAGTCGCAGGTAGATAGATTTCTGATCGATAAGTGAATTAAGGGTTAAGAGGAGCAGGCGGGGAAGTGGAACTGAACCACTATCAGATCAGCCATGATCTTGTTGAATGGTGGGGCAGGGTCAAGGGGCTGGATGGCCAACTCTTGCTCTTGTTTCTTATGTTCTTATGTTCTAACCTACAGATTTTGTGACACTTAGTGGCAATTTAGCATTGCCAATCCACCTAACTTACAAACTTGGGACCCGAAGGGGCCATTTAGCATGGCCAACCCACATAACTTGCATATCTTGGGACAGTAAGGAGCAATTTAGCTTTGCCAGTCCACCAAATCTACACATCCTGGGACATTAAGGGCCAATTTAGCATGGCCAATCCACCTAATTTACACGTCTTGGGATACTACGGGACAATTTAGCATGGCCAATCCACTGAACCTACATACCTTGAGATAAGGAGCAGTTTGGCATGGCCAAGTCACCTGAGTTACATATGTTGGGATAATAAGGGGCAGTTTAGCATGGCTAATCCACCTAACCTATACATCGTGGGACATTCAGAGGATTTAAACATATAAAATTCTCCTCTCATCCACATCTTGGGATGCTAAAGGAAATTTAGCCTGGTCAATCCATATCTCGTACACATCTTAGGGCATGCAGCGACAGTTTAGCATGGCCAATCCACATCTCGTACACATCTTGGGACAATAAGGGGTGATTTAGCACATCCATTTCCCCTAACCTACATGTCTTGGGACATTAAGGGGCAATTCAGCATGGCCAATCTACCTCTTGTAGATAAGGGACAATTTAACATGGCCGAACTACCAAATCTACACATGTTGGGACATTAAGGGGCAATGTTGAAGGGTCAATTCAACTCTCATACACATCTTAAGGGACAATTTAGCCTGGCCTACGCATGGTCACTAAGGAGCATTTGATATCTCGTACACATTAAGATATGAAGGGTCAATTTAGTTCACCCAATCCCTCTAACCAAACTATCTTGGGACACTAAAGGGCAATTTAGCCTGGCTAATTCACATCTTGTACATATCTTGAGACACTAAGGGGCAATTTAGCCAGGCTGACTCATCTCTTGTAGCATCATGGCACACTAAGAAGGATTTGCATGGCCAATCCACCTAACCTTCACACCTTGCAAAACTAAGGGGCAAATTAACATATCCAATCCACCTAATCTACACATCCTGGGAAACTAAGGGGTGATTTAGCACATCCAATCCCCCAAATCTACTTGTCTTTGGACACTAATGGGCAATCCAACTAACCTACACATCTTTGAACACAAAGGGCTAATTTGGCCTGGCCAATACACATCCCATACATATCTTGGGGCACGAACGGGCAGTTAAGCATGGCCAGTCCACCTCTCGTACATGTCTTCGGACATGTATGGGAATTTAGCCTGGCCAATCCACCTCTCACACACATCTTGGGACACTAAGGGGCAATTTAGCGTGGCCAATCCATCACTTGCACATATCTTGGAACTAAGAGCAATTTAGCATGTCCTAAGCACCTCTTGAACACATCTTGGCACACTAAGATGAATTTAGCATGGCCAATCCACCTAACTGACACATTTGGGACATTCAGGAACAATTTAGTATGGCCAATTAACCAAATCTACACATCTTGGGACACTAAGAGCATTTTGCATGGCCAATGCACCTAATCAACGATCTTGGGATGCAAAGAGGCAATTTAGCATAACCAATCTAACTGACACGCTTGGAATAGTGAGAGAAAGTCTAGCATGACCAATCCATCTAACTTACACAGGTTGGGATACTAAGGGGCAATTTAGCATAGCCAATTCACCTAACGTACATGTCGTGGGACATCAAGGCGCAATTTGGCATGGCCAATTAACTGAATCTACATATCTTTGGACACTAAGGGGCAATTTAGCATGGCCAATTTACCTAATCTACACATCTTGGGATTCTAAGGGGATTTTAACATCTCCAATTCTCCTCTCATCCACATCTTGAGGAGCTAAAGGAAATTTAGTCTGGTCAATCCAATCTCACACACATTTTGGGACAAGAAGTGGCCCCTTAGCACAGCCAGCCCATTCCTTGTGCATATCATGGGACATTTAAGGGAATTTAGCATGTGTAATCTACGTCTCGTACACATCTTGGGACACTAAGAGACGATTTAGTTTGTCCAATTCCCCCTAACCAACACATCTTGGGAAACTAAGGGAATATCCACCTAACTTACTGATCTTCAAACACTAAGGGGCAATTTAGCATGGCCAATTCTCATCTTTTACACAGGACAAATCAGATACTTATCTTGGCCAATCCACCTCATCTATACATCTTGGGACACTAAGCAACAATTTATCATGGCCAATCTAAATCTCGTGATCACCTTGGACCACTGACCAATCCACCACTCGTAAACATCTCGGGATACTAAGAGGCAATTCAGCATTGTAAATCCTACACACCTTGGAATATTAGGCAGAATTTAACATGGCCAAACCATCTCTCATTCACATCTTGGGACACTAATAGGAATTTAGCACAGCCAATCACTTGTACACATCTCCTACACATCTTGGGTCATTAAGGGGTAATTTAGCATGGCCAATCCATCTCTCGAAAACATCTTGGCACACTAATGGAAAATTAGCATGTCCAATTCACATCTGGTACTCATGTTGAGATACTAAGTGGCAATTTAGCCTTGCCAAATGACCTAACTTACACATTGGCCATGCCAAATTGGTAGGTGTGCAGGTTTCGTGGATTTTTCATTCTAAATTGCTTCTTAGTGTCGCAGAATGTGTAGATTAGCTCAATTGGCCATGCTAAATTGCCCCTAACTGCCCTAAATGTGTAGATTGGTAGATTGGAAATACTAAATAGCCACTTAATTTCCCAAGATGTATAGATAAGGTTGATTGGCTAAGTCTATGTTGCTAAGATGTATAGGTTGGGTGGATTGGCCATGCTAAATTACCTTTAGTGACCCAAGATATGTACAAGGTGTGGATTGGCCATTCTACATTACCCCTTAGTGTTTCAAGATGTCTAGGTTAGTTGGATTGCTTCTTAGTGCCCCAGGACATGTAAGTTAGAGGGACTGAACATGCTAAACAGCCCCTTAGTCTCCCAAGATGAGTACCAGATGTGAACTGGCCATGCTAAGATCCGCTTAGAATCCCAAGATATATAGGTTAGGCTGATTGACCATGCTCAGTGTGCTTAGATGTGTTGATTCGATTAATTGGCCATGCTAATTGCCCCTTAGTGTCCCAAGACATGTAGGTTAGAGAATTCAATGTGCTAAATCGCCCCTTACTGTCCCAATATGAGTATGAGGGGTGCATTGGCCATGCAAAATTGGCCTTTAGTGTCCCAACATGTGTACGAAAGGTAGATTGGCCAGGCTAAATTAGCCCTGAGTGATTGAAAGAGACGGAGATATGTCAGACAGATTCAGTGAGTGAACCTGGCGAATGGGATATAAAGGCAGAAAATGTGAAGTGATGCACTTTGGTAAGAAGGATAAAGGTGCTGAGTATTATTTAAATGGGGGAAAGCTGCAGCACAGAGAGATTTGGGGATTCTCGTGCATAAATCACAAAAAATTAACATATAAATTCAGCAGATAACAGAGAAGGCAAATGGAACTCTGGCCTTTATTTCAAAAGGAAACACAACATAAAAATTGGAATGTTTTGCTAAAACTCTACAGAAGATGTGGGGATACTGTGAATAGTTTAGCTTTCCTTATCTAAAGAAAGATATATTGGCATTGGAGGGAGTACAGAAATGTTCACTGGAACAGCACAATAGCACACTGGTTAGCACTGCTGCCTCTCAGTGCCAGCCATTGGAATTTGATCCCGAGATCGGGGATCACTGTCTGGGTGGAGTTTGCATTCTCCCCGTGTCTCCCTGCATCCCCTCCAGTTCTTCCCACAGTCCAAAAGACACGCAGGGAGCTGGATTAATGATCAATTGCTCCTTTGTGTCAGGGACTCACTGGGATGAATGCATGAGGTTATGGGTTAGGGGCTGAATGGGAGCATAGTCAGTGCAGACTCGAAGGGCCAAATGGTCCCCTTTGTGCAGTGCAGGGATTTTTCTCATGAGGAGAGCTCAAGCAGGTTTGGGAATTTATACTCACTGGATTAAAAAGGAGGTGACCTTATTGAGACATGTCAGATTCTCTGGGGAAGCTTGGCAGGACAAATGCTGAGTTGTTTCCCCCTGGTTGAGTCTCCCTCTCACCCCCTCACCCTCCTTCCCCCTCAATCTCCCTCCCTCTACCCCACTCACTCTTCCTCCCTCCGTCCCCCTCACCCTCTTTCTGTTCCCCTCCTCCTCCTCCCCTCTGTCCATCCATCCCACTCCCACAACAAGATTCATTCATTGAGCACAACATCTTCCCCCTCATTCCCCCAGTTTGTGTTCCAGCCTTTATCAAATCCACTCAGCTCCTGGATACTTTACACCGTTAGATATATCAATTCAAACATTGTCATCTCACCAATTTAATATTTGTCCAAGGCCATCACAGACAGACTAAGGAAATTTGGGATGCCCACTACGACTCTCAGTTACTTTGACAAATGCACCATGGAAAGCATTCTTTCTGGTTGTCTCAGTTTGGTCTGGCTCCTGCTCTACGCCTAATGTCGTGTTCCAACCGATTCAAGAACATCTTCTTCCCAGCTGCCATCAAGACTTTTGAATGAACCAATCTTGCATTAGTACACCATAGTGCATTGCTACACTGAGCTGTAACTATAATACTACATTTTGCACTCTCTCCTTCTCTGTGAATATTATGCTCTGCCTGTCTAGCGTGCAATAAACTATATTTTGCTCTGTATTAGTACATGTGACAATAATAAATGAAATCAAAAGATAAATCTCCAATTAAAATCCCAGCAGATGAGAAACCGACTGGAAGCTGCATCTGAATCTCCTGTTATTAGGTCAACCATGACAGACCAATCTGGGACATTGACATGTAATAAATGATTTTATCAGCTGAGTTTTATTGTTAACCTCAAGGTCTTTGCCACATTTAGAATTTAAAATAATTTGTGCCACCAAAACTAGGGATATACTGCTGAAGGTTTATAACACTCTGGTCAGACTACTTTGGAATATTGTGAGCAAATTTGTGCCTGTATCAAAGACAGGATGTGCTGGTCCTGGAGAAGGTCCAGAAGAGATTCACAAGAATGATCCTGGGAATGAAAAGCTGGGGGTTGGAGGAGTGTTTGAGGACTCTGGATCTGTACTCGGAGTTTAGGAAGATGAGGGGATCCTCATTGAACCTTACAGAATACTGAAAGACCTGGATAGAGTGGACATGAGGAAGATGCTTCCATTTGTAGGAGAGACCATGATCTGAGGGCACAGCCTCAGGATAAAGGGACAACGTTTTACACCAAAATGAGGAGGACTTTCTTCAGCCAGAGGGTGGTGAATCTGTGGAATTCATGGCCATAGAAGGCTGTGCATGGCCAGTTCACTGAGTGTATTTAAGACAGAGATAGATAGGTTCCTGATTGGTAAGGAGATCAAATATTATGGGGCAAAGTTGGGAGAATGGGATTCGAAACTTATCAGCCGTGATTAAATGGTGGAGTAGATTCAATGAGCAGAACAGCTGAATTCTGCTCCTGTATCTTATGGTCTTATTAGTTTCACACTCACTGTTAGCTGCAGTATTTATACTAATCCCCTGCTCTTTATTCGCTTGTGGACCTATTAGTTTCAGCATTCCAATGGTTCCAATTAGAAATTAACAAATTAACATTTAATTGCAAATAATTACAGTGATACAAATGATAAAATTAGGAATATCCATTATAATTACAGAGCAGCAGGATTAACAATTTCTCTTTCAAAACTCAATTACACAGATCATGTCACACACTGAGCAGTATTCAGTTAAAACTAGCACAGACCAGACAACTCAATAAAGTTAAATTGCAATAATAGATGATATAAATAGTTTGTTCTGAAGAAATGATATTAATTTGAAAGTGATTAATTCATAGGCTTTGAAGAATTTCCCTGGTTCAACGTGAAGTTTTTAATGGTATAGAATATCTCTCCACTTTTCAGCGCTGACATCTGTAATTGCAGATGGAAAACAACAATCTGACAAAGCCCAGGTAATATCTGTCATGGTCAAATAAACAGTGAGATAAATAATGGGAATATCTGACATCACTCATCTGTCCTGAGATCTTTGGGATAATCCAAAATAAATCATACATTCCGAAATTAAATAAAGCTGAGGTGAGTGTGCAGGGACAGAGTGAAATTGTGAATTCTAGCTTTCTCTGCTATAGCTCCACATCTGCTCAGTGAGATATAAGGAACAAGGAAAGAGGAAACTGTATTTCCGAGGCTCCGATCCTGCGCAATGCTGCCCAGTGTTTCTTTGTTGCTTTCGTTCTAGGGATATCGGTTTCAGAGGAAATATTATCACTGTTGTTGACTCAAATTTCATTTGGTTAGTGGGTGCTGAGAATTAATTAACCGCTGTCGTGCATAGGTTTGTTGCTTGTTGTGATTTGTGATGTGTTTCTGTGGTTGTCTGGCTGTGTATCTTTAAGAGAGATTGCTGTTTCTCTAAGTCTCTGTGTGTGTCAGAGTAAGAATGTGCAAGTGTGTGGGTGTTTGTGAGAGTGTGTTTCTCTGTGCCTGTGTGTGTGTGTTTGTGAGTGTGTGGGTGTCAGTTTGGGCCTGTGTGTCTGGAAATAGATGCAGATGTGTTATTTTGGAAACAGGAATTACAGGGAGCAGCACAGTTTACCCACTCCCATTCTGAATGGGATTGGTGTCGAATAACTGCACCAAATGTACACATTACAGTCTGAGATCTTCCCCAACTACAATCTCCAGACAATATCTCCCATAGGGAATGAGGGAACAGAGTTCATGTACAGTGTCTGGTGATAAAAGGCTTAATGCACCAGCCGAGCTTCCTGCTGCAAACTCCAATCCCTGTCAATATTGTTCAATATTTACACTGCAGTAACCGGTTCCCAGATGCAGACATGGGACTTACTGAACTTGTCTGAGGCTCACAAAGAGCAGCGCCTGCAGTAGGTGTGAGCTGCCAGCAGATGGTGGCATTCTGTGACTTTAATCCCCAGATAGTGAGAGAGGTTTGGAGGAGAGGCTGGTGGAGCCTTTAATTCATTCACAGAGAGACAAAGAGGAAACTCTGACAAGATTGACCAATCTGTCCTCTGCTGGGTACTGTCAGAATCACACACACTCTTCCCTCTCTCTGGAGAATGATCTCTGCTGCTCCATTTTGAAAGGAGAGTGAAGACTCTGTTACTGAGAACACTGACAACACATTGCTGTTTAAACAATGGTTTGCAGCAATCTTTCCTTCAATGTGCAGATTAAAACTACAACAGTTTTCCAGCTGGGAAACCGGGTAAGCAGGGAAATCACTTCCAGGCCGGAGGGGCTGATGGAATAGGGAGGGAGAGGGGCAGGAATGAAGGGTTTGGAAGGAGCTGTTGGAGATCTTCACAATTCAGGATTTCACTGTAACCGGTGGAGCAGCAATGTTCATGGATTGAAATGTTCACACTGACACTGTCAGTCCCGATCTGGATCCCTGCAGTGACACCAGCTGTCTCTCTCCATTTCGACTGAACTGATTGTCCCACAGCCTGAAACAGATTAAAGATGAAACAGGAAATAAACATATTGAACAACAGTGTAAATAACAGGCGACTGGGGTTAATGGGACAAATCTTCTGGTCTCTGGATCACCAGAGATCAGACACACAGCTGAAGATGAGCATCGGGACCCTGTGGATGTCCTGACACACTGACCTACCTGGGAATTGTCCCAGAGGTAGGAACTACTATTGGGGAATTCCCCTGCTGCAGTTAGAGTCAGAGACTTGGGACAGATCCACAAAATTTCCCTGGATAGTTACTCAGGTAATGTTAGACAGCTCACCCCCTGGGCTAATACCGGAATAGCACAAACCGAGTTCCCCAATCACTTCCCACTGATCCCCCCCATACTACACCTCCCACAATCTGACTTAGACCCACTCATCCCTACCACCACCCCCCAGCCTGGCGAACCTCCCACGAGCCCTTAAACTAATCGGACTGACCCTCCCAATTTGGCCTCATCCTGAGCCAACCTCTCCTTACCTGACACAGAAACAGAGAAGATTGGAGCAGGAGGCGGCCATTTGGCCCTTCGAACCTGCTCCACCATCCATCACAATCATGGCTGATCGTCCAACTCAATAGCCTCATCCTGCTTTCCCCCCACTTTGATCCCGTTCACCCCAGTGCTATATCCAGCTGTCTCTTGAATACATTCTTGACTAAACCTCTGACTTAAACTCATTCCCCCAGAACCAACCCCACCCCTCGACCCTCTTCAAATCTTTTAAACAACCCCAATCCCCACCACACAACCACATCTGTTTAGACCCCAACAACATGACCAACTCCCAGCCACCATCCAAACTCCCAATTAACCCTCCAACCCAACACAATACAACTCATCCACTCCCCTGACACCAAGAACTAGTCCTCCAACCTCTCCCCAGCTCCCTGACTAACCATTCATCCAGCGACACACCAACATTCACTCCCCCAATCAACTAACATTTATGGAGCTCCCCGGGGTCACTGTGCTGTAAATAGGGTGTGTGCTCTCTCTCTTCCCCGACTCTGCTCTGATGGAGCTCCCCGGGGTCACTGTGCTGTAAATAGGGTGTGTGCTCTCTCTTCCCCGACTCTGCTCTGATGGATCTCCCCGGGGTCACTGTGCTGTAAATAGGGTGTGTGCTCTCTCTTCCCCGACTCTGCTCTGATGGAGCTCCCCGGGGTCACTGTGCTGTAAATAGGGTGTGTGCTCTCTCTTCCCCGACTCTGCTCTGATGGAGTCCCCGGGGTCACTGTGCTGTAAATAGGGTGTGTGCTCTCTCTCTCTTCCCCGACTCTGTCTGATGGAGCTCCCCGGGGTCACTGTGCTGTAAATAGGGTGTGTGCTCTCTCTTCCCGACTCTGCTCTGATGGACTCCCCGGGTCACTGTGCTGTAAATAGGGTGTGTGCTCTTCTCTTCCCCGACTCTGCTCTGATGGAGCTCCCCGGGGTCACTGTGCTGTAAATAGGGTGTGTGCTCTCTCTTCCCCGACTCTGCTCTGATGGAGCTCCCCGGGGTCACTGTGCTGAAGATTCTGGGAGAAATATGCAGCAGTTTCAGGTTGGGGGAATTTTTACACATTCTGGCAATCTGCTCACCATTGCTGCTGCTTGGAAGATTAAGGCCCATTTATATTTTAAATGCATTTATATTTTAATTGTTATACTAAAAATTAACACAAACACTCACGAGATCCACTCCAGACTCCTGCAGGTCCGTATGAGGCGGCGGAGAGCAGGGACAGATTGATCTGTGAAGGAGTTTGATTCCAGGTTCAGAATCCTCAGTGACTGGTTTGTACAGAGAGCGGAGGCGAGATCCTCAGCACAAGAATCTGTGAGGGTGTTCTTATACAGACTGGAGATCAGAGAGAGAAATAACAGGAATCAGGCTCAATCCCCAGTATTTTATATAATACTGTTAATAACAATAATAATGTATTGTAGGAGACATTCCAAAAACACAACTTGCATTTCTGTAAAATGAGGAAATACTCAATGCTGAAAATGAAATATAAATAAACTGGAAATGTTCAGCAGGTTAGGGAAATATTTGTGAAGAGAGAAACAGGGGTAAAGTTTGAGCTTCCATTGGAACTGGGAACTGGCAGTGAATTGACAGGTTTGAAGGGACAGCAGTGGGTGGCTGGGGATGAAACAAAGAAAGGACAAACTGGAATTACAGGAGGGATTAAATGGTAAAAGTGATGATGGGACAGGACCATAATCACAGGATTCCCATGTCCTTACTCGGAGTGGCTCGGGAGGGACACGGGATGGTCAGTGGTTTAGGATTGCAGTTTGTGGTGAGGGTGAAGATAATGGCTGTGATTTTACCAGAAGCTCTGAATTCCCAACATGGGGATTGGAAATGGGTGGTGTGTCCGTGTGGGCAGGATAGGCAGAGTTATGAAGGTGATATTGTCAGAGGTGGACAATTAATGGCTGGGAGGCAGAGGGAGCTGCCCACTGAGGCAGTCCCGGTTCAGGCAATGCTGGCACCATCTCCAAAGGCAGCCAGCAGGACTTTCAAACACAGCAGCTCTGGAGGGAGCAGCGAGGGAGCTCCGCTTACCGAATGAGGGGCTGAAATGACAGAAAGCAAAGCAAGGGTTGCTCCCCGATCACTGATTACTCCCTGGAGAGGTTCCTCCCAGCTGCTCAGGCTCGGAGTGAGGTCCTGTTCCCTCAGGATGGGAGGAGGTTATCCCATCATTACAAGCCAGTCTGGATGGAGATTGCTGGGAGGTGAGCAGGTTTCAGACACGTGGTTACAGTGTGGAAAAGGATCAATGTCCTGATATGTTCTGACACGGTGAGTGCAGCACAGTCTGATATGTGAATAAGAAGGAGAGTGAAATTGTAGAAAGAACATCTCCAGCCAGACACTGGCAATGCAAAGGCAGCAGCATTGACTGTCAGAGACATGTCCGTTAGGCTGGCACCAGCACAGACTAGAGCAGGGTTCACCAACATATTCACTGGGTAAACACATGGCAATGTTTTTCTCACTCAAGGGGCCGATGAGTAAATTTCAGAATGATCAAGTTTGGCACAGCAGAAATTTCAATTAAAAACTAAACTGAGATATGAAAAGAAACAACTTGCTGAGCAGAATAATGAGGAATAAATAAAGATGATGATTAGAGTTTAATCCTCATCAATCACAAATTGTTTCTCTCCCACATTTCCAGCAGCAAAAACCTATCAGCAGCAAACATGGGAAAGAAACGGTGTGTGATTGGAGGAGCAGCTCCATACAGATCCTTCCATTCAAACTGAACTGTGTGACTGAGATTTTGGAAACTCGCTCCGGGGGCCGCATTGAGGGGCTTCCAGGGTCACATTCCCCACCTCGGTCCACATGTTGGACAACACTGGGCTAGAGCATGTGTTTGACGAGTGAGGAACAATTTACGTGTTTGGAAAGAGAGCAAACATCATCAGGGAATGAGTGAAGAAGAGTGGAGACATCCGGGTCTTGCCATCCTTACACCAATGGAAGATGAAGTGCTGGATCAGGAAGGCCTGGGGACAGAGTGGGTAATTACTGCTGGGGAGATGGGTTGAGTGGGTGGCCTAATGAATGGGCACAGGAGAGTGTCTGGTGAGGATAAAACATAGAGCTTGTGTGTCCATCACTGGGCACAGAGAGCAGTCTGAAGGACGGAATGGGATAAGAACAGAATAACTAGGAGCAGCAGAAGGCCATTCAGCCCCTCGAGTACACCCCATCACCGCTGATCTAATTGTAGTCACAATTATTTTCCTGCTCGCTCCTCTGTAACTCTTGATTCACTTCTCAACCCAGAATCATTCTTAACTCAGCCTTGAATATATTTCATTACTTTGCCTCCACTAGTCTCCAGGGAAGACAATTCCACTGACCAGCGAGCATCTAAAAAATAAATTTCTCTTCATCTCAGTCTTAAGGGATTGATAATTACATTTTAAAATCTGTCCCCTTGTTCTGGTCTCTCTTACAAGAAGAAACAGCCTCTCAGCAATTACCCTGTCTCATCCCCTCAATGTCATCACCTTTTAATCTTCTGAACTTACATAGATATTCCTCCAATTTGCTCAAATTTTCCTCAAAGTAAACCTCTCTGTCTCAGGAATCAGCTGAGTGAACTTTCTCTGATACAATTCTATTCTTTTTTAATAGCTTTACGCTATACACATTACTCCAGTTGTGTTCTAATGAAGGTTGCGTAAAACTGCAGCAAAATCTTCTCACTCTTACCTTCCATTCCTATTGCAATAAGAACGTTAAGAAACAGGAGCAGGAGTCATCCATTCTGTCCTTCAAATCCACCACATCATTCAATGTGACCATGGCTGATCCTCTGCTTCAACACCATTTCCAACATTATCCCTGCATTCCTTGATTCACCAGCATTCTAGTGGAAACCAAATACCCCTCATCTCAGCCTAAATAACTGCCCCTTATTTTCAGACTGTGTCCCAGATTTCAGACCCTTCAGCAAAGGGAAACATCCTTTCTGCATCTGGCCTATTGAACCCTATAAAATAGTGTAGGTTTGAATAAGTTCAGCTATTATTCTTCTAAAAGCCTGAGAATAAAGTGTTTTTGTTCCTCAGAGGACAACCCATCTGTCACTGGGCCTATTTTAGTGAATCTTCTTTACATGACAAGTACATCTTTCCTTCGGTCAGGAGACCAAAACTGTCCACAATACTCCAGGTTGGACTCAGCAAGGCTGCATATAATTACAGGAAGACATCTTTTTCCTCAACTCAAACCCTTTTAGAATAATGGTTAACAGACCATTTATTATCTTAACTGCTCTCATCTTAGCATTCAGTGCTTCATGAACAAGGGCATCAAAATATCTTGGAGTTATCGTAATGTCTGTTTTTTTTTCTACCAATTAGATAACCTCACATTTTTCCACCTTGTAGTCCAGCTGGAAAACCTTTGCCATTCCCTGACCCTCTCCACATCCGTTTGAGACATAAGAACATAAGAAATAGGAGCAGGAGTAGGCCATCTAGCCCCTCGAGCCTACCCCACCATTCAATAAGATCATTTCTGATCTGATAGTGATTCAGTTCCACTTACCCGCCTGTTCCCCATAACCCTTAATTCCCTTATTGGTCAGAAATCTATTTGTGACATAAACATATTTAACGAGGCAGCCTCCACTGCTTCAATGGGCAGAGAATTCCAGAGATTCACCACCCTCTGGGAGAAGAAATTCCTCCTCTTCTCTGTTCTAAATTGACTCCCCCTTATTTTGAGGCTGGGTCCTCCAGTTCTTGTTTCCTTTCTAACTGGAAAGAGTCTCACTGCTTCTACCCTGTCTAGTCCCTTCATTATCTTATATAAGATCTCCCCTCAGCCTTCTAAATCCAACGAGTACAGGCCCAATCTCCTCAATCTCTCCTCATAAACTAACCCCCTCATCTCCAGAATCAACCTGGTGAACCTTCTCTGTTTCCCCTCCAAAGCCAATGTATCCTTTCTTAAATAAAAGGTCCAAAATTGTACACAGTATTCTAGTTGCAACCTCATCAATACCCTGTACAATTGCAGAAAGACCTCCCTGCTTTTATACTCCATCCTTCCCGTGATAAAGGCCAACATCCCATTCGCCTTCCTGATCACCTGTTGCACCTGCAAACTGAGTTTTTGTGATTCATGCACAAGCACCCCCAGGTCCCTCTGCATAATAGCATGCTGCAACTTTTCACCATTTTAATAATAGTCCATTTTACTATTATTTCTTTCAAAGTGGATAACCTCACACTTACGAACATGATATTCCACCTGTGAGATCCTTTCTCACTCACTGCCTATCTAAATCTCTCTGCAGACTTTCTGCATCTTCCATGCAATTTGATTTCCCACTCATCTTTGGATCATCTGCAAATTTTGTTACCCTACACTTAACCCCCTCCTCCAGATTGTCTATGTAAACGGTAAACAGTTGAGGCCCCAGCACCAATCACTGTGGCACTCCACTAGTCACCAACTGCCAACCGGAAAAGCACCCATTTATTCTGACTCTCTGCTTCCTGTCAGATAGCCAATCCTCAATCCACGCTAACACTTTACCCCCAACTCCACGTACCTTTATCTTATGCAGCAACCTTTTGTGAGGCACCTTATCGAATGCCTTCTGGAAATCCAAAAACACCACATCCACCGATTCCCCTCTGTCTACCGCACTCATTATATCCTCATAAAATTCCAGTAAATTAATCAAACATGACTTTCCCTTCATGAATCCATGCTATGTCTGTTTGATTGAACCATTCTTTTCCAGGTGTCCTGCTATTTCTTCCTTAATGATAGATTCCAACATTTTCCCAACTATGGATGTTAAACTAACCAGCCTGTAGTTACCTGCCTTTAGTCTACCTCCCTTTTTAAACAGTGGTGTTACATTAGGTGTTTTCCAATCAGCTGGCACCTCTCCAGAGTCCAGCCAAGTTTGATAAATTACAACTAATGCATCTGCTATTACTTCTGCCGTTTCTTTTAGTTCCCTGGGATGTATTCCATCTGGACCCGGGGACTTGTCTACCTTTAGTGCCATTAACCTATGCAGTACTACCTCTTTAGTAATAGTGATCGTTTTAAGGTCCTCACCCCCTCCAGTCCCATGACCATCAATTATTGGTACACTATCTGTGTCCTCCACTGTGAAAACCCACACAAAAAACTTGTTTAAGGCCTCAGTCATTTCATCGTTTCCCATTATTAAATCCCCCTTCTCATCTTCTAAGGGACCAACATTTATTTTAGCCACTCATTTCTGTTTTATACATTTGTAGAAACTTTTACTGTCAGTTTTTATATTTGGTGTTAGTTTATTTATTACATCCTTCTCACAATTCAGATTTCCACATGGTTTTCCATTATTTTCAAATTTGGAAATATTATATTTGATCTTCAAATCCATATCATTGATATAGATTGTGAATAGCTGAGACCCAAACACTGATCCCTGCCGTACTCCACTAGTTAGAGGCTGTCAACCCAAAAATAACCCATTTATTCCAACTCCTTGTTTCTGTCCACTAACCAGTTCTCAATCCATGCTGGGATATTCTACCCAATCCCATGTGCTCCAATTTTCTTTAATAATCTCTTGTGTGTGAATCATCCAACTACAGAGTCCTGAGTGTAGGAGGTCGTCTTCAGCCCATCGAGACATTCTGACGGAGAATCTTACCAAGGTCCGCTCCCCATCACATCACAAATTTACTGGGGCTGATCCACCTCACCTACACGTCTTGGGACGCTAAGGGCAAATTTACCATGGCCAATCCATCTACATCATGCATATCTTTGGAGTGTGGGAGGAATCAGGTGTACCCAAAGGAAACCCATGCAGACACTGGGAGAATGAAGAAACCCCAGTCACTCAAGGCTGGAATTGAACCAGGGCCCCTGGAGATGGTGAAGTAATGCTAGTAAGAAGTCTGACAGCACCAGATTTAAATCCAACCAGTTTATTTGATAGTAAACTCACAAGCTTTTGACCCTCTGGTCTTCGTCAGGTGAATGATGTGTTCTGGTCTCAAACAGCACACATAACAGCACAGACTATTTACAGATTACTGATTAGAATGTGAATATTTACACCTAACCTGCTATTCAAGTCTTAAAGTGGCTCACAATGTGAGTGTAAGGAGCACTGACTTCTTACTGTGTTTACCCCAGTCCAACGCTGGCATGTCTATAGCAGCAGTAACACTAACCATGCCAGCCTTTCATAAATCCATGTTGGCCCTGTCTAATCCTGCCATTAATTTTGAAGTGTTCTGTTATCATTCCTTTATTATAGATTATTATAAGATCTTGCACACTATCAATGTCAGACTAATAGATCTGCAGTTGTCCGGTGTTCCGTAACCCCACATATTTATGCCGCTAATTCCCCTAAGCTACACATCTTGGACACTAATGGGCAATTTAGCATGGCCAATCCACCTAACCTGCACATTTTTTGGACTGTGGGAGGGAACAGGAGCAGCTGGAGGAAACTCACACAGACACAGGTAGAATGTGAAAACTCCACAAACAGTGCCCAAGGCTGGAATGAAGATGGGTTCTTGGCGCTCTGAGGCAGCAGTGCCAATCTCGGTGCCACATCTTCATTTAATCTAATACACTCCTTGAATTAGCAACAGTTGGAACACTTCTGCTGCTGTTTTTCAAATGAAAGGAATGTATTTTTGTTTAAAACACCATACATTTGCATATCACACATCTAAAACAACTTGTTTTGTGGATGGTCAGAGACTTTTTCCCAGTGTGGAATTGTCAACTATAAGACGGCACAGGATGAAGGTGAGAGGGACAAACTTTGGGGAGATGTGTGGGATAAGTTTTCACACAGTGTGAAAAAGGTTTCTCTCTCATCATCTTCAATCCCACCACACACTCCATTCCTGAGCCACTGACCATCCCATGTCCCTCCCTGTGACTCAGGGTAAGGACATGGGAATCCTGTGCTCTTCTCTTTCACCATCATCCTTTTTGATATTTAATCACTCCGGCACTTCCGGCCTGGAATGCGCTGCCAATGGAGATGGTAGAAGGAGGCATATTACCAATGTCCAAGGTGTATCTTAATGGACACATGAGCAAAGAGACAAACAGACGAATAGAAACCGTACATGGGCAGTAAATTCTGGGTCTGAATCAGGATTAGGTGTCACCACAGGCTTGGTGGGCCGAAGGGCTTGTTACTGCGCTGTATGGTTCTTTATTCTTTTTTTTATATGAAGATTAAAATCACGCATGATTATAAGAACATAAGAAATAGGAGCAGGAGTAGGCCATCCAGCCCCTCGAGCCTGTCCCGCCTTTCAATAAGATCATGGCTGATCTGTAATGGTTCAGTTCCACTTTCTCGCTTTCTCCCCGTAACCCTTAATTCCCTTGTCAATTAAAAACCTATCCACTCTTAACTTGAACATATTCAGCGAGGAAGCCTCCACCACCTCATCAGGCAGAGAATTCCAAAGATTCACCACCCTCTGTGTGAAGAAACCCCTCCGCAACTCCGATCTGAAACCCCAGCCCCCCAATCTTCAGGCTGTGCCCTCTAGTCCTGCTAAATTTGTTAAGCGGGAAGAGTCTCTCAACATCTACCCTATCCATCCCCTTCATTATCTTATACGTTTCTTTTATGTTTCTATAAGATCCAGTAGTTTCTATAAGATTATTGCAGTGTGTTTTTACAAGATCCCATTATTTTTCCTGTTACTGTGTCAGAGATTGTGAATATTGTTAGGGGTCTTTAAATGATACCACAAGTGATCTTTTAACTTTGTTAATTCTTTTCTCTACCCAAACTGATTCTGCATCTTGATCACTGGAACTAAGTTCACCTCTCGTTACTGTACTGCCATCTGTTACTAACAGTGAGACTCCATCACCATGTCCTGTCCTCTATTTACTGTCATCTATTCACTCTCCCCCTTTTCACAAATCAATAGATGCTGTGTCCGGGGAGAGCTGTGCACATCTGAGGAGGAGGAGAGAACCTCAGAGGGTGAACCAGAACATTATTCACCCACACCCTCAACATAAGGATCTGTGGGACTGACATCCCATTGCTCAGGGATCAGAGAGAGAAACAACAGGAGTCAGAGGGAAAACAGTTTTCCTTATTCATAACTGACACCAATAGTAATGGGCAGTGTTTTTATACAAATACCAACGGTGAAATTATATTATTGAATATTCAGTTATAATAAACACAATCTCACACAGTCTGCTACTTACTACAGTTCCTGTATTTTACAGTCCGGATTCCTCAGAGCCACAGACAGCCGTTTCACTCCTGAATCTCCCAGTTTATTGTTACCCAGATTCAGATCTATCAGTGAGTGGTTTGTCCTGAGAGCAGAGACCAGGTTCTCGGCACAAGAATCGGTGAGAGCATTATCATCCAGACTGGAGATCAGAGAGAGAAAAATAACAGGAATCAGAGTAAATCCAGTGTTTTTTAAGAATAAGATCATTAACAATAATAATATACAGTGCAGGACATCTAAGAAACACAACTTCAGTTCACACAGAAGGCAAAATTCTACTGATGCTGTAAATCTGAAATATGAATAAATATGTTGGAAAATCTCATCAGGTCAGGCAATATCTGTGAAGACAGAAACAGATTTAGTTTCAGTTTAATTAGCTAAAATTAGAATTTGGAAGTAGCAGTGAATTAAATTGTTTCAAGTGACAGGGAGCTGGGGATGGGTGGGTGACAAGGAAAGAACAAAATGGAAATGCCGGAGTGATTAAATAACAAAAAGGATGATGTTGAAAGGGAAGAGCACAGGATTCCCATGTCCTTACCCTGAGTCACAGGAAGGGACGTGGGATGGTCAGTGACTCAGGAATGGAGTGTGTGGTGGGGTTGAAGATGATGAGAGACAAACCTTTTTCGCCCTGCCAGTGGTTCGGGTCTGGAATGTACAGCCGGGAAGTGTGGTGGAGGGAGGCTGATTTGAGGCATCACAGAGAGCAGTCGAGGAACATTCGAATGAAAGAATGTGCAAAGATACGAGGAGAAGGCTGGAGAATGACACAAATTCCTAATGCTAGTTTGGTGAGCTGGTGCAGACACGATGGGCCAAATGGCCTCACTGTGCTCCATAACAATTCTGTGAAGATAATATATTGATATTTCAGCTGGAAGTTGGTGATGTTGCAGTGTGGACAGTGTTAGTAGCCATAGTCCTCAATGAAATGTTAATATTTCTCTCCAATACAGAGAGACAATTTATTACATGTTGCTTCAGGGTGACAGATCTCTTCCTTCATTCCTGAGGGAACAGAACCTCCCTCCAAACTGATATAGCCTTGAATTTCCAGGGAAGTGTCAGTGAATTGGGTTTAATCTTCCTTCTGCCATTTCAGCTCTTTGTTCATTAACCAGGGCTCCCTCACTGCTCCCTTCAGAGTCATTAAAAGTGCTGCCGGCTGCCTTTAAATCTGGTACCAGCATTGCCTGAATGGGATCTTCCCCTGCAGTCAGTGGTTAAGCTCAGGAACGAACTGAGCCTGGAACAGATCACTGAACGTAAAAGAATGGGTCAAAGTACAGTAGGTACAGTAGATGTTCATCTGTGATGAAAGAGTGTAAGTGTGTGTAAGAGGTCTGAACTGAACATATACGGACAAGGAGACATTTGTCTTTACACACCCAGTGCAGTAGTGAATGGGTTAATGAACTTTGTAATAGTGGAGAATGAAAAGAATATCGAGTAGCCTCCATACAGCTGGTTTTCATATATTTCAGATAAATGTAACTTTGTTTTCATGTGTCCAGACTGTAGCTGCCCTTGCTGTTGTACACAAGTTTATGATAAGCTGCTCAGAAATGTAGCTGACCCAGATTGTAGTTAAGTTGTGTCTTTAATTTCATGGACTTTCACCTAATATAATGAAGCCTGCATGTCCTAAATATATTTCATATATATTCATTATATATTGCTTATGTGTCATGTACCAACATATTATACATATACATATGTTATACAATTTATGAGCATAGATTGTTATACCGGCCCGTTAATTTTAACTTGTCTTGTCAGTCTGTGTGTTAGCTAAGGGCTAATCAAATGAAAGGAATGTATTTTTGTTGGAAATGCCACACATTTACATATCACATATCTAAAACAGCTTGTTTTGTGGATGGTCAGTGACTTTTTTCCAGTGTGGAATGGTCAACTACAAGATGGCACAGGATGAAGGTGAGAGGGACAAAGTTTGGGGAGGTGTGTGGGATACGTTTTCACACAGAGGGTGGTGGGTGCCTGGAATGCACTGTCAATGGAGGTGGTAGAAACAGGTACATTACCAATGTTCAAGGTGTATCTTAATGGACACATGAACAAGAGATGAACAGAGGAATAGAAACCACAAAAGGACAGTAAGTTCTGGTTCTGAATAAGGATTAGGACTCGACGCACGCTTGGTGGGCCGAAGGGCCGAATAATCTTCTTATTCTTTGTATAAGAAGATTAAAATCACCCGTGATTATTGTAGTATGTTTTTACAAGACCCCATTATTTTTCCTGTGTCAGAGATTGTGAATATTGTTAGGTGTCTATAAATGATTCCCACAAGTGATCTTTTAACTTTGTTAATTCTTATCCCTACCCAAACTGATTCTGTACCTTGATCATTTGAACTAAGTTCACTTCTCGTTACTGTACTGACATCTGTTACTAACAGTGAGACTCAACCACCGTGTCCTGTCCTCTATTTACTGTCATCTATTCACTCTCCCCCTTTTCACTAATCAATAGATGCTGTGTCCGGGGAGAGCCGTGCACATCTGAGGAGGAGGAGAGAACCTCAGAGGATGAACCAGAACATTATTCACTCACACCCTCAACATAAGGATCTGTGGGACTGACATCCCATTGCTCAGGGATCAGAGAGAGAAACAACAGGAGTCAGAGGGAAAACAATTTTCCTTATTCATAACTGACACCAAAAGTAATGGGCAGTGTTTTTATACAAATACCAGCAGTGAAATTATATTGTTGAATATTCAGTTATTATAAACACAATCTCACACAGTCTGCTACTTACACCAGTTTCTGTATTTTACAGTCCGGATTCCTCAGAGCCACAGACAGCCGTTTCACTCCTGAATCTCCCAGTTTATTGTAACCCAGATTCAGATCTCTCAGTGAACAGTTTGTACTGAGAGCAGAGGCCAGGTCCTTGGCACAAGAATCGGTGAGAGCGTTATCCCAGAGACTGGAGATCAGAGAGAGAAAAATAACAGGAATCAGGGTAAATCCACAGTGTTTTTAGGAATAAGATCATTAACAATAATAATGTACAGTGCAGAACATTCAAGAAACACAACTTCAGTTCACAGAGAAGGCAAAATTCTATTGATGCAGTAAATCTAAAATATGAATAAATATGTTGGAAACTCTCATCAGGTCAGGCAATATCTGTGAAGCAGATTTAGTTTCAGTTTAATTAGCTAAAATTAGAACTCGGAAGTAGCAGAATTAAATTGTTTTAATGACAGGGAGCTGGGGATGGACGGGTGACAAGGAAAGAACAAAATGGAAGTGCCGGAGTGATTAAATGA
Organism: Sphyrna mokarran; assembly: GCA_024679065.1. Lineage (NCBI taxonomy): Eukaryota > Metazoa > Chordata > Chondrichthyes > Carcharhiniformes > Carcharhinidae > Sphyrna > Sphyrna mokarran. Next base: position 3,606,630 of record JAGIQG010000031.1, read on the forward strand.
CAAAAAGGATGATGGTGAAAGGGAAGAGCACAGGATTCCTCTGTCCTTACCATGAGTCACAGGGAGGGACATGGGATGGTCAGTGGCTCAGGAATGGAGTGTGTGGTGGGGTTGAAAATAAAGAACAAAGAACAAAACAGCAGGGGAAACAGGCCCTTCAGCCCAACGAGCCTGCGCCGCCACCCCGATGTTCCCACCTCTACCCGCGATCCCTGTCCATGTTTATAGATCGATGGATTAAAAACCAAATTTGAGACATTTTAGGGAGAATTTGTTTTGCCAATTAGCCTAAGAGCACATCTTTGGGATGTGGGAGGAAACCGGAGCTCCCGGAGAAAACCCACGCAAGCACGGGGAGAATGCGCAAACTCCCACAGACATAGGCTCAAATCCATGTATCTGCACAGCACAGCGATAGTCACTGAGCTGTCCATCAAATGGTCCAGTTCAAGCGTACAGTAACAACGTGAAGCACTAGGATACTCAAAAAAGATCCAAGAGCAGTCCTTTCATGACCCATCACGTGTATGCCCCTCGTTAGACAACAAGGTGGACCAAAGCACCTGTAGGATAAAAACAAATACATCAATATCATCATCTATTTACACACTTCCCAGGGGCTCCCAAGGCTCATGATCCCTATTTTAAATCAGTTTTCTATACTCCTCCATTCCCATTCTGTTCATGTGCCCATCTAAGTATTTTTTAAATAACTCCAGAGTATCTGCCTCCACCACTTTACTTGGCAGCGCATTCCATACCCCCACCACCCTCTGTGTGAAAAAACTCCCTCTAGCATCCAAATTATACCTTACCCCCCTCACCCTAAGCCCATGACCCCTCGTGCTATTTGAGTCCATCCTAGGAAAAAGCTTAACCCTGTTTACTCTATCTATACCCCTCATAATCTTGTACACCTCTATTAGATTCCTCTAAGTCTACGTCTTTCTAAGGAAAACAGTCCCAATTTGCCTAACCTCTCCTTGTAACTCAGACCTTCCATACCAGACAGCATCCTGGTAAACCTCCTCTGCACTCTCTCCAGAGTCTTCACGTCCTTCCGGTAGTAAAGCGACCAGAACTGGACACAGTATTCCAAATGATGTCTAACCAATGTTTTATACAACTGCAACATTAAAGGCCAGCTCTTGAACTCTATACCCCTTCATATAAAGGCTAACATACTATATGCTTTCTTCACAATCTTCTCCACTTGCTCTGCCACCTTCAGAGACTTGGTCACCTGCATCCCCAGGTCCTTCTGTGTTTCTATACTCTTAATAGTCTACCCTGTGTCATATACCTCCCCCCTATATTCTTTCTCCCAAAATGCATCACGTCAAATTCATCAGGATTGAATTCCATCTGCCATCTGTCTGCCCAAGCTACCAGCCTATGTCCTGCTGCATCGCCTGACAATGCTCCTCACTATCCTTGTCAGAACTTGTCATTTCCCATGCTGGTTTTGTTCTTTGTTCTTTGTGTACGGTGTCTCTCTAATCTATTACTTTCTACCCTCTCTGTGATCCATATCCCTCTATTTCTCATGTAGTCATGTATCTATCCAGGTGTCTCTTGAATGTTGTTATGAAATCTGCTTCCACCATCTCTTCCGATAGCATGTTCCATGTGTTTACCACTCCCTGTGTGAAAAACTTGCCCCTCGCATCTCTTTTAAACTTTTCCTCCTTCACTTTCAATCTTTCCCCCTGAGTAATTGACCCATCAATCCTGAGAAAAGATTCTGAATATCAACTCGATCCAAGCCCATCATAATCTTGTAAAACTCTATCAGGCCACCCCCAAGGTCTTCACCTCAGTATAGGAAGGACATGGAAGCTATTGAAAGGGTGCAGAGAAGACTTACAAGGATGTTGCCTGGATCGGGAGGCATGCCTTATGAAGACAGGTTGAGGGAACTGGGACTATTCTCCCTGGAGAGACGAAGGTTGAGAAGCGACCTGATAGAGGTTTACAAGACGTTGAGAGGAATAGATAGAGTGGACTCTGAGACTATTCCCCAGGGCTGAAATGGTCACGACGAGAGGGCACAGATTTAAGGTGCAGGGAAGCAAGTACAGAGGGGATGCTAGGGGAAAGTTTTTCACTCAGAGGGTGGTGAGTGAATGGAATCGGCTGCCGTCGGTGGTGGTCGAGGCGAACTCGCTGGGGTCTTTTAAAAGACTTCTGGATGAGTATATGGGATCCAATGGGATTGGGGGTTATAGATAGGTCTATGGCTGGGTAGGTTTTGATGTGTTCGGCACAATTTGTGGGCCGAAGGGCCTGTTTGTGCTGTAGTGTTCTAAGGTCCTATCTGACAAGTCCAGCCATCTTTGTATCATCTGCAAACTTGCTGATCACTCCACTTACTCCCTCTTCCAAGTCATTTATATATATTACAAATAGAAGAGGTCCCAATACCGAGCCCTGCAGCACACCACTAGTAACTGACCTCCAGCTAGAAAAACACTCTTCCACTATTACTTTCTATCTCCTATTACCAAGCCAGTTACTTATCCATCTAGCTACCTGTCCTTGTATCCCATTAGCCTTGACCTTCTCAACTAACCTCCCATGAAGGACTTTGTCAAACGCCTTACTAAAATCCACACAGACGACATCAACGGCTCACCCTTCGTCCACCATTTTCGTCACCTCCTCAAAAAATTCTATCAGTTTTGTAAGGCACGACCTTCCCTTAAAAATCCATGCTGCGTATCCCTAATCAGATCGCAATGCTCTAAGTGCCTATACATCCTATCTGTAAGGATTCAAATGAAACAAGGAGAAGGCAGAAGAATGAGAAATTCCTAGTACTAGTTTGGTGACCTGCAGAAGACACATTTAACTTCTTGGTGCTCTGCAATAATTCTGTGAAGATAATGTTGGGAATATATCGATATTTTAACTGGAAGCTGGTGATGTTGCACTGTCAACAGGGTGAAGTAATTTAGCCAGTGTTCACTCTCTCAGGTAAAATCACAGAATTGTTACAGAGCAGAAGGAGACCATTCAGTCTATCCTGTCTGCACTGACTCTCTGAATGAGCAATCCACTGTCATTGTCCCAAATTTTATGCATAACCCTGCACAGAAAATTCTGTTCTCTCAGGACTGGAGAGCATCTGCCACATCAATCCAAGTATATCGGGATGGAAATTGCTAGAGATCTGAGCAGTTGTGGGTTATATGGTTGGTGAGGCAAAAGAATGAATAACTTGACAAGTTCTGACAAGGTGGTGAAGCATCTTATACCATGTAAACTGAGGCATATGGGGTTGAATGAGAATGAAATTGAAATTGTAGAAAGGTCATCCCCTTTCTAGACATGCCAGCCTCTCCCTGCAGCGTTCTGCTTAGTCAGATAACTCTTGCACTTTGAGAATGGAATAGTCACAGACTTTCCCTGTGTTGATTGATGATCAGTCAGGTTGTCACCAGCACAGGCTTGTGTCTTTAATGGAAGAGTTAAAATGGAACTTTGTGTGTCTGTCGAAGAGAGCATGAAATGTCAGGAAATGAAGGAGAAGGCAGAAGAATGAGAAATTTCTAGTACTAGTTCGGTGAGCCGGAGAAGACATGTTCAACATTAAAAATGGTGACAGCATCCAGATCTTGCCATCCTTACACCTAGAATTCACAGCGCTGGAACTGTGTAAACAGCAGACAGGACGGGAAATCACTGATTGTGATATTTGTTGTGGAGCTGAGAACGAGTGGTTGAATGGATGGGCACAGGAGACACTCTGGTACCTGCAGCACCTGGGCAGATGTGGGTTATATGGTTGCACCAGGCAAAAGGATGAATAACTGGCTTTGTTCTGACAAGGTGGTGAATCATTTTATAACACGTGAGGTTGAATCAGGGTAAATCCACCTGTTTGCCATCACCGGTAACATGGAACCAGCTGAAGGACGTGTTGGAATGTACGTTTTGTTACAAACTATACCTTGAAGAAATATACTGAATATTGAAGGATACTGAATTTGATGACCAGCCATGAATGAAATGAATGTTGGAGCAGGCTCGAAGGGCCGAATGGCTGATTCCTGCTTCTAGTTCCTATGCAGGCTAAGTTGTCGGCACTGTGCTATCTGTAGCTGGTTTCCTTTATTGTTACTAAAGCTGTATAATTCATATCATGTTGATTTTAATCTGAACTAATGCAGTGTTCTGTTGTTTCAGTGCCCCCCTGGGATGACAGAGTAAAGCTCAGGGATCAGAAAGAGAAGCAACAGGAGTCAGAGGAAAAACAGTTTTCCTTATTCATAACTGACACCAATAGAAATGGGAAGTGTTTTTTATACAAGTACCAATGGGCAAATTATATTGTTGAATATTCAGTTATTATAAACACAATTTCTCACAGTCTGCTATTTACTGCAGTTTCTGTATTTTACAGTCCGGATTCCTCAGAGCCACAGACAGCCATTTCATTCCTGAATCTCCCAGTTTATTGTAACCCAGATTCAGATCTATCAGTGAGCAGTTTGTACTGAGAGCAGAGGCCAGGTCCTTGGCACAAGAATCGGTGAGAGCGTTATCCCAGAGACTGGAAATCAGAGAGAGAAAAATAACAGGAATCAGAGTAAATCCACAATGTTTTTTAGGAAGAGCACAGGTTTCGCATGTCCTTACCCTGAGTCACGGGGGGGGAGGGGGGGGTGGGTTCATGGGATGGTCAGTGGCTCAGGAATGGAGTGTGTGGAGGGATTGAAGATGATGAGAGAGAAACTTTTTTCACTCTGCCAGTGGTTTGGGTCTGGAATTACATTCTGGAAGTGTGTTGGAGGTAGACTGCACTGAAGCAGTCAAAAAGGAATTAGATGATTATTTGAATATAAACAATGAGAGAGAATAAGAGAAAAAGGCTGGACAATGACACAAATTCCTAATGCTAATTTGGGGAGCTGGTGCAAACGCGATGACAAATGGCCTGACTGTGCACCGTAACAATTCTGTGAAGATAACGATTGAAATGTATCAATATTTCAGCTGGAAGTTGGTGGTGTTGCAGTGTGAACAGTGTTAGTAGCGCTAAACCTCAATGAAATGTTAATATTTCTCTCCAATACAGAGAGACAATTTGTTATCTGTAGCTTCAGGCACTCAACTTAGTAAAGCTGAGGCATTGGGAGGAGGTGGGACTCCACGAAAACCCACAGCTGGTACGAGGACCAAACCCTCAATATTAGCATCATTCCACATCACACTAAACACCAAACCAAATGAACTAACCAACTCTACACATAACCAGAACAGGCACATTAATATCTGACAGGTTAGGGGAATCCGTCCACTCAGAAGCACAGGCAGAATCACAGAATTGTTACAAAGCAGGAGCAGACCATTCGGCCCATTGTGCCTGCACTATTCTCTGAATGAGCAATTCACTAAGTGTCATACCCTCATCTTCCCCCCAAAACCCTGGGCATTCCAGAGTTTAACCACTTGCTGCAGAGGAAGATCCCATTCAGGCAAAGCTGGCACCAGATTTAAAGGCAGCCAGCAGCACTTTTAAAGGCTCTGAAGGGAGCAGAGAGAGAGCCCTGTTTAATGAACAAAGGACTGAAATGGCAGAAGGCAGGATAAATGAGCTTTAAAAAAAGGATTAGGAGAGCTAGGAGGGGACGTGAGAAGTCCTTGGCTGTTCAGATCAAGGAAAACCCAAGATTTTTTACTCCGATGTGAGAAATAAAAGAATGCCCAGGGTGATGTTAGGGCCGGTCAAGGACAGTAATGGCAACTTGTGCATGGAGTCAGAAGAGATAGGTGAGGCGTTGAATGAATCTTTTCTTCAGTGTTCACCAAGGAGAGGGCCATGTTTTTGAGGATGAGTGTGTGATACAGGCTGGAGGAGGTAGATGTTCTGAGGGAAGAAATTTTGAAAAACATGAGGGTGGATAAATCCCCTGGGCCAGATGGGATTATCCTAGGATTCTTTGGGAGGCAAGGGAGGAGATTGCAAAGAGTTTCGCTTTGATCTTTGGGTCCTTACTGTCCACGGGAATACTGCCTGAGGACTGGAGAGTGGCAAATGTTGTTCCTCTGTTCAAGAAAGGAAATAAGAATGACCATTGTAATTATAAGCTGGTGAGTCTTACTTTGGTGGTTGGTAAGTTAATGGAAAGGGCCCTGAGAAATAGAATTTATGACCATTTGGAAAGATGCAGCTTAATCTGGGATAGTCAGCACAGATTTGTGAAGGGAAAGTCTTGCCTCACAAATCTGATTGAATTCTTTGAGGAGGTACGTATGTAGATGAGGATAGAGGAATTGATGTCATATACATGTATTTTATCAAGGCGTTTGATAACGTTCCCCATGGTCAGCTCATGAACAGAGTAAGAAGGTGTGGCATAGAGGGAAATTTAACCGTTTGGATAAGTAACTGGCTGTATAATAGAAGACAAAGGATGGTGATTGATGGAAAATGTTTAGCCTGGAGGCTAGTTAGCAGTGGTGTACCACGATCAGTGCTGGGTCCTCTGTTATTTATGATTTTTATCAATGACTTAGAGGAGGGAGCTGAATAGTGGGTTAGTAAATTTGCTGACGACACTAAGATTGGTGGAGTAGTGGATGAGGTGAAGGCTGTTGGCTGCAAAGAGACATTGACAGGATGCAGAGCTGGGCCAAAAAGTGTCAGATGGAGTTTAACCCTAATAAGTGTGAGGTGATTCATTTTGGTGGGACAAATTTGAATGTGGATTACAGGATCAACAACAGGGTTCTGAGGAATGTGGAGGAACAGAGAGATCTTGGCGTTCATATCCACAGATCTCTGAAGGTTGTCACTCAAGTGGAAAGAACCGTGAAGGCGGCCTATAGTGCGTTAGTGTTTATTAACGGGGGTTTGAGCTAAGAGCTGTGGTATTATACTGCAACTGTACAGGATCTTGGTGAGACTACATTTGGAATATTGTGTTCAGTTCTTGTTACCTCACTATTGGAAAGATGAGGAAGCATTGGAGAGAGTGCAGAGCAGATTTACCAGGATGGAGGGTAGGTCTTATGAGAAAAGGTTGAGGGAGCTGGGGCTTTTCTTTTTAGAGCGGAGGAGGATGAGAGGCGACTTAATAGAGGTTTATAATGAGAAGGATAGATAGAATGGATGTGCAGAGATTATTTCCTCAGGTGGATGTAGCTGTTACTAGGGCAACATAACTGTAAGGTTCATGGTGGGAGACATAGGAAGGATGCTCAAGATAGGTTCTTTACTCAGAGAGTGGTTGGGGTGTGGAATAGACTGCCTGCTGTGGAGTCAGGTACGTTAGGAACTTTCAAGCTGTTATTGGATAGGCACTTGAGCATATGATACGGAGTGGGATAGCTTGATCTTGGTTCGGGCGAAGCTTGGCACAACATTGAGGGCCAAAGGGACTATACTGTGCTATACTGTTCTATATTCTATGGTCTAAACCCAATTTGCTGACACTTCCCTGGAAATTCTCAAGGATATATCGGTATTGAAGGGATGATCTGTTCCCTCAGGACTGGAGGAGACCTGTCACGTCAACCTAAGCCAGTCTGGATGGAAACTGCCGAGGGACAGAGCAGGCAGCACGTGGCTGCAATGAGGCAAAAGGATCAATAAGCTAATCTATTCTGACAAGGTGAGTGTTAAACTGATTAAGGATGAAAGAGAAATTATGGAAAGAACATCTCCACCCAGACACTGGCAATGTCCAGACTGCAGCATCAATCTTCAGGAACATGTCAGTCTCTCTGTGAAGGGTTCTGGTCAGTCAGAGATGACTGCTGCACTGCCCACACTGAGTGACCATCCTGGTGGTCCCATGATGGGCAGTCTGGCAGCACCATAGGCTTGTGTGTATCTTTGATGGGTGAGTAACAATGGAAATTTATGTGCTTGTAAAAGAGGGCACAGAGTGTCAGAGAAGGAGACAAGAGTGACAGTGTCTGGATTGTGTCATCCTTATGCCAACGGAAGATGAAGACCTGGAGGCTGGGCAATTGCTGATGGTGAGATGGGTTGTCGATCCAGAGAGAGTGAGTGAGCGAATGGATGGGCACAGGAGAGACTCTGCTGCTGAGTCCAAAACCTGGTGCTTGTGTGTTCACCACTGGTCACATGGAGCTCTGGGTTAGGGACAGTCTGCTGGACATGTTGGAATGTGCATTACTCTCTAACATTCTTCACTCTCTCACATCAACAGCTGCTGTGAGAGGGAGATGGGCGTGTAGCTCTGAAGATGAGGAGGGGTCGTCAGAGGATGGACTGTCACATTATTTCCCATATCATTCCACCAGAGCAGATACTGTCTCACATGAGTAGCAAAAGGGTTACAATCTGGCAGTACAGGACAGCACACACAAACCCAAACAGCTGATGGAGGCAGTAATAACTGAGTTCATTCACACTCTTGAGGGGAGAGGGCAGAGCCAGCATGTGGAAGGTGAAATGTGACTGGAATCTTTAACGATGCAGCAGGTACTGGAGCTGCAGTGTAAGGTATTTTAACATCCGGTGGAGTTTCCAAAGGCTGTGTGTATCCATACACAAAGGGTGGAGGAGTCAATCCAGGCCAGCAGTGTTACCATGTCTCAGGTATGAGCACAAATAGTATCCTCCACAGAGAGATTGGTGACCTTCATGGAGAGTCACATCCAGTCTATCACCCACAGGAAATACACATGAGCTGCATGTTCTCACCACCTCCATGGGCTCTGGGGAACACGGGCTGTGGGAGGGATGGGATAATGTACCTGGAATCACTGTCAGGACTTCCCAGCTGAGCAGGGAGGGTCCAGTTTGCCCTGAATGGATAGAGAGGCAGCTGCCTGCAGCATCTGGGGGCTTCTGTCAGGATGCCCCTGGTGTGGGCAGTGGGTCCTCTTCTGCTCCGACTGTGACACAAGCACTTCATGAAGACAAGATGACAGGGACAATTCCAGCATCTGTGCAGAGGATTCACAGTCGACCGGATCCTTCCAGGATTCAGGAAATCCGAGGACAAAGGTCACGGTCATCTAAATTCCCAGAGGGGGAAGATAAAGATGCTGCCTATAGCTCGGGGGCAAGTGCAGGAAAGGGGTGGTTGTTATGGTGGGGTTACTTCCTTGGGTTTCACAGGATTATATTTTGTTGTTACTGGTCACTTTATGTTATGTTTGTATTTTCAGTAACTTCAGAGATGGAGCACCACTAAATAAATCCTTCACCTGATATTAGTGAGCCTTTAACAGTTCATTGGGAATGGGAGATGGGAAATACAGCACTGAATGAGGTCAATATAATTCCAGTGTCTTTGTTTCATGTAGTGATGGCTCCAGGGAAATTATAAAACATTCACACAAACAGCAACAGTGCTGGAGATGGTGGAAGATTTATTACATTAAATGGTTGTGTGAGTTAAGGTCCATGGAAAACATGTCTGTATTACTGAATCTCCATCCTCCCTGACACATATCCCATGTCCCTGGCCTGTGCTCCATGGGGTTCCTCACCATGAAGCATCTGGTCAACATTGTATTATATCAGAGTTTGTTCAAAGCTTCTTCACTCTAACTCCAGGTTGTATAGAACACAGCACAACACCAGGATATTTGAAACCCTTGCTGGGTATATTGAATAGTTCCACCAGACCTATCTTTAGAAACCCTATGCCCTGCTCAATGGTCATACAATTTGTCTATCACAGCTGTTTTCTCTCTTCTGTAACTATGTTTGGGTTACATGCAGATACAATTACCAATCTCTTCAGTGGGTACCACTACAACATAGAACATTACAGCGCAGAACAGGCCCTTCGGTCTTCGATGTTGCGCCGAAATTTTTTTTTTTTTTGCGGGGACCAGAACTGCACACAATACTCCAAGTGCGGTCGCACTAGAGCTTTGTACAGTTGCAACATGACATTGCGGCTCCGAAATTCAATCCCCCTACCAATAAAAGCTAAGACTCCGTATGCCTTCTTAACAACCAGTTAGTTAACAACTAGTCTTTACTACTTCTTTCATAGGATGATGGTCAACACTTGCAGCCCATTTTAATTACCCTTGAGAAGGAGATGGTGACCGTCTTCTTAAAATCTACACCGCACCTGGTACAAAACCATTAGGAAGGGATATCCTATATTATGATCCCGCATTAGGAATGGAAAAGCAATATATTCCAAGTCAGAATGGTGTGTGATTTGGAAAGAAATCTGAGGCTGGTTGATATTCCATCTTTCTGATATCCTCCCCCATCTCAGTGATGGATAGTGCCTGTTTGGATGACGCTGTCTCATGAACCTCGGTGAGCTGCTCCATTCCACCTTATAAGTGTTAAATACTGCCACTGTGTGGCAGTGGTAGAGACAGTCAATGTTTAATTTGGTGAATGGCCAACTGATCCAGTAGCTCCTTTTCCCTGGATGAGCTTCTTCAGTGTTTGTGAACCTTCAGTCAATCCAGCAAGATGAGCGGATTCCATCACACTGCTAACTTGTGCCTTGGAGATAGTGGGTTAAAAATTGGGAGACAGGAAGCGAATCCTGTCTCCCATCTCCGAATTCCCAGACTGTGATCTATCCATGGAGCCACAGTGTTTATAGTTCAGTGTCTGATCAATGGTCCTAGTGCACCCCCACCATTCAGGATGTTGATGGTCGAGGATTCAGCAATGGTGCTGCCATTCAATATAAAGGGATAATGGTTAGATTGCTTTCTGTTGGAGATGGTCCTTGCCTGGTATTTGCATAGTGAAGCATTACTTGCCATTTATCTTTAGACTTGCCACATTCTTTAGATGCTAGCTCTGTTGAAGGGTCATCCATATTCGAAGGGTTAGCTGTTCTCTCTCCACAGAAGCTGTCAGACATGCTGGGATTTTCTAGGATTTTCTGTTTTATTCGAGTCTTGCTGTTCATGAACATAAACTGCTTCAGTATCTGAGGAACTGTGAACAGTGCTGAACATTGTACAATCATTAGTGAGCATCCTCACTCTGACCTTATAATGGAAGGAATTGATAAAGCAATTGAAGGTGATTGTGCTTCGGATATCACCCTGAGGAAATCCTGCAGTGATGATCATAAGGCACTGGAAGGATGACACTTTTCCTGATGATCAAGAGCAGACTGATGGAGTAGTAATTCACCAGATTGGATTTGTCCTGCTTTTTTCCACATTGTGTTGTAACTGTACTGGAACAACCTGGCTTGGGGAATGGCTAGTCATGGAACACAATTCTTCAGTACCATTGCTGGGTTACTGCCAGGCTGACAGATTTTGCAGTACGCAGTACCTTCAGTCATTTCTTTACCTCACATGCAGTGAATCAAATTGACAGCTGTAATGCTGGGGACCTCAGGAGGAGGCCGAGATTAATCATTCTACTCAGCAGTTCTGGCTGAAGATGGCGCTGACGCTCTGGGTTCCCTCAATCGGTAATAATGGAATTCTTGTGGCACATTTAGAGAATCATAGAATTCCCACAGTGTAGGAGGAGGTCCTTTGGCCCGTTGAGTCTTCAGCACTCTTGGAAAGAATATCATACCCAGGCCCTATCTCTGTAACTCCAAATATATGGCCCACTAATCCCCCTAACCTACACACCCCTGAGACACCTAGGGACAACTTAGCATAGCTAATCAACCAAACCTGCACATCTTTGGACTGTGGAAGAAAATTGGAGCACGCAGAGGAAACCCACACATAAATGGAGAGAATGTGTAAACTCTACACATAAAGTCACCCAAGGCTGGATTGAACACAGGTCCCTGGCGCTGTGACTCAGCAGTGCTGAGCACTGTGCCACCGTGTCACCTAATGTAATCAGCATGTCTAAAACTATTTATGACTGGATATGGCAAGACAACAGGTCTCTGATCTGATCCATTGATTTTGGTCTATTGTATGCTGCTTCCACTCTCTGGTCTGGTGACCGTGTGCTGGAGCTTCACCAGATTCACATCTCATTTTTAGATAAACTCAAGTCTAATTTGTTAGTGTCTGCAAATAAGTCGTACTAATACATTACTCGTAGCTTCCTATAAATGAGAAGGTACAGTTCACCTCTCCTGCCTGTTTCCTGTCACTCAGATAACTTCATACCCACGCTGCCTTTGTCCCTTTTATTTCATGGTCTCCAACTTTGGTCCCAAGCTTATTATGTGTCCAATAACAGTGGACTGTGTTTTTAATAACACGAACACTGATAGCATTTTTAGTATGATTATGCGTATTCTTAAAAACAATGTCCATTATTAATCGGGATATGATTCAGACTATTCTGCACTGCGATTATTGCCATTGCCAGCTGAGCTGTGCCTCGAACTGCTGGGCTGTAAGCTCTGGAATTCTCTTCATAACTCTCCCCACCTCCATCTCTGCACTCTCTTTTACCATGCCCCATAATCTCCGTTTAACATAAATCTGAGAGTGGACCCCTCAGGATAAACCTCCCCAGAATTCAATGTAGTTCGTAATCTGCCTTACCAATATACAGCTGTTTTCTATGTTTAATTAAACCAAGAAGCCGACAGACATAAACATCTATAATCTAAATGACAAATTAAACTACATTGAACATGCGACCAACCATATCTGGTAATTCTATAAACATTTCATTGTTTTGTCTATCTTTTTTATTCTCATGATTTTTTTTGAGAATAATTATAAATGATTAGTTAAATCTTCCACTCCTGAATCTCTCAGTTTATTGCAACTCAGGTTCAGACACATCACTGACGGGTTTGTACTGAGAGCAGAGCTGAGAATATCTGAGGCTGTTACTCTCCAAACTGAAGATCAGAGAGAGAAAGATTTCAGGAATCAGAGTGAATCCATGGTGTTTAACACGAATACTGACAGGAATGATGTGGAATGGTTATTAATGACACTGATAATAATTTACTGTGTTAGACATCCACTGATTATTAACACAATCTCACACAGTCTGATACTTACTGCAGTTTCTGTGTTTTACATTCTGGATTCCTCAGAGCCGCAGACAATGGTTTCACTCCTGAATCTCCCAATTTATTGAAACCCAGACTAAATGGAGAAAGTGAGAAACACATTAAATTCAGGTTAATGTTCAGCAGGAGAAATAGCTGAATCTATTTTTGTGTCAGAAACTTAGTACCAGTGATGAACTGATTCCAGTTACGATACTATACCTCACCCAAGGTGATTGTAGGTGTGATTGTAACACTGCATTCTGGACCTTTTCCTTTCCTTGCCTATGTACGGAATGCTTTAGCATTAATAAATGTGACAATAATAAATCAAATAATATCAAACCCTTTCTGTTGAATGGAAAAGGCAATAGTCAGCATTAAAAAATGATGAACAATTCGCTCTTACTGATTTGCCTCCTGTGGAAAACCACTTTTACATCTCTCAAAATGTATATTTCGTTTGATTGTCCATGAGATATGGGTGTCACTGGCTAAATCAGCATTTATTTCCCACTGCTAATGGTCCCTAGAAGAGGTGAAGCCCAATCCTGTGAACACGCAATTTTAAACATGTCCCACATTCTGGTCTCATTTCCTGATCATCAGAATTACCCTCTTGAATCTCACTGACCCTGCTACGTTTGCAGAAATTCAAATCATTTCTGCTGTTACATAAATCCAGGATTTTATGAGAATTGTACAGTTTACTGAGAGTTAAATGATAAAACTGGATCCCTCGGGATTCCCTGTGCTTCTTAACTATTATAGCACCTATTTAATATCTCAGGGTGAGTTAAAGTGTGAAACTGTGCTAACTGTTGTTTTAAGATCTATCCCCTAGATTTCAAACAACCAGGAAAGATTATTCTCCCATTAGAAAGTTTAAATATTTCTGTTTGATTAGTTTATAGGGGAGGAGTGTCTCTCACCACACTCCACAGTAAACAGGCTCTACATTTTCTACTGAATTGGCTGGTGTTCTTTCTCCGGGAATTACCAGGAGTTCCCTCTTCCATGTAGATCCTCACATAGAACATAGAACATTACAGCGCAGTACAGGACCTTCGGCCTTCGATGTTGCACCGACAATGGAACCAATCTAATGACCCTATAACCTAAACTATTCCAATGCTGTCCATATGCCTATCCACTGACCATTTGAACACCCTTAAACTTGGCGAGTCCACAACTGCTGCAGGCAGGGCACTCCACAACCTTACTACCCTCTGAGTAAAGAACCTACTTCTGAAATCCATTTTATAACTACCACCACTTAATTTAAAGCTATGTCCCCTGGTGTTAGCCATCGTCACCCGAGGAAAAAGGCTCTCACTGTCCACCCTATCTAACCCTCTGATCATCTTATATGCCTCAATTAGGTCACCTCTTAACCTTCTCTTTCATGAAAATAACATCAGGTTCCTCAGCCTTTCCTCATAAGATCAGACAACCATACCAGACAACATCCAGGTAAACCATCTCTCACTCTTTCGAATGCCTCCACATCTTTCTGAAAATGCGGCGACCAAAACTGTACGCAATACTCTGAGTGCGGCCGCAACATGACGTCTCGGCACCGAAATTCAGTCCATCTATCAATAAAAGCTAACACACCGTACAATGATCTGCTCGTTGATTCTGAGCTTGTGCTTACTCAGGGTCATTCAATCCTCATTACAGTCTGATGCAAACACAGACAACAGAACTGAACTCAGGATGTAAGATGAAAGTATTGAACATGAGGAACTAATTTCTGTACAGCATCGTACATAATCTGTTGGGAGAGGGAAAGATCCTTTCTCAGATTTTGGAGGGAGGTATTTACAGCTCTGATTATTTAAAATTCATCCAAATAATATTTTTATTCATTCAAGGAATGTGGGCATGGCTGGTTTTGCCAAAATTTATTGCCTATGCCTATTTGCCCATGAGAATCTGCCTTCTTGAAATGATGTAGTTTTATCAGAGAATCATAGATTTATTACAGGTTCAGAAGGAGGCCCATCGGCCCATCATGTCTGCAGTTGCTCTGAAATGACCATTATTACTTTACACCATTCTCCCACACTTTCTCTGTGACGACTGGACATTGTTCTAATAAAACAGAAGCATGTTCATTCGAGGACATTAAGAGAGAAAATGGCTTCTCAACAATGAAAATATCCTCGATGAGACCAAACAAACAATTACCTCAACTCCTGACACTTGTGCAGAATGGGTCCCAGCCGCTGGAGCCCTTCACACTGAATGTAGCATCGTTGTAGATAGAGGTGTTTTATTGTGTCACAGAGTCCAATTACATGAGACAGGACTGCACAGTCAATCAGTGTTAGTCGCAATTCACTAAATGAAAGTGTTTTCACAGATCCCACTGTGTTCTGAGCCAGTGCTTTGTTCTGAGACTCAAATAGGTAGTGGAATGTGTTCAGGAGCTTCCTTTTCCCAGTTTTAGTCTCTGTGTCTCCAATCTGTCCTTCAACCTTTTCCTTCACCCAGTCAATCACTCGGCAGGTTGTTTCATGAGGAAATGGACACAGAAACTCCTCCAGGGGTCGAGCTGATTGTGGAGAGGAGAGACCAGCAACAAAACGCAGAAATATCTCAAATCGCCCATCTTCCTCACTGTGGGCTTCACTGAGGAGTTTCCCGATCTCCCCAGGATCTGTAGTCAGGAATTGTGAGAGTGCAGCTACAAACTCTTGGATGGTGAGGTGTGGGAATGCATAAATCACACTCTGAGCAGAGTCATCTCTCTCTAAAAATTCCATCAGGAACCCAGACAGGAATTGGGAAGGTTGTAGATTGTACTCAATCAAATCTTCATTTCCAAACACAATCTTCTTCTTGGAGACTCCTGTGTAGGCCATCTCACCAAGCTTCAGTAACACATCACGGGAGTTTTCAATCTCTCGGCCATGGTTTTTCAGAATGTTGTAAATATAGTAGGAATATAGTTGGGTGATGGTCTTGGGAACTTGCTGCTGTTTCCTGCCTCTTTGTGTAAAGAAGGGACCCAGTGACAGAGCGAGGATCCAGCAGTAGGAAGGGTTGTAACACATGGTGTACAGGATCTCATTCTCCTCCACATGATTAAAAACAGCCGCTGCCACCGTCTGATCTTCAAAAAACTTGTTGAAATATTCCTTCCGTTCATCACCAACAAATCCCAGGATTTCAGCCCAGACACTAATCTCAGCCTTTTCTAATAAATGTAATGCAGTGGGACGGCTGGTCACTAGCACTGAACATCCTGGGAGCAGCTTGTGCTGTATTAAACTGTACACAATGTCAGACACTTCACACCAGCATTCAGGATCTGTGCACATGAACTGAGGTTCTGTATTTCTCCGATTGTCAGCAAAATCAATCCTGTCCTTGAATTCATCCAAACCATCGAATATAAACAGCAATCCCTCTGGGTTCTTCCAGAGCTCTCCCAGAATATTCCCAAAGTAAGAATACTGATTCAATATCATATTTCTCAGGTTTATTCTCCTGTTAATAGTGTTCAAATCCCGGAATTTAAAACTGAAGACAAATTGAAAGTGTGGATATATTTTCCCAGTGGCCCAGTCATAAACAATCTTTTGTACCATTGTTGTTTTTCCAATTCCCGGAACTCCACTCACTGCTGCTGAATTCCCAGATTTGGATTTTCTCTGGGAAAAGCTGCTCTGAAACAATTGATCAGTTCGGATTTTTTCCAGTTCTCTCCGGAGATGTTTCTTTCTCCATTCTTCATGATCTCGGCCTCTTGCCAGCAGTTCATGTTCGACAAGTGTCCGATCTCGAACATCGGAAATAATCGTTAGCTCAGCGTATCGATCAATCAGCTGGAAAATCTTAACCTTCTCCTTTATGAGGATAGTGTTCACTCTCAGAGTTCCAGTTTGTATCCGGAGTGTCTCCTTGTGTTTTTGGTGAACATCTTCAATCAGAACAGAGAGAAAATGTTAAAACACCATCTTTGCTGAATTGTTAGACTTACTTTACACTGTCAGTCAAGGTTTGTGCAGGAATTGAAATTAAGTTGTTGGAAACCTCACTTCATAAGCAACAATTTTCAATTAAAGTTTCAGATGATGATTTAACTCTAATATTTCCATAATTTTTCCATTTTTATAAAGATGATGTTTTCTCTCTGATGGTTACTGTTTTCCAACCCGATCTTAATACAGACACCTCACTGGGAGTCTGCAGGGATCGTGGTTACATGACAGATGATTTTTGGGTTCATCAGTCTGTGAACTAATCGGAGTTCCCAAACTGCTACAGAAATAGTAAATGGGATATTGGATATGAATGGCAGATGGATAGATTATAGTTGTTCAGAAGTCTCACTGTTACTGTATCCTACCTTCAACAGATTCCCTTTCATACTGTGTGAACATTGGAATACCAACAGTTTTGAACATGGAAAGTTCTCCTATTCTATCAGACTGTTACCTTGTCACCCATGTTACTTGGGAGCCGATTGGCTCAGTTGGTCAGATTGTGGGCCATATTGTGTCAGCAGTATGGGGTCAAATCCCTGTTGTCTCTGGGGCAAATTCAAGACCTCAGTCCTTGCCTTACCCGTGCTGGAGATCATTTAGCCATGGTTCAAACCTGCCTTGAGACAGAGAACTCAAAGAATACCCATCCCTTTGTAATGGTATATTTCAATAATCATAATACAGCTGCGAGATTTTGTTTTCCCATTGCTAACACCATCCTTTGATTTAAAGCCTAGATCCCGTCAAGGATAGGCCACCCCAAGTTGGTCGATATAGACAAACTGGAAGAAAACATTAATAATGTCACCGAAGAATCAAACTTTGGGCAAGTGCATTGATAAATGTGAAGCTAACATTATAATTTTACACAAAGACTTGCAATGGATCAAGAAACAAATACAACTATTGCCAAAGTCATTCAACAATAAGGGAGAACCAGGCAAGCGATTGCAGCACCAACAGAACCAACTGGTGAGGTGAATTTTGGAATTGGGGTGGGAAAGTACAAATACAATTATGGATAAGAATTACTTTGCATGTTGCAATTATTGTTTTGTTTCAACGTTAAAGTAACAAATGCATACTTTGATCATTTGAATTCCAGAGAGATGAAATGGAAAATAAGTTAGAAATGTAATTGTACATCAGAAAGCTGGAACTACTGATGAATATACTTTGAATGTAACATGACATGGATTCGAATATCTGCTTAAACAGGGTGTGGACGGAGAAAGAATACGTACAACAATGACTTAACGACTATAATGGGAATAGTGACTGTAAAAAGAGTAATCTCGCTGAGAGAGAAGCATGCTGGGATTTTTATTCAACATATAGATTAAAAGCAGGTACCGGTCGTAAAGAGACTGTGTTCTGGGAGCTGTGTTCTGAAATTCCTGTATTCCTCAGATAAGGGACTTCGTTTACATCAACAGAAACATTGCATCTCTGATTTATATAGCTGCTATGTACGTGATATATAAAAATCAATTAAGTGAATAGGCGTCTTTGAAAAGTAATTTCAGTGAATGTTTGAGCCATGTGATCGGTTTCTGGTTACACAATTGACTGGGTGACAGATAATCTTCAGGAGGCGAGTGGAGAATTATGGATAAAAAGCCATGAGTCATTTGTTTGGCAGCAATAACTCAAAGAGACCGAGCATCGCAAGTAGACTTGTACCCTGAAGGATGCTTCAGAGAAGGGGAAAATAGATCCTACTTTGAGAATATTTCTTGGCCAATATTTTCCTCATCTGGGTACCATCTATTTTCAGCTAAATAGTTAAAGTCCACACTTAATTAAAGTTGATGTTCAGTTAAAATTAAACTGCAGTTTAAGAGTTAAAGTTCAGTTGAAAGTTGATGTTCAGTTGGTTGAAGTAGAGTGAAGATTTAATGAGTTGCAAATATTTATCTTTGAGTTGGTACCAGAAATGTTAAATAAATAAATAATTGAATTGCTGTCCTTGTTTGCTTCAAGGTGGGGAGGTGCACGCCAGAGGGGGGAGGTGTGGGCCAGAGTGGGTGTGTGTGTGTGTGTGTGGAGGTACCGTGCCAGAGGGGGAATATGTGTGCCAAATGAGGATGTGTGTGATAGAGAGGATGTGTGCCAGATGAGAATGTGTGTGTCAGGGAAAATGTTTGTGTACCAGAGAGAATGCTTGTTTGCCAGAGGGAATGCGTGTGCAGAGAGGACGTGTGTACCACAGAGGGTGTATATGGCAGAGCAGATGTGCGTGCCAGAGAGGATGTGTGTGCCAGTCAGGCTGTGTGTGACTGGAGAGGATGTGTGCGGGAAAGGATTTGTGCGAGAAAGCTGATGTGAGATATAATTCAAGACATGAATTTTTTTGGGGGAGTGGAGTTTGGAAACTTGCAAATGGCAAACATCTGAGCGGATTCTGAGGAGAAATAAGCAAACAGTATCTTGTGTGCTGATGAGGCCTTCATAATTTCCTGCAATTATACATCGTCATTCGTGTTATTCTTAGAACTTGTATCTGTTGGGTGACCTAAAGGAGGAGTAAAGGTGTGGTTTACTATAATCTATTTTTCATTGTTTAATAAATGTTACTTTCTTGTTGCTAAAATGAAGTAGTGGTTCTATGACTCTGTTAGTCCATGTTTTTTTTTGTTTTGAAAAGTTGTAATTCTTTGAGCCAGAGTTTAATTCTGGGACCATCCCATCCTGTTATAACATCAACTGGAATTGTTATAGAAGTAGGGACCTGCCATAATTTCAAAATGTTGAGAAAGGGTAATTGGATTCGTAGTAAAAATTCAGTGGAAATTTTCACATGTGGAAGGCCAGTTACCGGATACTGAATGATAAAATTATTGTGGTGTTTATTGTACCACGTTTAGAATGCAAAATGCCACTGTGAATTGCTAAACCACTCCTGAAAATGGAAGGATTAACAGTGATGGGTTTACAGAAAGTATTAAGACTTAGTTAACTGAATTGGCAGATAATTTGGAAAGAGAGTGACTTGTTGGGTAAAGGAAAGGTGAAGATTATTGAAAGTCTACTGAAATATTTAAAATTTCAAGGGTTGCCTGACAGGCAACTTTCAAAAAGTGGGGAATTTGGACACAAGAGGAAGCTGGATAAATTAATCGCTACCAACTGCACATTGATCTGTTCAAGCCAAACAAAGGTCCATTACCATCCAGTTATTAAATAACCTCCAAATGATTACTGCTTATAGACATAGACATAACAAGAGCCAAACTATAAGACAGAAGAGAGAAGAACGCGAAGTGCTTATGGAAGAAGAAAAAAAGCTAGAATTCGCTACCCCTGTCTGCATGGTAGCATCAGGGTTATCTAAGCACCACATCCTGTATTCAGAAGTCTGAGCTGAACCCCATGCTGATCGATCTGAGAAAAATCAGGTATGAAAAGGTCTGGGCTGAGCACTTTCCTGAACTGACAACATTCAGAAATTCTGTAAATGGCCTTGAGAAAAAAAAATGTTAATTCAATCTCAGAACTCGAACAAACTGTCAGCGGATTTTCAAAGCAGTTATTGGAGTATGAGAACAGAATTAGAAAGTTTGAGGATAACAACATAAGTAATGACAAGCTACTCTTTCATTTACTTGATCAAAATAGACAGAGACCAGATATGAGTACCTCGAAAAAAATTCAGGAGACAGAATCCCCTGTGAATATGTGGAGTCTCAGAAAACTCAGAAGGCAGGGATATTACCATGTGGTCAAAAGCTCTTTCAATGAACTAGAGAAACTGCCAGTCGATATTCTACTACAAATAGAGCGGGATCATAGATTGCTGTAACAAAAGCCATTGGGTAGTAATGGACCCCTGAGATAATTTGTGGTAAAATCGCTCAGATTCCAGACAAAATATATTCTCACCAAGGCTTGAAAAATCTCCAATTGAAAGGAAGGCAATTCATGCTAGATAATGATGATTCGCCACATCTGGAGCGGTAAACGTGTGAATATACAGCTATTAAAAAGCAGCTTAGGGAGAGAAGCACATTACCTGGTGAGGCTGAGAGCCCACCTCAAAGATGCAAGCAAAAGCTTTTCATCTGCATTGGAGGCTGCAGAGGATTTGCAATATCTGGGCATCAGTGTGAGCTGCTTGGAGGGTAAGCAGCTGGAGACAACCTTGCACCTTGTTATTTGCTGATATCATTTTCCAAATGACTGAGATCTATTTTTTTAGATGCACTTTGCTTTATTCAGTGATGTTCAGAAAGTTTTAGCCATTTCATATAATGGGTGGAGATATGAACACTTTGATGGGCAGGGGAACCAGCCTTAGCTGACCGTATCCATGGATACAGCAATGCTTAATGGAAGAGTTAACTCACGTGGCTTATCACCAATGGAGCTGTAGGCCTCAGTCGAAAGATATGCTCTGGAGATTTATTATTATATTCAAGTAGACATTTAATGGGTTGAATAATGAGCCACTTTTATTGGTTTAAGCACATTTGGTTTTTAGTATTTGAAAATGGATCAAATTTGCAGTTAAACTTTTTAATGTATATAGTTTTTATCTGACAGTAATCCCAGGGGAACCATATAAAAGCCATTGTATTGGCAGTACATGTTTCTTTTTCTCCTTCCCCCTCTCTCAATGCTTTCTTTTCTGATATCAGGCTACTTGCTATCTGGATACTCCGGTCAGATTAATTAAATGCAGATTATTATAGATGTGTTCAAGGTAATTAGAATTTAAAAGGGTAATATAAATCTCTTAATGGAAAATGTTCTTTCAGCTGAAATATCAAAGCTGCAAAATTGCATTTTTAAAGGATACACGTTTGTCAGATAAAGATCATAGTAGCTGGGCAGATCACCCATCAAGGGAATAAGGGGTTTAGCAATCTTATTTCACAGACTGGTGAAGTTTTGTGCCCACTCACAAAATACACACAATGAAGGCGAATTCGTTTTGCATAACAGAGCAGTAGAAGGCTGCTCATTCATGGGCCCCAAATGAGAATGATCCACAATTCATGAAAATTATCTTCAAGCTTATCTTAGCTAAATGGACAGGATTGTTCTTATTGGGTGAGACTCGAATTGTGTTCTGTCCCAAATGGGAGACTGGCTCTCAGCATCATCAAACCCGTGCTCCAATACAAGCAAATCACTGAGAAATCATGTTACTGAGGCTGGGCTACTGGACATATGGAAGCTTCTGCACGTGAGTAACAGAGACTTTACATTCTACTACAAAACACACTCCTTTCATTCTTGCATTGACTATTTATTTACAAGCAAGTCAGAGTCTGATAGAATCATTGACAGTGATATTCTCGCTTTAACTCTCTTTGATCGTAAGTCCACAGATTTGTGATCTGGGCCAAAAATCTACTGCAAAGTGATGGTGTTTGAATGCATCATTCTTAAATGATTGTGAGAAAATAATTACAATGTTGTTTGTAACTCAATACTGTCCCTGACCCTATGAAACAGCGTAAAGAAACTTTTAAGAGGCTGCATCATATCATTTACTTGCTCCAAAAGGAAGAAGAATAAATTAAAGTGATCAAATGCAAAAAGATAATTCATAATTTACAACAGCAACACAATAAGCAGCAGTTATTAGCTTTGATGGTCTCCCTCAAAGGCTCACCGAGCTCTCGATAATTTACTTTTCGAACAAGTTGAAGGGTGTTTATGAGTTGCAAAACAGAGACATTACGAGCATGTTAACAGGGAGAGCCTTTATATGGGGAGGAAGCCACCTGGTCCATCGAGTCTGTACCAACTCTCCGACAGAACATCCCACCCAAATACTTCCCCGTAACTCCACATATTTACCCCCACTAATTCCCCTAAATGGATTAGTTAACTAAGGATTTGAAGTATTTAAAGAATAAACTTGAAAAAAAAAACAAACTTGGCAATGGTTCAGTGAAATATTCGAAGTATTTATGGACTATTAAGCACACACAATAAGAAAATGGGGTTCTGATAATTCACACTTGGATAAGTGAAAAAAGATGATCGGGAAAAACAGGAATGCAATGTGAACGTTGGGATGAGATCAGCCATGGATTTGTTCAAAGGCGCAGCAGTTCAGATGGACCAAGAGGTCAACATTTGCTCCTAATGCGTACGATTGTATAAATTGTAAACTTGAACCTATGCGGAACAGATGAGGATGGATGAAAAATTCAAACAATATTTAACCCTGATTCAGAGACTTCGATTTTCTGATTCCTGAATTCTGACAACTAATTATTCAGATTCGTAGAAATGAAATAATTGGTTTCAATCTTCATTGTCATCACTTACCTTTTAGGTTATTGGGTATTTCTGATAAATCTTGTGGGATGTTCATGTAAACAAATGCATCAGGATCTGATTAAAGGAATTACAAGCATGAAATCAGCAATGTGCAATGTCAGAAAAATCTGCAATATTTAATTCACTGCGTGATTTTACTGTACCAAGTGTCAGTAATTCTCTCAGTATTTTATCCAACTTTGGTAACCCACGGTGCATTTCCGCAAAGGATTCCCACATCACCCTGAGAGCCCGAGAGCCTTTCTCTATCACCAGATCCAGGAGAAGTTTGGAACACTCCGCTGGATTCCCATTGTCTGTGATTTCATTTATTTTCTGTAAAGAATAATAAGAAAAAACAGAGTGAAAGGTAAGCACAGAGAATGAGAAGGAAAGGATCTGTTCAGGGATTTCCCAGTTGTTTTGAGGACAGGAGGCAATCTCTACACTAGGTCCTGATTGTTCTGAACACTGAATAAAGATCACACTTTGATTCCGTCCTTAATTTTAACAACATATGCACAAGCCAAATGTTTAATTTAAAATAATTTTCAGAGAGTGAGAAATCGCAGAGAACCAACAGTAATTTCAATGGGATTAATTTCATCTGAGCTTCTGTGCTGAACAATGACATCTGATTCCTGATAGACTACATGGTCCATTTTTTTATTATGTTGTGGTAGTGTATCAAGCACATGACAGCAGTGCTGCTGCCTTGTGTGTCGATAGTGGAGGGAATGAATGTTGATGTTGGGGAGATGGGGTGTCAGGGGGCTGTTCTGTCTGGGATGCTGTCATATGTGTTGAAAGTTTTTGGAACTGCACACATCCAGGCAAATGGAGACAATTCTATCACACTCTGACTTGTGCCTTTTAGACCAAGAATACATCTTGGGGAGTGAGGTAGTGGTCACTCTCTTCAGAATCTGACCTGTTCTCCTCACCAGTATTTTGTGCCTGGTACAATTCAGTTTCAGGTCAGCTGGACTTCCCCCCCCCCCCGCCACTCCCGACCCCCCTTAGCATCGTGATCTTTGGGGATTCAATGATTGTAATGAAATTGAATTACCAAGGAGGGAGGGGTGAAATCTCTTTTGATGGCATTTATAATTGCCTGGCATTTTTGTAGCACGAATGTGACTTGGCATTAACAACCCAGGCCTGACTGGGTCCAGGTTTTCTTATATATGTGCACTAATTGCTTCAGCATCTGTAGAGTTGCAAATTGTACTGGACATAGTGCAATGGTCAGCAAACACCCTACATCTGAGATTAGATTATAAGTACGATCACTGATACCTCTTTCTCTTGCAAGAATATTGCCTTAGCCCAAAACGTTTGTAGTTTAAATTTGTTTTGGTTATTTCATGATATTTTTGGAGGGAAGTGAATTAGGACTGACATCTGTGATGCCAGAGATCGCAACAGACAGTCAAAATAGATCATCTACTGGCTACTAAAAAGAAAAGGCTGGAAAATCACAACAGGTCTGACAGTATCTTTGGGGAGAGAATAGAGCCAAAGTTTTGTGTCCAGATAATACTTCGTCAGAGCTCCGATAAAGGGTCATCTAGATCTGAAATGTTGGCTCTAATTCTCTCTCCACAAGTGCTGTCAGACCTGCTAAAATTCTCCAGGGTTTTCTGTTTGTTTCATATTGCAGCATCTGCAGTATTTTACTTTAATTCCTGCTTTCACCTACTGGGTTCTTCTGGTCAATAATGTTTGCTAATGTTTCAGCTTTATCTTATTGTACTGGAATGTTTGGACATACTGAAACATATTTCATTAAGGATGTGGATATTTGGGGCACCTAATGCTTCAGATGGTTAGTTACTCATTCACACCAGCCATGGACCAATCCGGCAGGGATGTAGAGTTTTGGATCTGATTCATTAGTTTTCAGGTCACTTTCCTCATGCTTGTTCTGCTGTTTGCTTTAAAAGCATTCCTGTGTTCAGCCTTCACCAGGCTGACACCTGTTATTATGGTACTCCTTGCCATATCAATGCCATCCCCTCCTGCACTATTCATTCACTAGGACTGATACACTGGCAATAGCACAGCAGATGATATGCTGGGCCATTAAGGTCATATACAATTCTACTGCTCCTGCTGTTTGATCACAGTGTCCAATGGATGCATGGTTTTGACTCAATTGATCTGTACAAAATCTATCACATTTAACGTCACACAGCACCTAAAGGTGAAGTCGGAACTTTGCCTCCAACTGGAAAATTTGTTGGTCACTCTGACAAATTTGACCATGTGCATCTGAACAGACAGCCTGATAAACAGGAGGTCAAATAAGTTAAATCTTTTGTTGATTCACTCACTACTGTCTCAGACTCTATCGAGCAGCTATGCCTTTTAAGAAGTTGCCGACTCATTCAATGATGGTGACACTGAGCATGACCTGTTGATGGATATTTAAGTCCCCATCCAGAGTATATTTTCTGTCCTTACCATCCTCACTGCTTCCTCCAAACAGTGTGTCACATGGGGGAGATAGTGGGCATGGTAGCCTGAAACTAGCAGGCAATTTCATTGCTACACTTCTAATCGGATTAATGTGACTTCATGGAATTCAGACTCAATGTTGAGGATATACAGGGCAATCTGCTGCCCACTGGATGTCAAGATGCTATCACCTCTTGTGGATCTTTCCTATTAGCAGGACAGGTCATACCCAACAACAATGATGGTGGAATTTGGGACATTGTCTGCAAGTATGATGTGAAGAGTTTCATTATTTCAGGGTACTGATTCACTAGTCAGTGGGATAGCTTTCCAAACCTTAGCACTGGCCCCACGTGATGAAATTTGTAGGGTCAACAGGGTTAGGAATGTAATTGTAATTTCTGGGTGAATCTTTCAGTTTCAATACTCTTAGACTTTGCAGCCATTTAATAAAACTGAGTTGCCTGTTCCAAAGAGGTAATCACATTGTTTTCGAGCTGGGCTCACACGTAGTCCAAGCAAGGACAGCAGATCTCAGTCTACAAATGACATTATTGATTGGAATAGGTTTTTACATTAATGGATAATGTTTTCATGGTCAGCACTATGGAAACTAGATTTCAATTCAAGATGTATTAGTTGATTTTCATTTCCAAAATATACTGTACTGGGATTTTGAAAGCATATGCCCACAGTATTCTCTCACATCATTAGTCAACGACATTATCTATATTGGGGCAGGAGTGTAATAATAATTTAGCAACAAGTGCAGGTTAGAGGATGTGAATTCTGCAACGATTATCTGGGCATATGTAGAAACATGGAAACCAGGAGCAAAAGTAGAACATTTATGCTCCGCCACTCATTGAGATCATAGCTGACCATTATCTCAATAAGAAATCTCACAAGACCAGCTTAAAGTCCAACAGGTTTATTTGTAGCAATGCCACTAGCTTTTGAACAGATTGTTCCTTTGTCAGGTGGATGGGAGTTCTGATCACAAACAGGGCACAAAGAAACAAACTCAGTTTACATGAAGAATGATTGGAATGATCACAGTTGCAGCTAATCAATGTCTTAAGCTGGTGTTTGTACTGTTTTCACCCCAGTCCAACGCCAGCATTTCCACATCACATCTACCTCAATGCCATATTCTTGCTTTTTTTGTGTATCTTTTAAAAATGAATTTCTTTCTTGAATGTATTCAGTGACTTGGCCTCCAGAACCTTCAATGGCAGAGAATTCCACAGGTCCACTACCTTTTAAGTGAAAAAAAATTCTCCTCCTCTCCTAAAAGGTCTCCCAGATTCTAAGACTGTGACCCCCACCCACCCCGATTCTAGATTACCCAAATTTACAAAATGTACCGTGTGTGTGTAGTCTGTCCACTGCTGTTAGACTTTTATACATTTCAGTCAGATTCCTCTCATCCTTCTGAACTGTAGTGAAACTGGCAAACTTGAACAAATCCCTTCTCTTTGGACAGTGCAGCTAACTCTTGTGTCAGCTTCTGCCATATTCTCTCTATGAAAAACAGAACCCTTTCAATACGACAGTTGTGGTCTTGCCAAGGAGACGTACAGCTGCAGATGGACATGTCTAATTGTGATCAGAACTCATTTTGCAATGAAGGCAAAATTCCATTTACCTTCCTAAATGCTTGAGGCATTTGCCTGTGCACTTCACTGATTGGTGGACAAGGATACCCAGATCCCTCAGGCTGTTCATGCCTCTGATTATTTCACCATTTAAATAATACTCTGTTTTTCCACACCACAGTGTCTAACCTTACATTTAGTGGCAATTCCACTGAATCTGCCATTCACTTATCTGCTCACCCACTCACCTTCCCCAAATCACTTGTCCTCCAATCCCACCCAGTATTGTTTCATTCGTAAATTTAAAACTGTTACATTTGGCTCCCTCATCCTGATCATTTATATGTTTTGAGAAAAGCTGGATATGACACTCTGATACCAGAGATACCAAACAAGTCACTGCCTGCCATTTATTCTCATTCTCATCTTCTTGTGTATAAATTTGGATCCACATTAACAAATTATCCCCGAACCCGTGTATTTTGCCCACAGATTTGTTATGAGGAATCATATCAAAAGCCTTCTGAAAACACAAATGCGATTCTTCTCTGAAGTACTCTACTAATTACGTCCTCAGAAAACTAACAATTTTTAAAGCATTATTTGCTTTTTATAAACCTATGTTTTTTTTTGATCCTGTTAATGTTTTTGAACAGCTTTTTAAATTTTTTTTCTGGGAACTTCCCCACTACTGGATGTCTGGCTAATTGGTTTGTAATACTCATTTTCTTCTCTTCCTACATTTTTAAATAGTGGGGTTATGTTTACAACCCTCAATTCTGTAGAAACTGCTTCAGGAGCTTATATAATTTTGGACAATGATCACCAGTGCGCCTATTTATTTGGTTCCCTAACATATTTGGAAGTTGCTTTTTCTTTTCTGTGCCCACTTTTGTGATGACAGAATGAAAGTTTACGTTCAAGTTATCTGCCGATTCTGTATTTTCCATTATAATTTCCTTCTTCTGATAATAAGGAACATCTATTGTCTTTAGACTTTTTTTGCATATTTACAGAGGCTTTTACTGTTAGTTCCTACTTGTCTGTAATTTTAATCTCATAATCTAATTCCTCTGCTGGATCATTTTTTAAATTTCTTTTTGCTGAATTCAAAAGATTTCCCATCATCAGCCTTGTTGTCTTTCCATGCCAATTTTATAGGACTCCACGTTGGTTTTAATATATCCCTAATTTATTGAATAAGCCAAGTTTGAGTCACATTTCATCAGATTTTTTTTGTGCCAGGCAGGAAGTAAGTATTATTATAATTCATGAAAATGTTGTTTAAATATAACCATTTCCAATCCACCATCAACCACTTTCATAAGGCTCTACCGTCTATCCTTGCTAATTCGCTTCACATACACTCTTAGTTTTATTTGTTTCAGATTCAAATATTTAACTCTCAAACTGAATGAAACACTCTGTCATTTAATGGGTGTTCTTCTCCAAGGGAACTGGACAGGATTGTGAATTAATCCGTCATTACTCTTTGAACAGTATCTGGTTTAGAATAACCTGTTTGCTGGTTGGCTCCTTAATGTATTTGTCTAAGAAAAACACCTCCTCTACTATACCATTGCTAGTTCACTTGTCAAATCTATGTGTAAATTTAAGTCATCCATGATGTCAGTGGCACCCTTATTGCATGAATTCTGGATTTTGTGTTGAACACATCAACTTCTACAACCCACATATGCTGCAGCATTCCATGACGTCAGATCAACACCATCAATTAGGAAATAAATGAATAAATAATGGCCTGGATGGTGACACGCACATCCAGGGAAGAATAAATGAAAGAAAGAGAAGCTCATTCTGTTGATATCGGGGATTAAGGAGAAAGAGGTAAGGAATATTGGTTGTATGCAGTTTTAACATTTCAATATTAAGTTGTCATGCAGTCAAAACCAAGGATGTTACCAGAGTTGAGCAATTATTGTTAATGTGAGAATTTGTGAATTTTGGAATAATTCCACTCAAGCATGGTTAAATTTGCATGGCTAATGCACCTAACCATCCCATCTTTCGGACTGTGGGAGAAAGCTGAACAGCCGACAAAAACACAAAAACTCTGCAGAATGGTTCCAAAGTAGTTAGCAGTGCTGCCTCATAGTACCAGGGACCTGTGTTCAATTTCCGGCTTCGGTCACTGTGTGGAATCTACAGTCTCCCCGCGTCTGCATGCGTTTCTTCCGGATGCTCTGGTTAGGTGCATTGTAATTTTCATGAATTACAACAGTGCTTACTCCCTAAATTCACCCTCAGTATACTGACAAGCTGCTGGAGTGTGGCAACTAGAGGACATTCACAGTTACTTCTTTGCAGTGTTAATGCAAGCCTACTTTTGATAATAATAAATAAACTTTAAAACATGGAGACCATGCAGATGCCACATAGACAATGACTCAAACCAGGAATTGTTTGAGAACCTGAGTTTTCAGCACTGTGAGGCAGCAATGCTAACCACTGTGCCACTTTGCCATCCCCCACTCCAAAGTATCTGCCACTTTAAATCACTGGCAATGATTCATTTTATTTCTGCCACTTAGTGGGAAGAGGCTAGTGGAATGCAAATTTTCCATATGGATTTGTCCGGTTTTGGGCAAAGGGGATAGACATTTTTTACATGTTGTTGAGTAGATACCAACATTGTACTTGTACTCGGGCAATTGTCTTTTCAGGGGAACAGCAAGAGCGACCTGCTTCTTATCATTCAGCAAATTATATTTCCTCCAATTTCATCAGGTCTGAGATGTTAAAATGGACAAAATTACTAAACACACTATATCGTAAACTTACATGACTTTCTTTCACACCAATATGATCACATGTTGCAAACATCAGACAGAGTCTCGCTACTCCTTCAATCGCTTGTTCTATTCTATCCCGGTAGAATTTGGTCAACAGCAACAGTTGGTCATCTTTACAGTTTGTCAAGAACTCAGTGATTTTAGAGTTTGGATCTGTGAACAGAAATTGGGAAAAAAATGAAACGCAATAAGTTCCTGACGAGGCTGTTTTAATTTCCCGTAAATTTAAACCAACCCATTGAAACATCATGTGAGCATGTTATCAGCCATCTTTTAGAAAACATCCATGATATTTATCTCATTTGTGAATAAAACCCATATAGCCAGCTGAGCTCCAAATCAATTAATACCCCTGGTTAAAAAGAAGAAATTCATCTCAAATTACCAACACCAATGACCTTTTTTGCAGGAAATGTTTGTGTTTAGAAGCACGATCCAATTTCATTCCTGAAAGACATTGCCTTTATTTTAAATGCAATCGCCATGCCAGGATTGGTCTATTCAGAAGCTTGCCTCACTTGTAACATAACTTCTATCCCTACATGTTCTTGTCTTCTGGACATTAAATTGTTTGTTTCACTTTTTGCTTCCTTTTTATTATATTTAAACAATCTATATTCAGGAATTCCCAAGGTCCTGGAGAGTTTCCAAGTTTCTAGATTTTCCAGGTTTGGAAAGGGCCCTGTTCTATCCATTATTGAAAGTGGACGATCTGATATTTGACAGCTTTTTAATCTATTTGCCACAAACGAGCCAATTCACTTAATTTACTAACATCTCTTTGCAGAGAGACTTGGACAAGTTGCAGAGCTGGGCCGAGAGGTGGCAAATGGAGTTTAGTGTGGAAAAGTGTGAGGTAATGCACTTTGGCAGGAATAATAAATGTGTAGAGTATAGGGCTAATGGTAGGATTCTTAATAGTGTTGATGAACAAACGGATCTTGGTGTATTTGTGCATAGATCCCTGAAAGTAGGCAGTCAAGTCGATAAGGTTGTTAAGAAGGCATATGGAGTCTTAGCTTTTATTGGTAGGGGGATTGAATTTCGGAGCCGCAACGTCATGTTGCAACTGTACAAAACTCTAGTGCGGCCGCACTTGGAGTATTGTGTGCAGTTCTGGTCCCCACATTATAAGAAAGATGTGGAGGCATTGGAGAGGGTACAGAGGAGGTTTACCAGGATGTTGCCTGGTATGGAGGGCAGGTCTTATGAAGAGAGGCTGAGGGATTTGAGGTTGTTTTCGTTAGAAAGAAGGCGGCTAAGAGGAGACCTTATTGAAACATATAAGATGATTAGAGGTTTAGATAGGGTGGACAGTGATAGCCTTTTTCCTAGGATGGAGAAAGCTAGCACGAGGGGACACAGCTTTAAATTAAGGGGTGATAGTTATAGGACGGATATCAGAGGTAGGTTCTTTACCCAAAGGGTGGTTCGGGAGTGGAATGCCCTGCCTGCAGCAGTTGTAGATGCGCCAAGTTTGGTGGCGTTTAAGAGGTTAGTTGATAAGTATATGGAAGAGAAGGGAATGGTTTAGTTTGGAGGGTCATTGCTTTTTATATTGGTCGGCGCAACATCGAAGGCCGAAGGGCCTGTTCTGTGCTGTAATGTTCTATGTTCTATTGCCAGCTATACTGACTACAATGTTTCAATAACTTGTGTCATAATCAGTTTGAATATTCAATTTTTTATTCCATGATTTAGGCTGTCAATAAATTTGGTTAGAAATTCATAGAATCATAGAAATCTACAGTACAGAAAGAGGCCATTTGGCCCATCGACTCTCTACCAACCAATCCCATCCAGGCTTTACCCCCATATTCCTACATATTTTACTTGCTAATCCCTCTAACCTATGCATCTTAGGACAGTAAGGGGCATTTTTAGTATGGCCAACCAACCTAACCCGCACATCTTTGGGCTGTGGGAGGAAATCAGGGTATCTGGAGGAACTCTGTGCAGCCACGTGGAGAGTGTGCAAACTCCACTCAAACAATGACCTGAGCCGTGAATTGAATCCAGCTCACTGGAGATGTGAAGTAGCAGTGTTAACCATTGTGCTACCGTGCTGCCCATAATTGTGAGCCTAACACAGTTGCTTCTGGAACACAACAAGTTGTATCCTGACAGTCAGCCTAAACATCCATTTATCTAATCTCTATCTCTTGATTTTCCACCAATTTCACAATGAGGACAAAAAAAATCCTTCAAATGCATGACAGAAATTTAAAGAAACTCTGTCCAAATGCATTCTAAATGTCCATGATCGACTCGCATTAGACATTACTTTCAGCACAACTTCATTATATCAGTTTAATTGGTTTATGATTTGCTGCCACTATATTCTTCTCTGTCCCTTGTGTGAGCTACAGGTTCATGATTGAGGTCTGGATTCATTAACAGGAAGACGAAAACTCGGGAGTATTTTCTGAACCTACCATTGTCCAATGTCAAACTTTTTGAAGATATTGGACAAAGTTCACTGTTGAATCCTTCAGCCATTTTTATGGCAGGTGTTTTCGACTTTGGTGCTCTGAAATAAACAAATCCAGGATTAAATGGAAACTGTGAAGTGAAAATGTTTTGATTGTATCTTTAAGCAGCAATGTGATTTCCAAAATTTAAATGGGTAATATCTTTTAGTATTTACAATCTCACAAACAGTACGTAGTTACATATAACGAGTAGATCTGAAGGTGACCCCACAACTTTGATACTGTTTGTGCTGCCTCTTCAAAACAAAAAAAATCATCTAGATCTCATTTGTCCTTGAAAATCCCTGGCCCATGTCCAGCCTTCTCCAAAACACACAATGATAACTTTACCTGTTAAATGTAGACACAACTTCCTTGGAATTTGTTTGAATGCATCTAACTAGGTTTCCACCTACACCACAATACTGAAACAGCTCTTATCAGAGTCAAGCATTACATTCTAGCAGAAATAAAATGGTCAGTGAAGTATCTTCAGCGGACTCTATGTCTCTGAAGCCTTTGTCACAGTTGACCACATGATCATCCTCTTCACTACCTTCCAGCTGGGTGGAAGTTATCCCTGTCTTTTTGTTTATCCAGTAAATCGCAGAACACATATCACTGGCATTGGTTTACCTTCCCAATCCCATTCTCTGGAGTCCCACTGTGTGGGCTATCTGTTCCTCATAAATATATTGCTCCTCAGCAAATAAAAAAAGTGTTCCACATGTAAGATGGTCTTACGAACTGCCTTGGGAAACTTGCTTCTTGTATCCTAACTTGCACCATGTCTCATTAACCCCAGATCCTTGTACACTATCTGGAACCTCAATCAAACTTTTTCAAATATTTCCACTGACTCACACTTCCCAGCTAGGTATTACAGTCCAGTCTTAGATCTTGGCAATATTTCAGCACTTCTGAAAGTTTGACCAGCCCTTGTTTGAATTCTTCTACACATGGGCACCTTGCCTTCAGCTGCCAAGAGATTACGCTCTGTAATACTCATCCCAAACATCTTCCAGCCTGTGGAACCTTTTCTTGAATTGGGACACTCATTAAGAGTTATGGATCTGAACAAACTGGTTTAGGTTTGGAAACATTGGGTGGTAGAGTGACTCGTACTACTGTCTCACATCTCCAAGGACCTGCCTTTGATTCCCGGCTTGGTCACTGTCTGCGTGAAGCCTGCGCGTTCTCATTATGTATAAAACATAGAACACTACAGCACAAACAGGCCCTTCGGCCCACAAGTTGTGCCGAACACATCAAAACCTACCCAGCCATAGACCTATCTATAACCCCCAATCCCATTGGATCCCATATACTCATCCAGAAGTCTTTTAAAAGACCCCAGCGAGTTCGCCTCGACCACCACCGACGGCAGCACCATTCACTCACCACCCTCTGAGTGAAAAACTTTCCCCTAGCATCCCCTCTGTTCTTGCTTCCCTGCACCTCAAATCTGTGTCCTCTCGTCGCGACCATTTCAGCCCTGGGAAATAGTCTCATTATGGGTTTCCTAAGGCTGCTCCAGTTTCCTCCTGGTCCAAAGACGTGTGGCTTAGATTAATTGGTCATGCAAGATTGTCCCTTAGTGTGGCGGAATGTGTTAGAGTGATTAATGGGGTAATCACGCGGGGTTGTGGGGATAAGTCTAGGGATAGATCCCTAGGATTCTCTGGGAGGCAAGAGAGGCGATTGCAGATCTTTACGGGATGTTGCCTGGTATGGAGGGCAGGTCCTATGAAGAGAGGTTGAAGGATTTGAGGTTGTTTTCGTTAGAAAGGAGGCGGCTAAGAGGGGATCTTATTGAAGCATATAAGATGATTAGAGGTTAGATAGGGTGGACAGTGATAGCCTTTTTCCTAGGATGGAGAAAGCTAGCACGAGGGGACACAGCTTTAAATTAAGGGGTATGAGTTATAGGACGGATATCAGAGGTAGTTTCTTTACTCAAAGAGTGATTAGGGAGTGGAATGCCCTGCCTGCAGCTGTTGTAGATGCGCCAAGTTTGGTGGCGTTTAATAGGTTAGTTGATAAGTATATGGAAGAGAAGGGAATGGTTTAGTTTGGAGGGGCATTGCTTTTTATTTTGGTCGGCACAACATCGAAGGCCGAAGGGCCTGTTCTGTGCTGTGTTCTGTGTTCTATGTTCTATTATGTTCTATTATTTTTGAGGGGTTTCTAGGTTTCCTTCGTTGTACTTCTTTTGTATCTTGGGATACAGCATTAAGTAGGCAGAATACCAGGGGAAAATTTAAAAGTCAAAACACAATCTCTGTAAAGAGATTCAATCTCTATCCCAGACCTTGCAATGTCCTCTCATGCTGTTGGACCTGGCATACTCACCTTCCATGGAAACCAGCAGTAAAACTGGCCACAGAAAATGTGCAAATTGTCTGAAGGAGAACCCCACTGAATCTTGTCTTCCTGGATCCAATAATAGCCTACAGGCCAAAGAAGGAATGGGAGGGGCTTCCCTCCTCTTAGTGCACATCTTCACTTCCATCACTCCTCCCCTTTGCTTCATCTACTGCAACATTTTGAACGCTCAACCTGGGATTGCATCTATCTGAATGACAATGTTGAAGGGCAGAAAGTGGGGAGAGTGAGAACCATGGCAACAGTCTCCCCAGGTTACACACTGTCTGATCACACTCATTTCATTCTGTCTGGTTTCCACACTAACTGAATATAGCGACTCCACTCCTCGCCAGCTTACACACATTTTGATTGTACTAACTCCATCCTCTCGGGTTACACAATGACTGATCTCACTGACTCTTATCCTCCTCCGGTTAGCCACTGTCTGATCTCAATGACTACATCTTGACTGGTTAACAAATTTTCTGATCTTACTGGCTCCATCTACCTACAGTCATGTAGTGTCTGATCTCACTGACTCCATCCTCCTCAGGTTAAACACTATCTGATTTCACTGACTCTATTTTCCCCATGTTACACACTGTCTGATCTCACTGACTCTATATTTCCTGGGTTACACACCTTCTGATCTCACTGACTCCATCCTCCTCACGTTACACACTGTCTGATCTCACTGACTCCATTCTGCCCGAGTTACACACTGTCTGATCTCACTGACTCCATCCTCCCTGGGTTACACACTGTCTGATCTCACTGACTCCATCCTCCTTGGGTTACACACTGTCTGATCTCACTGACTCCATCCTGCCCTAGTTACACACTGTCTGATCTCACTGACTTCATCCTCTCCGGGTTACACAATGACTGATCTCAATGACACTATCCTCCTCCAGTTAGCCACTGTCTGATCTCAATGACTGTATTTTGGCTAGTTAACAAATTTTCTGATCTTACTGGCTCCATCTACCCAGTGTCACTTAATGACTGATCTCACTGGCTCCTTCCCCCTCAGGTTAAATACTGATTTCACTGACTACCTTCCCCAGGTTACACGCTGTCTGATCTCAATGACTCCATCCTCTCCGAGTTAGACACTATCAACTCACTGGCTCCATCCTCCCTAAGAAATGCACTATTTGATCTCACTGACTCCGCCCTGCCCATGTTACACACTACTTGATCTCACAGGTTCCATGCACTCATGGTTATACACTGTCTGATCTCATTTGCTTTAGCTTCCTCAGTTTGCACACCGTCTGATCTCATTGACTCCATTTTCCCTGGGTTACACCATCTCTGAGCTCACTGACTTCATCCTCCCCGCGTTACACACAGTCTGATTTCATTGACTCCATCCTCCGTGTAACAAAATCTCTGATCACACTGACCCCATTCTCCCCGGGCTGCACACTGTCTGACCTCACAGATCTCATTTGTCCCATCCTCTCCTTGGTTACATAATCTCTGATCTCACAGGCTCCATCCTCCCCAGGTTACACACAGCCTGACCTCACGGAATCCATCCTCCTGTAGGTTTATACCCTCAAACCAACATTTTCCATTCACTTTCACCTTAAAGTAAATCACCGTAGAGCTTTGCGCAATTGTACCCCTAGCAAAGCTGACCTGTTCCTGTTATGTTTAATGATTGATGTGCACGCGCGTACATTCCCCAGTTCCTGTCCTCAATGAGAATTGTACATCTTACTTTTTTTATTGTCTCTCCATTTTCTTCCAACCAAAATGCATCCATTTGCACCTCAATGCAAAGAATTATAGCTATCAACTGTATGCCCACTTTAGCAACTTGTCTACTGTCATGTGAGTATACTTTTAAGAAAGCTTTTTTTTTAAACCTGCATCTTACAGATTCAGCACTGTCATTGGGGGTGGAGCTAAGCTGTGGCACTCAGGTGATAGGTTTGTTCTTCCTTGGGGCTTTTAGGTTTGTTTTGGAAAGCAGTTTAGTAGGAAGTTAAAAAGCAGTCTTTCTCTCTCATTTTTTTCTTTGTTTGATTCTGCCTTAAAGAAGCTTTGAGTTAGGGAAAACACATTTTCTGACTTTTTCTTAAGGGATTTTCAGCATTCAAACTAGCAGGCTGGATTCCTGTAACGAGTGGGTATTAACTTTGTTTGTAGGGTCTTGTGTGTCGGATGTTGTCTTTGATTGAAAGACATCAGAGATATTACCTTTACAGTTATATATTAT
Organism: Sphyrna mokarran; assembly: GCA_024679065.1. Classification (NCBI taxonomy): domain Eukaryota; kingdom Metazoa; phylum Chordata; class Chondrichthyes; order Carcharhiniformes; family Carcharhinidae; genus Sphyrna; species Sphyrna mokarran. The sequence goes on from JAGIQG010000031.1 coordinate 3,643,754, forward strand.
CGTGGTTGCTGTGTTAATTGTTTGTAATTGTTAAATGTTCTTGCTATGATTCTTACTGTACATGTCAAGAATATTCTTAATTAAACACTGGTTTTAATAAAAGCTCCTCACAGGTTAACTGAGTCACACCTAAAATGAAACTTATGCTCATCCTAGTGAAATTCAACGTAAAACATAACAAGTCAGGTGAGCATCATAGAACACCGTGAAGTATCCAATCTGACTTGTAACAATACCCATTTGGACTTCCAACCTATCCTCCTCGTAGTTTACAATATTCAGCACCTTTGTCCCACAGAATTTGACTTATCCTCTGCACATCAAGATCTAGATCAGAATATATTCAAGGAAAGCATGGGTAACAATCCCTATCGCTTTGGAACACCACTACTTTTAGAACAAAAGAACAAAGAACAAAACAGCACGGGAAACAGGCTCTTCGGCCCAACGAGCCCACGCCGCCACCCCAATGTCCCCACCTCTACCCGTGATCCCTGTCCATGTTTATAGATCTATGGGTTAAAAACCAAATTTGAGACAATGTAGGGAGAATTTGTTTTGCCAATTAGCCTAAGAGCACATCTTTGGGATGTGGGAGGAAACCGGAGCGCCTGGAGAAAACCCATGCAAGCACGGGGAGAATGCGCAAACTCCCACAGACATAGGCCCAAATCCATGTATCTGCACAGTACAGCGATAGTCACTGAACTGTTGTGTTGCCCATCAGATGGTCCAGGTCAAGCATACACGAACGACGTGAAGCACTAGAATACTCTCGAAAAAGGTCCAAGAGCAGCCCTCTCACGACCCATCGCGTTTATGCCCCTCGTTAGGCAACAAGGTGGACCAAAGCACCTGTAGGATAAAAACAAGTACATCAATATCATTATCTATTTACACACTTCCCAGGGACTCCCAAGGTTCATGATCCCTATTTTAAATCAGTTTTCTATACCCCTCCATTCCCATTCTGTTCATGTGCCCACCTAAGTATTTCTTAAATAACTCCAGAGTATCTGCCTCCACCACTTTACTTGGCAGCGCATTCCATACCCCCACCACCCTGTGTGAAAAAACTCCCTCTAGCATCCAAATTATACCTTACCCCCCTCACCCTAAGCCCGTGATCCCTCGTGCTACTCGAGTCCATCCTAGGAAAAAGCTTAACCCTGTTTACTCTATCTATCCCCTTCAAAATCTTGTACACCTCTATCAGATCTCCTCTAAGTCTACGTCTTTCTAAGGAAAACAGTCCCAATTTGTCTAATCTCTCCTCATAACTCAGAACTTCCATACCAGTCAGCATCCTGGTAAACCTCCTCTGCACTCTCTCCAGCGTCTCCACGTCCTTCCCGTAGTAAAGCGACCAGAACTGCCATTTATCCATCAAACGTCACCCTCTGCTTCTAATTTTTCAGACATTTCTTTCTTATCTACGTTGCTAATGTCCATTTCATTCTATGAACGACAACTTTTCCTCACATGTCCTCTGCATTGTTTTATATCCAATGTCTTCTTATAGTACATGTACACCATATCAATAGCAGTGTTCTTCTCAAACGTTCAGTTTGTTTCTTCCCAAAATAAATTCCAAAAACTTTTTTTTAAAAGCAGGATTTATCTTTACAAATGCGTGCTGGCTTTTCCCACTCAACTCACGTTTTTTACCCCGGGTGACTGCTATTTCTGTTGCAAATAATTATTTTGTGGAAGTGAGTCCCAAATGGTGACAATCCCAGTATGGTGATTTCATATGAGCCGTCACCAGCATGCCTTCTAATTCTATCTTTTACTCTCATTCTGTGCTTTAAAAGCTCTGTCACACGATCCTTGCCTTCTCCCCCATAAACTCTATGAATGGTATGCTTTAGCTGTATTGTGCTCAAGAAACAATATATTTTATTACATTCCAATACATGTGCAAATAATAAATGAAATATTAAACTAAATAGCCTGTAGTTGAATGGATGATCCTTAAAACCCTTTTTCTTGAGCAAGGCTGCAACATTTGCAATTCTCCAATCAGAATCTAGTGAAACCGAAAAATTACAGACAGCACCCCCTTGCAATTTCCATTCTCATTCCTTAAATATCCTTTATCACATTTCACCCGTCACCAGTGTCCTATCAAATTTCAGCACCAATAATCTATTTAATACTTCCTCCTTATCAATTCTGAATGCTCTTGTGGCAGTGTATTGTATTCCAATAGCCTTCAGAGCAAAAGCCTCCTTGGTAATGGCAGACAAAAAGTTTTAATTTAATACATCATTGTGGGGACAATGGTTGGAAACCGAATTAATGCCGATCGTAGAACCGCGTCCTTTAGATGTGAACCTTTAACAAATATTTGATAAAATACCATGTACATCCATATCTGTAAAACTAAACTTACTTTAGCAGTGCTTTGCTTATTGTCTAGCTAACAACAGAAGCAATCGATAGTGATCAACAGTTTTTAATTCAATCAGATTGCAATTCAACCATTTCTTCCCTGGGGGATTTATCGTGGAACTGCCATTCCTCCTGATATACGTTAAACATCTGGGATTGTACACCAGCTTCAACAAGCTCGTAGATTGCAGCTGAACATCCATCTATAAAGTGCCGCCAGAACAGCAAATGTTGGGTGTCTGGAGACAGATTGTTGCTTGTCACATGAAACTTAATTCAATGGCTAGAAGTTCAAATTGCTGCTGTTTTGCAAGAAGTATGAACCACAATGTTACAATTTCAAGGAGGGTGCAGGATCCATTTAAGGAGGGAACTTCCTGAAGGTTTACATCACTAAAAATCGTGGAAGATGATAAGACTGATAGAGTCTGTTCATTGTATACACACATACATATAGAACAGGAGATGGCCCTCGCACATGCAGTACTACTCAGTTAGATCAGTATTCTTAACACTATTTGCACAGATAGCTATTGAAATCTAACATATAACCAGCTAAAAATGTCTTGGAAACTATCAGTTACCAAACTGGAGCAAGTCTGATTTCCCACCAACCTAAAAGGAAACACCCAAATTATTGCAAGTAATCATATATCTCATTATATAAGTTTCTCTATTACACTTCATATACCGCCCAACTAATATTATCATCACCGATGTAAACTCGACAAATAGAACTGACAATGGTGAAGCAATTAAATGCTCCCCGCTATGTTTTTCTGTTTGATTACACATTACCATTGTAAAATAAAACCAAGCTGCGCTATATTCTTATTCAACCATTTAAAATAATGGGGCCTCATTCTAAATTGCATTTTTTGTTGTTTTTGATGACTGTTTCTTTTCAATCCGATCAACGTTCCATTTCTTCTGTGTCATTACTGGGCACATCTTCCAGGCGAGGAAATCATAATTGGTGGGATATCAGAGAGAGAAAATGTACATTCAGACCCTGGAAATCAGTGTTATCATGGTTGCTGCTCCACGTCTCACTTCATTTACGAGGCCTGCTAAAGAAAATCGTGAATACAAAAGTATCAACATTAGCCTTGGCAGTCTAATTTTATCAGCTTGCATAGACCTCTTTTGACAGCTAACTACAGATATCTGCAAACCTTTTTCCAAAGAAACTTTGTCCGGTATTACTCGGATCTAATTTAACATGGAATCAGCATGGTCTTCATTCACGAGCACGTGGAAGTTTATTCCTGATATGGTTACACAATAACTTGATCAGTTATTAATCAGCCGAAATCTATTCAAAGCAAAACAGTTTATATTATTTGTAACTTATGGAACACATCATTCGTCCACCTTTTCAGCAATTCCCTAGTCATAATCATTTTGCAGACATGGATTATATTTAATAAAGCCATGTTGGATTTCTCTGATCAGTTCATATTTGGCCTTTTATACAGCAACTCAATCCTGAGGAACCAGCGCCGGTAGATTCCCTGAGCATAGTTTAAACTGATGTAGAGATGCTGGCGTTGGACCGAGTCAAGTTTCACAACACCAGGTTATAGTCCAACCAGTTTATCTGGTAGTAATTCCACAAGCTTTCGGAAATGGTGTTCCTTCATCAGGTATGTGGAAGGTTCTGGAGTGTGGAGAACCTTCCACGTACCTGATGAAGGAACACCGTCTCGAAAGCTTGTGGGATTACTATCAAATAAACTGGTTGGACTATAACCTGGTGTTGAGAGACTTCTTACATAATTTAAACTGACTTCTCTATCTCGCACACACTTAAATAATGGAGTGAGGAAATTTCCAGCCTTAAAGCAAAACTTTGAATCAAGTCAGACTTGAAAGATTATGATTACCACTTCTGTGATTCCTACAGCTATCTGTTTTTTTTTACACCCGGGATAGCAACTATCCCAAGAGATGTATGCATCATCAGGTCATTGGATTATCCATGACTAATTTAAATTATATGAATAGTGAATTTCTTCCTTGGTGCTAGTTTTTTTTTGTAATTTCAGTGTGATCACTGGTGCTTAATTTTCCTTCAAGTAGACAACGTATTCATCATTAAATCTTGATAATCATTCAATACGTCCGTCCCCTTCAGCTCTTAGGGCTTGGGTGAGAAAGTTTAACCTTGTCAGTTGTGCCACAAGCCATGTAAGATTAAAACTAACCATAACAGATAGAACATAGAACATAGAACATTACAGCACAGAACAGGCCCTTCGGCCTTCGATGTTGTGCCGACCAAAAATAAAAAGCAATGCCCCTCCAAACTAAACCATTCCCTTCTCTTCCATATACTTATCAATTAACCTCTTAAACGCCACCAAACGTGGCGCATCTACAACAGCTGCAGGCAGGGCATTCCACTCCCTAGTCACTCTTTGAGTAAAGAACCTACCTCTGATATCCGTCCTATAACTCATACAAAGATACAGATATCTTACAGATATCAACTCATACAGATGTTGGAAACTAATATTAAATAGAATGCATACATGCTGGAAAAGTATATGAAATGCAAAATAAAGAGCAAGATGAAAGAGAGAGTGTGCTGAATGACCAAAATGATGTACAATAAGTCAGAGACCATGGCTGAAGGACAGGATGAGTAGATTTGGCTGATCTAAAGAAAATGATACTGTCAAAGTTATTATAAAGAAGTGTAATAATTCAGAGAAGCCCATGTGATATGTTCCACAAAAATCATATTTGATTCATGTTTTTGAGGATGGAACAGACAGAATTTGATGGAAAATGCAATTGATATGACGTCTGTGAAATAATATTTAATAGGGTTCTTGTCAACGAATTTGATATCCCTAAAAAAAGGCCAATGGCCGCATAAATACAAAGTTAACTGAATAACATGAAATGCAGTGATGAACAGGGAATTTTGGGATGAGACAGCTGGATTACGCTCATTCAGTGAGGGCACATCATTAACTTTGTTTGGGAGCTTTATGCCACTGAAGTCCAAGAATGGCTTGGCTGCAAGCTGTCTGATCTTGCTTTGAGTCTAACAAGCAGTTTTAGACTGGGAATGAAGCTTGTGGCAGATGGGATGGTCTTCGTCTGAATCAGGCTGGGACCAGAGTCCTGGCTAATCGTATAAGCAGGACTGTAGATAGGGCTTTAAGCTAATGCGGGGGGAGGGGGAGGGGAGGGAAGAGAGAGAGAGAGAGAAAGAGAGAGAGAGAGAGAGTGGTACTATGTAACGAGGCAGATAGAATTAGGGATCTTCTTGTGAGGGACCCTCTTGGGACGATGACCATAATATGGTTGAATTTCTAATGCAGATGGAGATGAGAAACTAGCGTCCCGAACCTGTGTCCTCTGTTTGTACAGAGGGGAGTATGATAGGATGAGAACAGAATTGGCAAATGTAGATTGGGGGCGTAGACTGGTTGGTAGGACGGCTGAGGAACAGTGGAGGGTTTTTAAGGAGATCTTTTTCAGTACTCGGCAGAAATATATTGCGATGGTAAAAGGGATAAAAGCTGTAGTTATCGAAGGAAATAAAGGAGAGTATTAAATTAAAAGCTGATGCTTTGAGAGCAGCTAAAAATAATGGGCGATTAGAAGCTTGGGAAAGATTTAAAAATAACAAAGAATGACTAAGAAGGTGATAAAGAAAGGAAAGATAGAGTATGAAACTAAACTAGCTCTGAATATAAAAATGACTGTAAAAGTTTTTACAAATATATAAAGAGAGTGGCTAGAGTGAATGTTGGACCTTGGAGGATGAGAGGGGGGATTTAGCAGTGGGCGACGAGGAAATGGCTGAGGCTTTAAATAAGTTTTTTGTGTTGGTCTTCACAGCGGAGGACAGAAATAGTTTGCCGGATATTAAAGATAGAAAGATGGTAGGAGATGAGGTCCTTAATGCGATTACTGTCACTGGAGAGGTAGTACTTGATAGACTAACAGGACTGAAGGTAGACAAGTCCCCGGGACCAGATGAAATGCATCCCAAGGTTCTGAAAGAAATGGCAGAGGTGATAGCGGATGCCTTAGTAATTATTTATCAAAATTTTCTGGACTCTGGGAAAGTGCTGGAAGATTGGAAAACGGCTAATGTTAGGCCGCTGTTTAAAAAAGGTAGACAAAAGGCAGGGAATTATCGGCTGGTTAGTTTGATGTCTGTACTTGGAAAAATGCTTGAATTGGAGATGGGGGTTGGGGGGGGGGGTAAAGTGCAGCCCTTGAGGAACGTTAGGCATTTCAGTGGTCAGGGGAGTGACGGGGTGAATGGGTGGTCACAGGTGGTGAATAGTGGGCCATATTCTATGCTCTAGCATTACTTAATAACCTGATCTCTGATATTCTGCCCCTTTTAGCAAATATTTTCATCAGTACTTAGAAAGACAAGAGCTGCGGCAGGTGGTCACACTGAGGCCATGGGAGGCAGACAAGTGGGTATTGGTCAAGAAAGGAAAAGCTCGGGTGATAGAGAGCACCCCAGTGAATGTGCCCCTTCACAATAAGTACTTCTGTCTGAGTATTGCTGGGTGCGGGTGGGGGTGAGGGGGCTCACATAGAACATAGAACAATACAGCACAGAACAGGCCCTTCGGCCTTCGATGTTGTGCCGACCAAAATAAAAAGCAATGCCCCTCCTAACTAAACCATTCCCTTCTCATCCATATACTTATCAACTAACCTCTTAAACGCCACCAAACTTGGCGCATCTACAACAGCTGCAGGCAGGGCATTCCACTCCCTAATCACTCTTTGAGTAAAGAGTGGGTGAACCTGGGTGAACCAGCAGTGGCCGTGTCTCTGAAGCAAAGTCCAGACCTAACTCAGAGGGCTAAGGAAAAGGTGGAGAAAGGCAATATTAATTGGGGACTCTACAGTGAGGGAATTGGGCAGGCAACTTTGTAGAGGCAGATGGGAGTCTCGGATGGTGGTTTGCCTCCCTGGTGCAGGGATCCACGATGTCTCTGGTTGCATCCCAGAAATCCTGAGGTGGGAGGGAAAGGAGACTGAGATAGTGGTACATATTGATACCGCTGACATAAGTAGGAAGAGGGAAGGGGTCATGAAAAGAGAATATAGGGAGTTAGGTAGACAATTGAGAAGGAGGAACACAAATGTAGTAATCCTGAGATTGCTGCCTGTGCCACGGGAAAGTAAAAGCAGGAATGGAATGAGGTGAGTATGAATGTGTGGCTGTGGGATTGGAGCAGGGGCCAGATATTTAGGTTCTTGGATCATTGGGACCCCTTTTGGGGCAGATGTGAACTGTACAAAAAAGACGGGTGACACTTGAATCGCAAGGGCACCAATATCCTGGTGGGAAGGTTAGCTAAGAATACTGGGCAGAATTTAAACTGGAAAGGTTGGGAGTGAATCAAAATGAGGTGACTGCAAGCAATGTGATTAGTTTGCAAATACAGAAGAACTGTAGACAATGTAAGAGGAAGGACAGACAGGTGATGGAGAAGGGAAGCGCTCAGACCGAAGGTTTGAGATGCATCTATTTTAACGCTAGGAGTGTGGTGAGTAAAGTGGATGAGCTTATGGAGTGGATCACTGCTTGGGAATGTGATGTGGTAGCCATTACGGAGACTTGGACGTCTCAGGGACAGGACTGGGTACTTGGTGCCGGGTTTCAGATGTTTCAGAAAGGAGAGGGAGGCAAAAGAATTGGCAGTGTGGCACTATTGTGGATTAGGAGTGTCCCCCACTGTGGATTCGGCTAGATAGGGTATAGGTAGAGAGATTCTTCCAGCTTAGAAAGGATATCAAAATTAAAGGGCACCGGGGAGGGGCACACTTTAAAACAGAGTTGAGGAGGAACTTCTTCACTCAAGAGGTGTGAATCTCTTGAATTCTCTGCCCATTGAAGTGGTGGAGGCTATCTCGTTGAATATATTTAAGCCACGGGCGGTTAGATTTCTGATAGACAAGGGAATTAAGAGTTATGGGGAGTAAGCGGGAAAGTGGAACTGATACACTTCAGATCAGCCATGATCTGATTGAACGGCAGGACAGGTTCGAAGGGCTAGATGGTCTACTCCTGCTCCTTTTTCTTATGTTGTTATGTTTGGAGGAAAACATGGGTGGTCTGATTAGTAAGTTTGCAAGTGACACGAAGACTGGTAGAGGGGGTAATAGTGCCTGGTATGGAAGATCTGAGTTACGAGGAGAGGTTAGGCAAATTGGGGCTGTTTTCCTTCGAAAGACGTAGACTTAGAGGAGATCTAATAGAGGTGTACAAGATTATGAGGGGTATAGATAGAGTAAACAGGGTTAAGTTTTTTCCTAGGATGGACTCAAATAGCACGAGGGGTCACGGGCTTAGGGTGAAGGGGGTAACGGTGGTGGGGGTATGGAATGTGCTGCCAAGTGGTAGAGGCAGGCACTCTGGAGTTATTTAAGAAATACTTAGATGGGCACATGAACAGAATAGGAATGGAGGGGTATAGAAAACTGATTTAAAATAGGGATCATGAGCCTTGGGAGTCCCTGGGAAGTGTGTTAATAGATGATGATATTGATGTAGTTGTTTTTATCCTACAGGTGCTTTGGTCCACCTTGTTGTCTAACAAGGGGCATACACACAATGGGTCGTTAGAGGGCTGCTCTTAGATTTTGCTGAGAATATCCTAGTGCTTCACGTCGTTACTGTACGCTTGACCTGGACCATTTGATGGACAAAACGGCAGCTCAGTGACTATTGCTGTGCTGTGCAGATACATGTATTTGGGCCTGTGTCAGAGTGAGTTTGCACATTCTCCCTGTGCTTGCGTGGGTTTTCTCCAGGTGCTCCGGTTTCCTCCCATGTCCCAAAGATGTACTCTTTGGCTGACTGGCAGAACAAATTCTCACTAAATTGTCTCAAATTTAGTTTTTAATCCATAGATCTATAAACATAGACAGAGATCACGGATAGAGGTGGAAACATCAGGGTGGCGGCGCAAGCCTGTTTCCTGTACTGTTTTGTTCTTTGTTCTCTCTGCTTTTCATAGAACATAGAACACTACAGCACAAACAGGCCCTTCGGCCCACAAGTTGTGCCGAACTCATCAAAACCTACCCAGCCATAGACCTATCTATAACCCCCAATCCCATTGGATCCCATATACTCATCCAGAATCTTTTAAAAGACCCCAGCGAGTTCGCCTCGACCACCACCGACGGCAGCCAATTCCATTCACTCACTACCCTCTGAGTGAAAAACTTTCCCCTAGCATCCCCTCTGTTCTTGCTTCCCTGCACCTTAAATCTGTGCCCTCTCGTCGCGACCATTTCAGCCCTGGTAAATAATCTCTGAGAGTCCACCCTATCTATTCCTCTCAACATCTTGTAAACCTCTATCAGGTCGCCTCTCAACCTTCGTCTCTCCAGGGAGAACAGTCCCAGCTCCCTCAACCTGTCTTCATAAGGCATGCCTCCCAATCCAGGCAACATCCTTGTAAATCTCCTCTGCACCCTTTCAATAGCTTCCACGTCCTTCCTATAGTGAGGCGACCAGAACTGCGCACAGTACTCCAAGTGTGGTCTGACAAGGGTCCTATAAAGCTGCAGCATTACCTCCTGACTCCTGAACTCAATCCCTCGATGAATGAAGGCCAGTACACCGTAAGCTTTCTTAACCACATCCTCCACCTGGGAGGCCGATTTGAGAGTCTTATGGACCCGGACCCCAAGATCCCTCTGCTCTTCCACACAGCTAAGACTCCTACCTTTGATAGTGTACTCATTCATCCCGTTGGATCTGCCAAAATGGACCACAACACATTTATCCGCGTTGAAGTCCACCTGCCACTTCTCCGCCCAGTCTTGCATCCTGTCGATGTCATGCTGCAACTTCTGACATCCCTCCAGACCATCCACAACACCACCGACCTTCGTGTCATCGGCGAACTTACTCACCCATCCCTCCACTTCCTCATCCAGGTCATTTATGAAAATGACAAACAGCAAGGGTCCTAGAACAGATCCCTGGGGCACTCCACTGGTGACCGACCTCCATGCAGAAAGAGAGCCATCCACAACCACCCTCTGCCTTCTGCAGGCAAGCCAGTTCTGGATCCACAAGGCCAAAGCCCCTTGGATCCCATGGCCTCTCACCTTCTCAAGAAATCTTGCATGTGGGACCTTGTCAAATGCCTTGCTGAAGTCCATGTACACCACGTCCACTGCTCTTCCTTCGTCAATGTGTTCAGTCACATTTTCGAAGAACTCAATTAAGCTCGTAAGGCACGACCTGCCTTTTACAAAACCATGCTGACTATTTCTAATCAACCTAAACTTCTCCAAATGCTCGTAAATCTTGTCCCTCAGAAGCCTCTCCATCAGCTTACCAACCACTGAGGTCAGACTCACCGGTCGGTAATTTCCAGGACTATCCCTGTTCCCTTTCTTGAAAATAGGGACCACATCCGCAATCCTCCAATCCTCCGGAACCTCTCCCGTCTCCATCGATGACGCAAAGATCATCGCCAGGGGCTCTGCAATGACATCCCTCACCTCCCACAATAACCTGGGGTACATCCCATCTGGTCCCGGAGACTTGTCTATCTTGATAGCATTTAAAAGTTCTAACACATCCGCTTCCTTAATATCTACATACTCAATCTTTTCAGTCTGCCGCAAACTTGTAGTGCATCCTCCCAGATCACTTTCCACCGTGAATACTGAGGCAAAGTATTCATTAAGCACCTCTGCCATTTCTTCCGGTTCCATACAGACTTTTCCCCCTTCACCTTTTATAGGTCCTATCCCTTCTCTTATCCTTTTACTTTTCACATATTTGTAGAAGGCCTTGGGATTCTCCTTAATCCTACCAGCCAAGGCCTTCTCATGACCCCTTCTGGCTCTCCTAATTTCCTTTTTAAGCTCTCTTCTATAAGCCTTATACTTCTCTAGATCCCCAACATCTCCTAGCTCTTTGAACCTTTTATACACCTTTCTTTTCTTCCTGACTATGTTCACCACAGCCTTTGTGCACCACGGTTCCCGCGTCCTACCAAAACCTCCTTGTCTCACCGGAACGTTGTCGTGCAAAGCTCCAGACAAGCATTCCTTGAATATCTGCCACCTTCCTTCTGTGCTTTTCCCCAAGAACACCTCCTTCCAGTTTATTCGCCCCAACATCTGCCTGATGTCTTCATATTTCCCCTTATTCCAGACAAACACCTTCCTAGCCTGCCTGATCCTATCCTTTTCCAATGCAAGGGTGAAGGAGATAGAATTATGATCTCCATCCCCAAGATGCTCTCCTACCGAGAGATCCATCACCTGTCCTGGTTCATTAGCTAGTACCAGGTCCAGTACAGCCTCTCCTCTTGTAGGCTTGTCCACGTGCTGTGTCAGGAAACCCTCCTGAACACACCTAACAAACTCCTCCCCATCCAAACCCCTTACCCTTGGGATATTCCAGTCGATGTTTGGGAAATTGAAGTCTCCCATCACAACAACTCTGTTATTTCTACATCTCTCCAGTATCTGTTTCCCTATCTGCACCTCAACTTCCCTGTCACTATTGGGCGGCCTATAGAATACACCCAGCAACGTCACCGACCCTTTGCTATTCCTAACTTCCACCCACAGAGACTCCGTAGACATTCCCTCCTCGGTATCCACCTTCTCTGCAGCCATGACACTGTCCCTGATCAACAGTGCCACTCCACCACCTCTTTTGCCTCCCTCCCTGTCCTTCCTGAAGGATCTGAATCCCGGGACCTGTAGTACCCAGTCCTGTCCCTGAGACATCCAAGTCTCTGTAATGGCCACCACATCACAATCCCAAGCAGCAATCCACGCCCTAAGTTCATCCACCTTATTTACTACACTCCTGGCATTAAAATATTCCTTTTCTTAAAATTTCTCAAAATTTTCCTTTTCTCTTTACTCCTGTCTGTCTGTGTCTGCTTGCCCTGGTCTCCGTCCCCTTCTCCCTTGCATATCTAATTGCTTTTGTCTACTTCCAGAATCCCACCTCTCACATGCTGATCCCCTCACCCGGCCGCCACCCAACTGTTTCCTCTCCACTAATTGGCGTCTGTACCTCTGCCTCTCATATTGCGATCAATCAGACCGTTACCCTGGCAACAGAGGAAATCCATCAGCAAAAATAACTGAAAACAGAAATAACAAAACCAGCTTCACACACCCTCAGTTCAGTCAAGAGAAAGATTAACACAAAACAGTCAAACAGTTCATTTTAAATTAGCACCAAAGCTGCGATTCCAATAGTGCCAACTGATATAACAAGAACAAACACTACGGTTTTATTAAAGTTTAAGGAGACCAAAACTATCCTCTTGACAGTAAATAACACTTTATCCTAGATAATTGGACTCTCCATATCTCTCACTCAGCATTTCTGATCTCACCTTCTAACTTTTATGTACTGTCTCCAGGACCAGAGTAAATGCATCTTTCTCTCACTTTCCTCTCCAGAAAATATACAGAAATTCTTTCAATCTCAAGGTCCCTCTCTGGCTGGCACTCTCACAATCCTGTACTGGTTCACCTCTTACAGTCCCACTGTCCACACTCCTTGCTTACTTCCAGCCGTGGATTTTCTCAATTAATCCAGCATTCACCAGAGATCTGATTAAAGCAGGAGCAAAAAAAACTGACAAATAGTGCAAGATGATCAAGAACAACAATTCTCTCACTCTCAGGTCAGCCCATAAACTAGACCTGAAAGAAGGATTCAAGACTGTTGGAAAAGTTTCAATTAGAATGACAATTTCCTCAATCCTGAGACAGTCCATCTAGTGAAACTGTTAGGGAATTTCAATAGGAGTGTTGAAATGTTTGAATTACTCTACTTTCATTGGACACACAAACAAAGGTTACAAAACGTCTCAGCAGACTATCCTCATTTTCAATCTGGGGTTTAACAGAATCCCGAGAGTGAAGAATGGGGTCATTTGGTCCATCGAGTCTACACTGACAATCCCACCCAGATCCTATTCCGATAACCCCACATGTTTAACAAAAGAACAAAGAACAAAACAGCATGGGAAAGAGGCCTTTCGGCCCAACGAGCCCGCGCCGCCACCCCAATGTTCCCATCTCTACCCGTGATCCCTGTCTATGTTTATAGATCTATGAATTAAAAACCAAATGAGAGACAATTTAGGGAGAATTTGTTTTGCCAAGTAGCCTAAGAGCACATCTTTGGGATGTGGGAGGAAACCGGAGCACCCGGAAAAAACCCACGCAAGCACGGGGAGAGTGCGCAAACTCCCACAGACACAGGCCCAAATCCATATATCTGCACAGCACAGCACAGCGATAGTCACTGAGCTGTTGTGTTGCCCATCAAATGGTCCAGGTCAAGTGTACACTAACGACGTGAAGCACTAGGATACTCTTGAAACAAAAATATCCAAGAGCAGCCCTCTCACGACCCATCGCGTGTATGCTCCTTGTTAGACAACAAGGTGGACCAAAGCACCTGTAGGATAAAAAGAACTACATCAATATCATCATCTATTTACACACTTCCTAGGGACTCCCAAGGCTCATGATCCCCATTTTAAATCAGTTTTCTATACCCCTCCATTCTCATTCTGTTCATGTGCCCATCTAAGTATTTCTTAAATAACTCCAGAGTGCCTGCCTCCACCACTTTACTTGGCAGCACATTCCATACCCTCACCACCCTTTGTGTGAAAAAACTCCCTCTAGCATCCATACCTTACCCCCTTCACCCTAAGCCCGTGACCGCTCGTGCTATTCGACTCCATCCTAGGAAAAAGCTTAACCCTGTTTACTCTATCTATACCCCTCATAATCTTGTACACCTCTATTAGATCTCCTCTAAGTCTACGTCTTTACTCCGTTAATCACTGACACTCGGGTCAGTTTAGCATGGCCAATCAACCTAACCCACACATCTTTGGACTGAGAGAGGAGACCAGAGCACCCAAAGGAAACCCACGCAGACATAAGAACTGGGAGCTGGAGTACGGCATCTGGACCCTCGGGGCTACTCTGCCTTCAATAAAATCATGGCTGATCTTTTCCTGGACTCAACTCCTATTATCCGCCCGCTCACCATAACCTTTACTTTAATTCCTTTACAGATACGGGAGATTGTGGAAACCCTACATAGACAGTGACCCCAGGCTGGAACTGAACCCATGTCCCTGGCGCTGTGAGGCACCAGTGCTAACCACAATGCCACCATACTGTCTATATGGGTTTTTGAGTGAAAAGCAGAAAATCTCCATTTCCTCCTCAAGTTAAGGATACATTGAATATTTTCAACGTGCGTTTGAAAAGTGTAACAATATCTATAAATGTACTCAGTACTATGAAGTGGTTAATTCTCTCTATTTAGATTAGAATCACCCAGATATAGTCTACTATAATGCTGTGTCTATTTAGTGTAGAATCACTGAGATATACTCAGTATTATAATGTGTGTGTATTCAGATTAGAATGACACAGATATCCTCAGTGTTATAATGCTGTGGCTATTCAGACTAGAATCACCCAGATATTCTCAGTGTTATAATGCTGTCTATTCAGACTAGAATCACACATATATCCTCAGTGTTATAACGCTGTGCGTATTCAGACTAGAATCACACAGATATCCTCAGTGTTATAATGCTGTGTGTATTCTGACTAGAATCACCCAGATATACCCAGTGTTATAATGCTGTGTCTATTCAGTGTAGAATCACCCAGATATCCTCAGTGTTGATGCTGTTTCTATACTAACACTGTTCTATCTCACATGTTGTCAGCAGGCTGGTGTGCGTTGCCGGCTGACATTCCGTGCACAGATGTTCAACGCCAACCTCAGTGAATCACCCAGATATTCTCCACCCAGATATCGATGCTTTCCATGTCAATCATCCTCCCTTATCCAAGGAGGCTCAGTTCTAATCATGCTCATTGATGCCTACTGAATTAAATCCAGGAAACATTGGAGAGAAAAACAGAACAAAAGAAACAGAGAGCATGGTGCTTACACAAGGCCTGGATTGTAATAAGTGGGATCTTTCTATGAAAGAGAGAATCATCCAATTGCCGCGGTGCAGGAAGCGGCCATTCCGCCCATCCAGCCACACCCTATTCCGGTGTTTACCCCCTGTTAATCCCCCAACACTGAGCAGTAACTCAGCATGGCCTAGTGTCCCACGCTGCTGATGTTTGTACAGAGTTAGGAAAGGCCCCTTTCCACAGACACGGGCACAATTTGCAGACGCCACACAGACACGGGCACAATGTACAGACGCCACACAGACACGGGCACAATGTACAGACGCCACACAGACATGAAGACCAAGGACAACAATTGAAGCCGGGGCCTCTCTGACCCTGTGAGAGCGCAGCACCAACCACTGAGCCCCCACCGTGCCGCCTCTCAGTCTAACTGACCGTCCCCCATCCGGCTCTGTAATATTATACAGAGACACGCTGTATTTACACAGTAAATCACCATTTTAATTCTGAAACTGAATATTGAAGTTGAAACTTTTTCTTGGCCATTAATTCCTTACAGTTATTCACAATTCTGGAAATCAGTGCACTGACAAACAGCACTGCGCCTGCGCGCAGCCTCCCAGAGCAGGCAGGAAGACACATTTAGATAAACTTACAAGCCTTTGCTTACAAGGACAATTCTTAAAACCATTTTTGAGCAACACCTCAATGTTTATAATTCTCCAATCCTCTGGCATCTCATTGGAATCAAAGGAAACTGGAAGATTATGGCCAGGCCCTTGCAATTTCCATTCTCATTTCTTCAATATCCTTAGACACATCTTATCCGTCACAAGTGCCTGTTTTTCCATCTATTATTACTTACAATCTATTCAACTTCCTCCAATTCTAAGCCATCTTCTGACAGAGGTTGTCGTATTTATGCTTTCCTAGTATATATCCCTTTGAAAAAGGCAGATCAAGATGTAGATTTAAAACCTCAGCGTGCACTTGGCTCCAAGTGTAAATTGCCTTTTATGGCATCTATTTAGCCCGATGTCGCATTTACCACCATATTACACTTTACATGACAATAGCAGTTAGGGTTTATCTTTATATTGGCTTTCAGTATTGTCCCTATCTTTCAAAACTGATTATTTGCCTTCACTCTGAACATTTTGTATTCCTTTTTGTTCTCAATTGTATTTCATACCTGAAACCAGTCAGATACACATTATTTCTTCCTTACACTAATTCCTTTTTTTTCATCCTTCTTATTATCAGCCAAAACTTTGCAGCAGAACAGAGTGTGAGTTAGGTGAATGGACGATGCTCAATTGTCCCTCAGTGTCACAAGTTCTAACCAGGAGAAACAAATGGGATTGTGGGGAATTGACCCTGGGTGGGATTGTGGTCAATGTATACTCGATGGGCTGAATGGCCTGCTTCTGCACAGTAGAATTCTATAAATATCTACTAAATGACATTTGACACCTCATTTTCAAGACCCAGGTCCAAGAGTGCAGTCTTTCTTCCAGGACTGCACACACACGTTACTGTCGAAAATTGTGGTTTTCATATACAGGATCCTTTAACTGCACCCCCACCCTCCCCCGCCTCGCCACCAACCTTCACCCATTAGAGTCCCACTGTCTAAATAAACATATAGTAATAGAAATGTAGCTATAATATTTGTATTTGTAATTGCAGATACGTTCTGCTTCGTCCTGCACATGGTTTGTCTCTGAATTATACAGACAGCAAAATAAATGCATCTTTTTTCTTCCTTTGCTTTAACCAAATTGTCCTTGAATCCGCTGGGACATTCTCTTTCTCAAGCATGCCGAAGCTCTCCCTTAACCAATATTGTCATCCCCTCCTCCTTTCCTTCCAGTCCTAGCTTATACTCAGTTCTGCCTTTCCTGTATCCACGTCTCTGCCATCATCAGAGCATTATACTTCCACACCATTGGTACATTATGGATCAATAACATACCAATCTCATTAGTTATATTCTGCACATTCACATACATGAGCAGAAACGCTGATTTAAACAACATTATAACAACAGTCATAGACAGCAGTGGGAAGTTGTGCATGGAGCCTGAAGAGATTGGTGAGGTACTGAATAAGTATTTCTCTTCGGTATTCTGGCAGAGTGCTGGAAATGTAGCTATGGAGAACACTGAGGTACAGGGTTGCAAATTGGGAAGTATTGTAGTAGATAGGGAGGATGTGTTAGAAATTCTCGAGGGTTTGAAGTTGGATAAGTCCCCTGGGCCTGACGGGATTTACCCTAGGATTCTCTGGGAGGCAAGAGAGGAGATTGCAGAGCCTCTGGCTCTGATCTTCAGGTCCTCGTTGGTTACGGGTGTGGTTCCGGAGGACTGGAGGATAGCGAATGTGGTCCCATTGTTTAAGAAGGGGAAGAGAGACCTTCCAGGGAATTATAGGCCAGTGAGTCTTACTTCTGTTGTGGGCAAGGTATTGGAGAGAATTATTAGGGATAGGATTTATAGTTATTTAGAGAGAAATGAATTGATTGGGGATAGTCAGCATGGTTTCGTGAAGGGTAGGTCATGCCTTACTAACCTCATTGAGTTTTTTGAGAAAGTGACCAGAGAGGTGGATGGGGGTAAGGCGGTTGATGTAGTATATATGGACTTTAGTAAGGCTTTTGATAAGGTGGCCCATGGAAGACTTCTACAGAAAATGCAGATGTGTGGAATAGAGGGTGATTTAGCTAATTGGATTAGGAATTGGCTGGCAGATAGAAGACAGAGGGTGGTGGTTGATGGGAGATATTCATCGTGGAGTTCGGTGACAAGTGGTGTACCTCAGGGGTCTGTTTTGGGGCCCCTGCTGTTTGTAATTTTTATAAATGATCTGGATGAGGGTATTGAAGGATGGATTAGTAAATTTGCAGATGACACTAAAGTCGGTGGAGTGGTAGATAGTGAAGAGGGTGTTATAGTTTGCAGAGAGACTTGGACAAGTTGCAGAGCTGGGCCGAGAGGTGGCAAATGGAGTTTAATGTGGAAAAGTGTGAGGTAATGCACTTTGGCAGGAACAATAAATGTGTAGAGTATAGGGCTAATGGTAGGGCTCTTAATAGTGTTGAGGAACAGAAGGATCTTGGTGTATGTGTCAATAGATCCCTGAAAGTAGGCAGTCAAGTGGATAAAGTTGTTAAGAAGGCATATGGAGTCTTAGCTTTTATTGGTAGGGGGATTGAATTTAGGAGCCGCAGCATCATGTTGCAACTGAACAAAACTCTAGTGCGGCCGCACTTGGAGTATTGTGTGCAGTTCTGGTCGCCACATTATAAGAAAGATGTGGAGGCATTGGAGAGGGTACAGAGGAGGTTTACCAGGATGTTGCCTGGTATGGAGGGCAGGTCCTATGAAGAGAGGTTGAAGGATTTGAGGTTGTTTTCGTTAGAAAGGAGGCGGCTAAGAGGGGATCTTATTGAAGCATATAAGATGATTAGAGGTTTAGATAGGGTGGACAGTGATAGCCTTTTTCCTAGGATGGAGAAAGCTAGCACGAGGGGACACAGCTTTAAATTAAGGGGTATGAGTTATAGGACGGATATCAGAGGTAGGTTCTTTACTCAAAGAGTGATTAGGGAGTGGAATGCCCTGCCTGCAGCTGTTGTAGATGCGCCAAGTTTGGTGGCGTTTAAGAGGTTAATTGATAAGTATATGGAAGAGAAGGGAATGGTTTAGTTTGGAGGGGCATTGCTTTTTATTTTGGTCGGCACAACATCGAAGGCCGAAGGGCCTGTTCTGTGCTGTAATGTTCTATGTTCTATGTTCTATTACTTTTACCCTTAATACTACTCCCTAGACTAGTGCTATCTGTCTCTCCCAGTATTTTGCACATGCTGCTATTCCTCCATATTTTTCATACCCCAGATGACTTCATAAAAAGCCCTTACAACAACAGTAACAAGACACTCAAGGAACTCTTGATCAACGATATTCAGATGTAATCTGTCCCCCTTCTACATGCCAGCTCCTCCAGAACAAGTTCCACTGTCCTTGAAATCTGAAGCATTCCCTCCTGCACTATCTTTCCAGCCATGCTGGATGGATAAAGTGTGATGTTGAGATGCCGGCGTTAGACTGGGGTAAACACAATAATAAGTCTGACAATACCAGGTTTAAGTCCAACGGATTTATTTGATAGTAAACTCACAAGCTTTCGAGGTTACTCTTTTCGTTAGGCGAATGAGGTCTCAGAACAGATCTGTGCTGTCTGAGACCAGAGCACCTCATTCATCTGACAAAGAGAGTAACCTTGAAAGCTTGTGAGTTTACTATCAAATAAATCAGTTGGACTTAAACCTGGTGTTGTCGGACTTCTTACTGTGGATAAAGTATAACAGGGTAATCTGTCTTATTTCACGATCTCTGCACGCCCTCGCACGTAATTCTGGTTTTATTACACGAGAGGTCCTGTCTACTAATTTTTCACCTAGTTCCCTAAATTCGGATTGCACCATCCCATCCTGCTTTTACCTAATCTACAAGGAGGGCAGAGAAATGGGGAAAAAGAATACTCTGAACTTGTCAGGTATTCTTGAAAATGCAAAACCAATCAAACAATGAAAGAACAATACTGGTCTGAATAGTCTTTGTTACTTTATAATGGGAGACCAGCGCAACGGGGAAATAAAAGTACTGGTTTGGAACTGTTCTCATAGAATTTAAAATGCAATACCAGTAAAATGGGAAATAAGAATCCAGGTCTGAACTGATCATGTGTACTTGAAAAACCAACATCAGTAAAACAGGGAAACGATAGTGATGGTTTGAACTAGTCTTGTATAAGTTATAATGCAAAATCAATAAAATGGGGAAATTAGAATACTGGATTGATTTTTTTCTTCTGGGAAGTCACTGGTTCCAACAATGATCACAAATCTTGCTGTTTATTCCCCTGCAAAAGTTTCTGAAAATGTGAAAGGTAGAGTTCCCTGAGTAACAAACTATCTGTATAAATTAAAGTAACAGGTACAATGAACAATTATCGTAATAAAATGTTCGATATTTAGCAGCGATTAAATACTCAAAATCAAAGCATAGAACTGAAGCCACAATAAGTGTTAAATAATGTATTAAATGTTTTAACAGAAAGCCATATCCCAAAATACATTAAGGATGAACAAAGAGTAATAGGATAATCAGAAGGAGAACAACACAAATAAGGGACAAATTCTGACACAATCTATAGAGAGAAATCTGAGAGAGTTGTGCTAGGAAGACAGAGATAGTTGAAGGAATTTATTCGTACAGAAATGAATTAGAAGTTAGTTATAGTTTTGGGTAGGTGACAATGTTTCTGAGCTCACAAGGAAGCTGTAATGAGTTTTCTGGCTGACCAAACCACGTTTGTTGGTGTAGAGGTTAAATATCATTTCCATCTGAGATGCCACTGCATTTTAAAGCTTCAGAACACAGACTGCCAATAATTAACGAGCAAATGGAGGCTGAATTGGAAGTTGCAAGCAACTTCCTTTGTTCCTCAATCCATAGAAATTGTTCGGTTCAGCTGAAAGTTAGGAGCGAGCAAGAATGTTCTTACTCTTGGGAGGAATGCAGCGATTGAGTTGATTAGGATTCTATCCGCTGGATTGTAGAAGAATGAGGGGGTACCTCACATAAATGTATAAATTTCTGACTGGATTAGACAGGGTAGATGCACGAACAAAGAACAAAAAAACAAAGCAAGTTATAGCACAGCAACAGGCACTGTCACCCTCCAAGCCTGCACCGACCTGCTACCCAACTGAACCAAAATCCCCTATCCTTCCGGGAACTATATCCTTCTAATCCCATCCTATTCATTTGTCCAGACGCTCTTTAAAACTCACTATTGTATCTGCTTCACTACCTCTGGCAACTGAGTTCTATCACCCTCTGTGTAAAAACAAACTTGCCTCATACATCTCTTTTAAACATTGTCCCTTGCAGCTTAAATCCATGACCCCAAGTAATTGACTCTTCCATCTTGGGGTAAAAGCTTCTGATTATTCACTCTATCCATGCCTCTCAGAATCTTACAGACATCGATCAGGTCACCCTCTAACCTCTGCAATTCCAGTGAAAACAAACCAAGATCCTCCGATCTCTCTTCATAGCTAATGCCCACCGTATCAGGCAACATTCTAGTAAATCCACATCTTTCAGTTGTGTGGCAACCAGAATTGAACGCTAGATTCCAAGTGTGGCCTAACTAAGTTTCTATAAAGCTGCAACATGACTTACTAATTTTTAAATCTCAATTCCCGGGCTGATGAAGGCAACCATGCCTTCTTGACTGCCTTCTCCATCTGCACTGACACTTTCAGTGACTTGTGTGCTTGTAAAGCCAGATCCATCTGCCTCTCAATACTCCTTACGAGTTCTACCATACACTGTATATTTCCTATCTGTATTAGGTGTATTGACCTGCATTTACATTTGTCCAGATTAAACTGCATCTGCCATCTCTCTGCCCAAGGCTCCAACCAATCTATATCCTCCTGTATCCTCTGATGGTCCACATCACTATCTGCAAATCCGATCTTAGTGTTGTCCTCAAATTTACTAATGAAACCAGTTACATTCTCCTCTAAATCATTTATATGTATTACAAACAGCAAAGGTCCCAGAACTGATCTCTGAGGGACGCCACTTGTCACAGCCCTCCATTTAGAAACACACCCTTCCACTGCTACCCTTTGTCTTCTTTGACCGAGCCAGTTCTGTATCCACCTTGCCAGTTCATCTCTGGTCCCATGTGACTTCACCTTCTGCACCAGTCTGCCATGAAGGACCTTGTCAAAGGCCAAATTGAAGTCCATTTAGAAGACATTCACTGCCCACCTTCAATCATCTTTGTCACACCCTCAAAAAACTTGATCAATTTGGTAAGATATGACCTCCCTTTCGCAAAACCATGTTGCCTCGCTAATAAGTCCTCTTATAGCCAAGCCAGAGTAAATCCTACCTCAAAGAATCCTCTCCAATAATTTCCCATTGGCATAAGGCTCATTAGCCTGTAATTACCTGGATTATTCTTGCCATTAGAACATAGAACATAGAACAATACAGCACAGAACAGGCCCTTCGGCCTTCGATGTTGTGCCGACCAAAATAAAAAGCAATGCCCCTCCTAACTAAACCATTCCCATCTCATCCATATACTTATCAACTAACCTCTTAAACGCCACCAAACTTGGCGAATCTACAACTGCCGCAGGCAGGGCATTCCACTCCCGAACCACCCTTTGGGTAAAGAACCTACCTCTGATATCCGTCCTATAACTATCACCCCTTAATTTAAAGCTGTGTCCCCTCTGCTAGCTTTCTCCATCCTAGGAAAAAGGCTATCACTGTCCACCCTATCTAAACCTCTAATCATCTTATATGTTTCGATTAGGTCCCCTCTTAGCCGCCTCCTTTCTAACGAAAACAACCTCAAATCCCTCAGCCTCTCTTCATAAGACCTGCCCTCCATACAGGCAACATCCTGGTAAACCTCCTCTGTACCCTCTCCAATGCCTCCACATCTTTCTTATAATGTGGCGACCAGAAATGCACACAATACTCCAAGTGCGGCCGCACTAGAGTTTTGTACAGCTGCAACATGATGCTGCGGCTCCTAAATTCAATCCCCCTACCAATAAAAGCTAAGACTCCATAAGCCTTCTTAACAACTTTATCCACTTGACTGCCTACTGTCAGGGATCTATTGACACATACACCAAGATCCTTCTGTTCCTCAACACTATTAAGAGCCCTACCATTAGCCCATACTCTACACATTTATTGTTCCTGCCAAAGTGCATTACCTCACACTTTTCCACATTAAACTCCATTTGCCACCTCTCGGCCCAGCTCTGCAACTTGTCCAAGTCACTCTGTACACTAAAACACCCCTCTTCACTATCTACCACACCACCAACTTTAGTATCATCTGCAAATTTACTGATCCATCCCTCAATACCCTCATCCAGATCATTTATACAAATTACAAACAGCAGGGGCCCCAAAACAGACCCCTGAGGCACACCACTCGTCACCGAACTCCACGATGAATATCTCCCATCAACCACCACCCTCTGTCTGCTATCTGCCAGCCAATTCCTAATCCAATTAGCTAAATCACCCTCTATTCCACACATCTGCATTTTCTGTAGAAGTCTTCCATGGGCCACCTTATCAAACGCCTTACTAAAGTCCATATATACTACATCAACCGCCTTACCCCCATCCACCTCTCTGGTCACTTTCTCAAAAAACTCATTGAGGTTAGTAAGGCATGACCTACCCTTCACGAAACCATGCTGACTATCCCCCATCAATTCATTTCTCTCTAAATAACTATAAATCCTATCCCTAATAATTCTCTCCAATACCTTGCCCACCACAGAAGTAAGACTCACTGGCCTATAATTCCCAGGAAGGTCTCTCTTCCCCTTCTTAAACAATGGGACCACATTCGCCATCCTCCAGTCCTCCGGAACCACACCCGAAACCAACGAGGACCTGAAGATCAGAGCCAGAGGCTCTGCAATCTCCTCTCTTGCCTCCCAGAGAATCCTATGGTAAATCCCGTCCGGCCCAGGGGACTTATCCAACTTCAAACCCTCGAGAATTTCTAACACATCCTCCCTATCTACTACAATACTCCCCAATTTGCAACCCTGTACCTCAGTGCTCTCCACAGCTACATTTCCAGCACTCTGCGTGAATACCGAAGAGAAATATTTATTCAGTGCCTCGCCAATCTCTTCAGGCTCCACGCACAACTTCCCACTGCTATCTATGACTGGCCCTAATCTTGCCCTAACCAATCTTCTATTCTTAACATATCGAAAGAAAGCTTTAGGATTCTCCTTAATCCTATCAGCCAACATCTTCTCGTGTCCCCTCTTAGCTCTCCTCAATTCACTTTTTACCTCCTTCCTAGCTAATCTATAGCTATCCATTGCACTACCTGAGCCTTCAAGCCTCATCCTGACATAAGCCTCCTTTTTCTTCTTAACCAGCAAATCAACTCTTTTCGTACACCAAGGCTCTCTTACTCGTCCATTTCCTCCCTGCCTGACAGGGACATACTTATCAAGGACTCGCAGCAGCTGCTCCTTGAATAAGCACCACATTCCAGATGTTCCCAGTCCCTGTAGTTTCCTAGTCCAATCTATGCACCCTAATTCTCTCCTGATGGCCTCATAATTACCCTTCCCCCAGCTATAACTACTGCCCCCAGCTTCATGCCTATCCCTGTCCATCACTAAGGTGAACGTAACCGAATTGTGGTCACTATCACCAAAATGTTCACTAACTTCCAAGCCTAACACCTGGTCTGGCTCATTGCCCAGCACCAAATCCAATGTAGCCTCACCTCTAGTTGGCCTATCTACATACTGAGTCAAAAAACCTTCCTGCACACTCTGTACGAAAACTGACCCCTCTAACGAGCTAGAGCTATAGCTATTCCAATCAATATTAGCAAAGTTAAAGTCCCCCATCACAATTACCCTACTACTTTCACTCCTAATCAGAATTGACTTCGCAATCCTTTCCTCAACCTCTCTAGAACTATTAGGAGGTCTGTAAAAGACTCCCAACAGGGTGACCTCTCCTCTCCTGTTTCTAATCTCAGCCCATACTACCTCAACAGACAAGTCCTCATCAAACTTCTTTTCGATCACCGTGATACAGTCTTTGACCAGTAACGCCACTCCTCCCCCCCTTCTACCCCCTTCTCTACTCCGACTAAAGCATTTGTACCCCGGAACCTGCAACATCCATTCCTGTCCCTGCTCTACCCAAGTCTCTGAAATGGCCACAACATCGAAGTTCCAGGTACTGGTCCAAGCTGCAAGTTCCTCCCCCTTATTGCGAATACTCCTTGCATTAACGTATACGCATCTCAAACCATGCCCCACCCCACCCGTACGCCGCTGTGTTTTACAACTCTCCTCTATAACCCCCTTACTCTCATCCCTCTCAGCACCCCAACTACTTAGGATCCCACCCCCCCCCCCGAATCAGTTTAACGCCCCCATCATAGCCTTAGCAAATTTTCCCCCCAAGATATTAGTCCCCCTCTGGTTCAGGTGTAGACCATCTCTCTTGAAGAGGTCCCACCTATCCCAGAATGAGTCCCAATTGTTAAGGAACCTGAACCCCTCCCTCCTGCACCATCCACGCAGCCATGAGTTCAAACTATCCCTTTCCCTGTTCATCTCTAAACTATCTCTTGGCACAGGCAAGAGTCCAGAGATAACCACTCTGCCTGTTATGGACCTAAGCTTCCACCCTAACTCCATAAATTTCTGTTTAATATCCCCTTCCCTTGTCCTACCTACATCATGTGTCCCCACATGAACAATGACTTGGGGCTGACTCCCCTCACCCTTAAGAATCCTAAAAACCCGATCTGCAACATCCTGGACCCCAGCCCCTGGGAGGCAACACACCAGCCCTGAGTCCTGTTTATTACTATTTACCCTCCTATCTGTCCCTCTAACTATGGAGTCTCCTATAACTAGGCCTAATCTCTTATTCCCCCCACCCACCTGAGCATTCTCAGCAGGCTCACCCCCAGAGACCTGCTCCCTTTGGTCAGCTCCAGTTGATTCTTCCTCAACTCTAGCCTCCAAGACAGAAAATTTATTTTGGAGGGGAACAGCCCCAGGGGATTGTCTCCCCGATTGCTTCTTACCCCTCCTCCTAATAGTTACCCAATTATCACTTATAGGAGTTACAATCTCTTTGTTACTCCTGCCTATATCCTCCTCAACCTCTCGAATTACCCTGAGCTCCTCTAATTCCAGCTCCAGCTCCTTAACACGATCCTCAAGGAGCTGCAAATGTGCACTTCCTGCAGGTATAATCAGCAGGAACACTACTGGTGTCCCTCACCTCATACATACCGCAGGAGGTGCAATGTACTACCTGCACTGCCATCACTGTTACTTTAATTTGCAGGAGAGAAAAAAAAAACTACACACACACTATTATTATTAGGTTAGAGGAGGGGGGAGGGTGGGATACTCTACCCTAAATAAAGGGTAGAGTATTCTTCCTAAATAAAGAAACAACATTGGTTATTCACCAATCCTCTGGAACTCAAGTGTAGTGCTCTGAGTGCTATCTTACAAGGTGTGAATTCTCATCATCAACCAGCTGATTGCCTCGATGTTGTGGTACTGGCTGGTCATTTCAACCCCTCCCACCTTTATCACAAAGATCCAGAGAATGTTCAGAGATTTTCTGGGACAGAAGACTGCTCTGGATCACCGCTGTGGTTGAGTCTCCCGCTTAGGGAGGGCGATCAGACAGTGGTGCGCTTTCGCAATCAGGTGGAAACCTTCCATCTTCAGACCCTGTAGGGAACACCCTCCTCGATGATGTGCCCTGACAATGTCTTTCTTCCGCTAGCTGCGTGGTCTGAACTATGACATGCAGCTCCTGTTCACAGTCCTGAACAGCCTCCATGGCTCCTTGCAAGTGTTGCCCATCTTTTATCAGGAGCTTCTAAATGTCTGGGTCACGGTCACCTTGTTCCACATCTCTCTGCTGTCCGGAGTAACGGCAGTCGTTCAAGAATCTGCTCCTCCACCAATACTATTTCAGGTGGCTGGCAGAGAGGAAGGCTGTTGCTGCTGAGTTCCAAGGTCTGGGATGCGCTGCTTGGTGACACAGTGGGCTGGATGACATCCCATGAGCTAGCTGAGAATGCAGCAGTGGACATTCAACCAATGCTATCTATGATCTTAGAACTGTCGTGCCCAGATCCGACATCAGCGTGCAGTGGGATCCTGTCAAAGCATACACCTGCTCTGACGGATTTTCACATTGGCCCTAAGCTCAGACCCCATTTCCTGTATCTGGCACCCCATACTTTGAGCTGCCTCGTGGAAATGCCCTCTATGCCCTTTCCCACGACACAGCGGATTTCTTGTATGGGCTGCTGCTGCACTCCTTCCACTATTGTGTTCTGACCCATTGCCCAGATATCCTTGGGGCACCTTGTAGTCGTCCAGCGGTGGAGATGCCCAATGGAGATCCCACAACGAAGGGATCATTTTCCGAATCTCTGGGACCTGGGCTGGAGACTCATGCATGAAGCACTATCATGCAACTGTAAATCATACTGGTTCATGGGCTCCCAAGTATCCCTCCCTTTTTTGCGGTCTTGTGGAATCTGTGGGACATGTTAAATTCACTGTCTTCGGCTGTTCGCCCTTTTCATTACCCAAGAAACATTTTATTGATGTTCTGTTCGCATTTCAGTCCCACACTCCTGATTTACAGACACCTGGTGCAGAGCAGTGGGAGTGGGGAAGGCAGAGGAGCTCCTTGTGAACCAGCTCCTGGACCTGGCTAGATTTAATGTAAAGATGCCGGCGTTGGCATCAAGATTTACCATAAGCAGGCCCAGGCAGAGGACAACCAAGAGGGTCGTTCCATCCCACTGTCTGTCTCTCTGCTGCAGCTATATACGCGGCAGGGTGTCCCTGGAGAGGGAGCATTCGGAGTCCATGGGCATCACTGAAACCCACTGGCATCCATTATCCATCACTTTAGTCAAGTTTTGATTTGATGGTTTAAGTTTTCTTTACCCTTTGCTTTATTTTGTTTGGGACGACTTTTGTCTTTTTAAGGGGCCTCTGCATTTATTTTGTTTCTCAGTTTATCTGATTTATTTGGTTTGCCAATAAGATGTCTTCACCTCTGCTCCTGTTGGAAGGAAATTGGGAGCATAAATAATTCACCCCAACGGTTTCTGTCCCTGGCTGTTACTCAGGGACACCCAACCGAAGAATTAAGAATCATCTCTTATGACATTACTAATGCACTCTCTAATATACACTAATTGCCTACCACTGGCTGCCTGTTTTTAATCGTTGCTGCTTCCTCACTTTGCATCTCCATTTCTATTTCTCTGCGTCTGCATTAGTGTAACTCTGTCCAGCTCACTGTTTTCCCCCATCTGTCTCAGTGTCAGTTCGCCCTGGTCTCTCTCTCCTTTCTGATGAACAAATCTGGATTGCCTCCGTCTATCTCCAGAATCTGCCTCACACGTACTGATCCCCTCACCTGCTCCCCCACCCCATCCGGCCAGATTCCCTCCACTGGGTGGTGTTCACAGCTCTGCTTCTGGTACTGAGATCACTCAGATTGTTACCCTGGCAACAGAGGAAATCGCTCAGCAAAAGTAACTGAAAACGGAAATAACAAAACCACCATCACACACACAGTTCAGTTAAGAGGAAGATTAACCCTGAAGAGTCAAACCAGTTCTGTTTAACAATGAAACTGTAATTCCAATATTGTATGTTTTACGTATCAAAACGTGACACTGTAGGGGACTTATGAAACTCACTCCTGGTGTTTCCTCAGACACAAACTGCTCCAACTTCAACATACATCATACAGCCTACACTGGATAATCGTGCTTGGTGCTCAGAATCTCCATATCTCACACAGCATTTACGGCCTCATGTCATAATCTTTTTGTACTTGCTACAGGATCTGAATTAATAGAACTTTCTCTTACCTTCCTCTCCAGAAAGTATTTGGAAGCTCTTTGAATGTGAAGTGTTCCCTCTGGCTGGCGCTCTCACAATGTTGTGCTGGATCACCTCCTATAGTTCTTCAGGCACAATCTCTGCTTAATTGCAACTGTGGATTTTCACAATTAATCCAGCGATTCTCCGGAGATCTGATTATGCCGAGAGAGAAAGAGAGTCAAATAGTGCCAGTCTGAATCAAAATGACAATTTAGACAAATACCCGACATCAAAAATGCTGAAGGGGAAGCAGAAGTGTTGGAAATGTTTCAATTCTCTGTGTCTGCATTAGTGTAACTCTGTCCAGCTCACTGTTTTCCCCCATCTGTCTCAGTGTCAGTTCGCCCTGGTCTCTCTCTCCTTTCTGATGAACAAATCTGGATTGCCTCCGTCTATGTCCAGAATCTGCCTCACACGTACTGATCCCCTCACCTGCTCCCCCACCCCATCCGGCCAGATTCCCATTCAGTATTACCATTCGACATATTAACCAAGTTCACGAACTGATCTCATAGGCTCCATCGCCCTTATGTTACGCACAGTCTGATCTCTCTGACTCCATCCTCTCCGGGTTACACACCGTCTGATCTCACTGACTCCATCCTCCCTGGGTTACACACCGTCTGACCTCACTGACTCCATCATCTCCAGGTTACACACTGCTTATTACTTTCCCCATTTTTCTGTTCACATTTTAGGTGAAAATTGGAAATTGGCTATTTGCTGTCCGAGCTGAGGTATATGCACAGAAACAGCCTGGGTTTGAAAAGTCTATAGGAGGTATACTCAGTTTTAAAAAGCTGTGCTTATTCAGACTAGAATCACCGATATACTCTATAATAATGCTGTCCGTATTCAGACCAGAATCTGTACGGTGGCCCAGTGGCTAGCACTGCTGCCTCGCAGTGCCAGGGACCAGAGTTCGATTCCTGGCTTGTGGAGGAATCTCCCCATTTCCACGTGGATGTATTCTGGGCACTCAGGCTTCCTCCCACAACCTAAAGATGTGCAGGTGAGTTACATTGGCCATGCTAAATTGCCCCTTAATGTCAGAAGGACTGGCTAGAATAAATGCATGGGGTTGTAGGGAAAGAGCCCAGGTTGGATAGTGGTCAGTGCAGACTCAATGGACCAAACCACCTCTTTCTGCATTGTAGGATTTTATGATTTTATAATCACCCAGAGTTGTGATGCTCTCGGTATTCAAATCATCCAGATACACTCAGTGTTGATGCTGCGTCTGAAGCTTTTTCCCAGGGTGGAAGAGGCAATTACTAGGGGCTATTGGTTTTAGGTGTGAGGGGCAGGATTTAAAACAAATGTACGAGGCAAGACTTTTTTTTTTAAACATAGGTGGTAGGTGCTTGGAATTTGTTGCCTGGCAAGGTAGTGGAAGTGGATACGACAGTGACTTTCAAGGGGCGTCTTGACAAATACACGAATAGGTTGGGGATAGAGGAAGAGTCCCCAGAAGAGTAGTTTTTTTTTTTAAATTCAGACAGGCCACATGATTGATGAGGCTGGGAGGGCCAAAGGGTCTCTGCTATAAAAAAAAAATGTTTTTTTTTCCCATATCTATTTTCTAACTGTTTCCTCTTGCGCTCAGGCAGCAGTTGATGTATGTGCAGACAGCGGAGCTACACTCTGGTCATGCACATGCACAGTGCTGATCAGAATGGTCTGTGCCCATCTGTTAACACCAAGACCGGAGCTTCGATACTTCCCCTTCTCTGACTGATGGATGTAAGTGTCAATCATCCTCCCTTAAACAGCGAGGAAGCTCAGCCTAATTATGGTCACTGAGCGACAAAATAAAATCCAGAAAATATTAGAGACAAAAACAGAAAAATAAAATCAGAAAAGGAGAAAGAAACAGGTAACAGTTCAGGCAGAGAGAGAGAACAATTCAAAGAGGAAAGTTTTAAAAAGAAATGGATAAAGCCTCATTTTTTTTCACTGTCCTTGTTCCAAGACCCATTAGTGTCCACGGCACTGAGAAATTCCTCCTTTCCTTCCTTCCAAACACCTTGTGACTGACTCCCTCCCTATCTTTTCAATCTTCACCATTCTCATTTCCTATTCTCCACTGCTCTGACCACCGTATGGAACACCATTACTTTTCATTGATCAGACTTTGTACCAACATCAGCACGAGTTAACAGAGGAACCTCAACACATCAAGGAACCACACCAGGTATTTACAGGAACAGGGTTAAGTGAACACTCCTGAAAGGCTGGTTTTTCATTCAATTAGATCATTGTATATCTGTTCCTAAGCACAATCCACCAAGGTGACAATTCACCAAACATCCACTACACTGTTAGCTCAAAATTACAAATTCCAGAAACTATCAATTTGTACAAATGTTTTTCTAACCAGTGCAACTGACAATTGGCTCACCCTCCAACTCTCAATCCATCTCCACCTCCCTCTTCTTCTCTCTCCATTCCTCCCCCTCCCATGGTTGCAGCAGTCGCTGACACAGAATCATTGAAATCCTATAGTGCAGAAAGAGGTCATTTGGCCCATCGAGTCTGCACCAATCACAATCCCATCCAGGCCCTACCCTATATCCCTACATATTTACCAACTAATTTCTCTAACCTATGTATCTCAAGACACTAAGGGACATTTTAGCATAGCCAATCAATCTAACCTTCATTTTTGGACTGTGGCAGGAAACCCACACAAACACGAGAAGAACATGCAAACTCCACACAGGCAGTGACCCAAGCTGGGAATCAAACCCAGGTCCCTGGAACTGTGAAGCAGCAATGCTAACCACTGTGCTACCGTGCCACCCTCTGTGGAAAGTCCTCTGCTCTTTGCTAAAATGAGGGGGGGACATTTCTGCAAGGAGACTTCAATTGTGGACTGTTGGCATCTGGGGGGAAAATCCAAAGATTTAGATGCCAGTGAAATTCAGCATCTTAACCAAATGAGCCAATTCACAAACTGAGGGATGAATTAAAATGTGGCATGCTTAAAAATGCATAGAATTTTTAAAGGAAACTTAAACAAAGTAAATATGATAAAAGGGCTTAAAAGCGCACTCCACTCACCAGTGCCCAGGTAAGGAAAGCCTCTATGTTGTCAGTAGAGATCGCATGCTCCCTTTCACCTGGCAGTGAACATAGCTGCGGTAGATGAGTAAATATTTGAGATGGATGACCCATTCAACCTCCTGTTGCCTGAACCTATTAATGGCCATCTTCACCAAGATGTAGAGATGCCGGTGTTGGACTGGAGTAAACACAGTAAGAAGTCTGACACCATGTTTAAGTCCAACCGATTTATTTGATAGTAAACTCACAAGCTTTCGAAGTTTCCTTCTTTGTCAGGTGAATGAAGTGTTCTGATCTCAAACAGCACGTATAACAGCACAGACTGTTTACAGTTAAAGCACCTATGCTCAGTGCTCCTTCCACTCACATTATCAGCCACTTTAAGACTTGAATAGCAGGTTAGGTGTAAAGATTTGCATTCTAATCAGTAATCTGCAAACAGTCTGTGCTGTTATATGTGCTGTTTTACACCAGAACACCTCATTCACCTGACAAAGAGCACAGCCTCGAAAGCTTGTGATTTACTATCAAATAAATCGGTTGGACTTAAATCTGGTGCTGTCAGACTTCTTACCATCTTGGCCCAACCCAGAACAGGCACAGGGAGCTTCCCCTCCATTCCGCACCCATCCCCCTCCATAGAGGATGTCTAAAGATCAGCACTTGGGGCTGGAGTGCAAAAAATAAAATTTCACATTTCTCAGGAAATTAAAAATGAAGTGCAGCCTTTGACAACTTACATATATGTGGTCTATGGACTCCACAAGGTTGCAAAAGTTAAAAACATATTTTTGATCTATAAGCCAACTCAACCTGTGACTGCACGGTGTTGCTGCAAGCAAAACCCTCCACATTAGGTCCTGATGAAAAGGGGGGGAGACTCACTCATGAATGGCCATCTACCAGATGGCAATAAGGGATGTCAGGATGTGTCCGGACTGCAGACAAAGGCAAAGTGAAATTGTGAGTAGAAGGGGAAAGGATGGGGAGGGGGTTTTCATGAGCAGCATACGGGTACTGGCCACGCTAAGTGCTGGGGGGGATGAGCAGGGTAAACATGGGAATAGGATCTGGGTGGGTTCGTGATTGGTGCGGACTGGATGGACCAAATGGCCTCCTCCTGCACTGAAGGAATTGGATGATTCTAGACAGGGCAAAAGGTTGGGGTGGGGATTTCCATGAGGCACAAACATTGTGGGTATCGGTTCTTCTCTCTCTTTAGAGATAAGAGTTTGGGATTTGGGGCTGCTGTGACAATACACGTGTTGCACTGTGAATGCACACACATCATCCTCATATTCAATCAAACTCTCAGTCAGTTTCCTTCCATTTGCTGAATGGGCGGCTGTAAAAGCAATTTAAGTTTCCTGTTCTGTTCACACAGGGCCCCAGACTTAAATAACTGAGAGGGATCTGTGGTTGGGTTCACTCATACAGTGTAGATGGTGTTTAATTCAGCCCATCCAGCCATTCCCCCCGCCACTGAGCACAGACCAGTGTCCCGACACTGCTGATGTTTGGACAACAAGGCCCCGCCCAGACCCGGGGGACAATGTCTCTAACTGACCGTCCCCCCACCCGGCTCTGTTAATATTATACAGAAACACGCTGTATTTACACAGTAAATCATCATTTTAATCCTGAAGCTGAATGTTGAAGCTGAAACTTTTTCTCGGCCGTTAATTCCTTACCGTTGTTCATAAACCCAGAAACAGGGCACCTGCCGCTGGTTTCCCGCTCGCCGAATCACGGTCGCGCGACATAAGATCGCCCCGCCCCCGCCGCGTGCAGAAACGGTTAAACGGCCACTCTCCGACACGTCACTGACTGGGCGGGACCTCGCTTGTCTGCATGCCCCATTGGTTCCTTCCACTATCTATCAGATGAAGACAGCCAATAGGAGTCCGCTCCAGCAGAATGATTGACAGCTGGTCTGGGTGGTCAGATTGTGATGAGTCAGTGTCCTGTCTGGAGAGAACAGTCATGGTGTAGATGGTGTGGTCAGACTTCTTACTGGAGATAGCTGCTGCTCAACCCTCTCTCCACTCACACTGTCTGCACCTTTAACACCTGGAAAGACCCACATTCCAACCATTATCCTGTAAATGGAGTCTGTGCCTATAATATACCCTGGTTGTGAACACATCTCCCACTCACCTGAAGAAGGAGCCACACTCGGAAAGCAGGTGCTGCCAAATAAACCTATTGGACTGTAACCTAGTGTTTGTGAGACATCTTACTGTGTCCACCCCAGTCCAACACCGGCATCTCCACATCAGGATTGTGGTGAAGCAGCGACTCGCCGTGGATTCGCTGCCATTGGGGACAATCCCAGGCAGCAAGAGGCAGCTCCTTCCATCCCCAAGAGCAGCATTCGCACCGTCCCACTTCCTCTCCCATTTGGGCAGCACCACAAACAGTTTCTTGTTATTTCTTCCATTGCCTGCACCCACGGGTGCTCTTGGTGCTCCCATTCCAGCACCTTTCCTCTTAATGATGGGGGAATGAGGCTGTCATCACAGAATAAACATCCAGCAACACCGACAACTCCCAGCTTCCACACACTTATCGCCGTAACTCCCGGTGCTTTCTACTCATCCTCCCTCTCTGGACAAGTTCTACTCCCTGCCTCATAACCGGATCATTCCAGGTGACTCTCCATAATTGGTTAGCAGTTTATGGAACTTTATCTTCTTGTATGAAATACATTATCCTCAGATTCCAGTAGGGAACATTTTCATCTCCAGACAAACGCAGCTTGAACAAAGCATCCACATTGCCGTGTTTGTCTGACTGAGGGTACCTGCTCTTTTATGAGTCTAGTATGAGGCTCTTGTATGACAGCACCAACGCCACCTTTGCAAGTGAGCTGCTGTCATTGATGTTATTCCCAATGCACAGTCCAAGGATGGAAGATAAAATACAGGAACTAGGAGTGGGAGACAACAATTCATCCCTCTGACATTCAACATCATCATGGCAGAGCTTTGAATTTCTTGACATGAAGATGATGCCTAAACTTGCCTTTTCCTGAGCATAATTTTCCTCAGCTTCAATGATCTAGAAGCTGGTACCATAGATCTTTGGCAAAATGTGAGATAGGGCAGCCCCAGCCCCATAGCGCAAGGTGTCACGTACAGGCTGCAGCAGCAACTTTAGGTTAAAGTGAACTAACATTTCCAATCTCTTCAAAGCCTGCTTTACCTCCATTTTTTGTGTCCACTTCCATTGCTGTCCTTTCACCAGCAACTGGAGCATTTCAATACTGCTGCCAGATCCAGAAAGAGCTTGCTAAAAATCACTTTAATTGGGGCACA
Organism: Sphyrna mokarran; assembly: GCA_024679065.1. Lineage (NCBI taxonomy): Eukaryota > Metazoa > Chordata > Chondrichthyes > Carcharhiniformes > Carcharhinidae > Sphyrna > Sphyrna mokarran. The sequence goes on from JAGIQG010000031.1 coordinate 3,679,049, forward strand.
TTGTCTGGTCTTGAGGCCTTCATGATGGCCTTCGTCTTAGGCCTTGTATAATCCAAAATCTTCAATTTCATGACCCAGATATTCAATGGATTCCTTGAAGAACTCACATTTCTCTCTTGACTTGTAGGCTGTGCTCCTGCAAATTGTTTAAAGTATTCTCAAAGTTTTCATAAAAGCATCGAATCTATGACTGAGATATTGTCCAAGTAACACTGGACTTCTGTTTTCCACTCAAGATTGGTCAATGGCCCTCTGGAACAGAATCTGAGCTGACATAATGCCAAAGGGAAGCTGCTTAAAGCGCAACAGGCCCATGTTCCAGGCCCACTTAAGTGGAGCTCAGTCTACAAAAAAAAAATCAAAAATGATCTTATTGAATGCCACAGAAGACTCGAGGGGCCAAATGACCTACTCCTGCTCTTAGTTATTATGTTCATATATGTGACTGTTGTTAATGGTAGTTATGAATCTACACTACTCTCATTTGTAGATAGGCCTGAGATTGGATCACAACCTAACTGATTTCATCGAATCATAGAAACCCTACAGTGCAGAAAGAGGCCATAGAGCCCATCAAGTGTGCATCGACCATAATCCCACACAGACCCTATCCGTGTATCCCTACATATTTACCTGCTAACCATCTAACCTATGCATCTCAGGGCACTGAGGGGCAGTTTAAGCATAGCCGATCAACCTAACCTGCACATCTTTGGATTTCTATCATCTCCACCCGGCTGTAAAGCTTTCTATATCACGGAACTATCTCCAGCCTCCAACAATCTAAATCCCTGTAATCTTGAGTCCAGACTGTAACTGCCTCCAGCCCCAACAACCTTCCTGATCTTCCCCATTGCTTGTGGAGTGCACTATATCACTTTTGACCCCTCATATCGTTTTTGGTTCCCCTCACGTCACCCTTGAGGCACCTCCATGTCGCCTTAAGACTCCCACCCACAAGTTAGCTTGGGGGTCACCACCCTCTCTCGCCTTCTCCTCCTTATCAGTTTGGAGGGGGGGGGAGCGTCCTACCAATACTGGCAAGAGTGACTCCCACACAGACAAACTTACAAGCCTTTGCTTACAAGGACGATCCTTAAAACCATTTTTGAGCAAGACCTCAACGTTTATAATTCTCCAGTCCTCTGGCATCTCATTGGAATCAAAGGATACTGGAAGATTATGGCCAGGCCCCCTGCAATTTCCATTCTTATTTCTTCAATATCCTTAGACACATCTTATCCACCACAAGTTCTATGATCTATGTTCTAAGTGCCTGTCATCTTAATTACTTACAATCTATTCAACTTCCTCCAATTCTAAGCCATCTTCTGACAGAGGTTTGTCGGATTTATGCTTTCCGAGTATATATCCCTTTGAAAAAGGCAGATCAAGATGTAGATTTAAAACCTCAGCGTGCACTTGGCTCCAAGTGTAAATTCCCTTTTATGGCATCTATTTAGCCCGATGTCGCACTTACCACCATATTACACTTTACATGACAATAGTAGTTAGGGTTTATCTTTATATTGGCTGTCAGTATTGTCCCTATCTTTCAAAACTGGTTATTTGCCTTCACTCTGAACATTTTGTATTCCTTTTTGTTCTCAATTGTATTTCATACCTGAAACCAGTCAAATACACATTATTTCTTCCTTACACTAATTCCTTTTTTTTCATCCTTCTTATTATCAGCCAAAACTTTGCAGTAGAACAGAGTGAGAGTTAGGTGGATGGACGATGCTCAATTGTCCCTCAGTGTCACAGGTTCTAACCAGGAGAAACAAATGGGATTGTGGGGAATTGACCCTGGGTGGGATTGTGGTCAGTGTAGACTTGATGGGCTGAATGACCTGCTTCTGCACAGTAGAATTCTATAACTATCTACTAAATGACATTTGACACTTGATCTACTTGACCCAACTCATTTTCAAGAACCAGGTCCAAGAGTGCAGTCTTTCTTCTAGGACTGCACATAGACGTTACTGTCAAAAATTGTGGTTTTCATATATAAGACTTTAACACACACCCACCAACCTTTACCCATTAGAGTCCCACTGTCTAAGTATACATATAGTAATAAAAATGTAGCTATAATATTTGTATTTGTAATTGCAGATACGTTCTGCTTCGTCCTGCACATGGTTTGTCTCTGAACTATACGGAGAGCAAAATAAATGCATCTTTTTTTGTTCTTTTGCTTTAATCAAATTGCCCTTGAATCCGCTGGGACATTCTCTTTCTCGAGACACGCCGAAGCTCTCCCTTAACCAATATCATCATCCCCTCCTCCTTTCCTTCCAGTCCTAGCTTTTCTAAACACCTTGTACTCAGTTCTGCCTTTCCTGTACCCAAGTCTCTGCCATCATCAGAGCATTATACTTCCACACCATTGGTACATTATGGATCAATAACGTACCAATCTCATTAGTTATACTCTGCACATTCACATACACGAGTAAAAACGCTAATTTAAAAAACATTACTTTCATCCTTAATCTCCCTCCACTTAATACTACTCCCTAGACTAGTGCTATGTGTCTCTCCCAGTATTTTGCGCACGCTGTTATTCCTCTATATTTCTCATACCCCGGATGACTTCGTAAAAAGCTCTTACAACAACAGTAACAAGACACTCAAGTAACTCTGGATCAACGATATTCAGATGTAATCTGTCCCCCTTCTACATGCCATCTCCTCCAGAGCAAGTCCCACTGTCCTTGAAATCTGAAGCATTCCCTCCTGCACTATCTTTCCAGCCATGCTGGATGGATAAAGTGTGATGTAGAGATGCTGGCGTTAGACTGGGGTAAACACAATAAGAAGTCTGACAATACCAGGTTTAAGTCCAACCGATTTATTTGATAGTAAACTCACAAGCTTTCGAGGTTACTCTTTTCGTTAGGCAAATGAGGTCTCAGAACAGATCTGTGCTGTCTGAGACCAGAACAACTCATTCATATGACAAAGAGAGTAACCTCGAAAGCTTGTGAGTTTACTATCAAATAAATCAGTTGGACTTAAACCTGGTGTTGTCAGACTTCTTACTATGGATAAAGTATAACAGGGTAATCTGTCTTATTTCACTATCTCTGTACGCCCTCGCACGTAATTCTGGTTTTATTACACGAGAGGTCCTGTCTACTAATTTTTCACCTAGTTCCCTAAATTCTGATTGCACCACCCCATCCTGCTTTTACCTAATCTACAAGGAGAGCAGGGAAACGGGAAAAAGAATACTCTGAACTTGTCAGGTATTCTTGAAAATGCAAAACCAATCAAACAATGAAAGAACAATACTGGTCTGAATAGTCTTTGTTACTTTATAATGGGAGACCAGCGCAACGGGGAAATAAAAGTACTGGTTTGGAACTGTTCTCATAGAATTTAAAATGCAATACCAGTAAAATGGGAAATAAGAATCCAGGTCTCAACTGGTCATGTGTACTTGAAAAACCAACATCAGTAAAACAGGGAAATGATAGTGATGGTTTGAACTAGTCTTGTATAAGTTATAATGCAAAATCAATAAAATGGGGAAATTAGAATACTGGATTGATTTTTTTCTTCTGGGAAGTCATTGGTTCCAACGTTGATCACAAACTTTGCTGTTTATTCCCCTGCAAATGTTTCTGAAAATGTGAAAGGTAGAGTTCCCTGAGTAACAAACTATCTGTATAAATTAAAGTAACAGGTACAATGGACAATTATCGTAATAAAATGTTCGATATTTAGCAGCGATTAAATACTCAAAATCAAAGCATAGAACTGAAGCCAGAATAAGTGTTAAATAATGTATTAAATGTTTTAACAGAAAGCCATATCCTAAAATAGATTAAGGATGAACAAAGAGTAATAGGATAAACAGAAGGAGAACAACACAAATAAGGGACAAATTCTGCATACTTTAAACGGACTGGCACAATCTATAGAGAGAAATCTGAGAGAGCTGTGCTAGGAAGACAGAGATAGTTGAAGGAATTTATATTTGTATGGGGAAGAATTAGAAATAAGTTATAGTTTTGGGCAGGTGACAATGTTTCTGCGTTCGCAAGGAAGCTGTAATGAGTTTTCAGGCTGACCAAACCACGTTTGTTGGTGTGGAGGTTAAATATCATTTCCATCTGAGATGCCACTGCATTTTAAAGCTTCAAAACGCAGACTACCAATAATTAACCAGCAAATGGAGGCTGAATTGGAAGTTGCAAGCAACTTCCTTTGTTCCTCAGTCCATAGAAATTGTTCGGTTCAGCTGAAAGTTAGGAGCGAGCAAGAATGTTCTTACTCTTGGGGGGAATGCAGCGATTGAGTTGATTAAGATTCTATTTGCTGGATTGTAGAAGAATGAGGGGGTACCTCACATAAATGTATAAATTTCTGACTGGATTAGACAGGGTAGATGCACGAACAAAGAACAAAAAAACAAAGCAAGTTATAGCACAGCAACAGGCACTGTCACCCTCCAAGCCTGCACCGACCTGCTACCCAACTGAACCAAAATCCCCTATCCTTCCGGGAACCATATCCCTCTAATCCAATCCTATTCATGTATTTGTCCAGACGCTCTTTAAATCTCACTATCGTATCTGCTTCACTACCTCCGACGACTGAGTTCCAGACACCTATCACCCTCTGTGTAAAAACAAACTTACCTCAAACATCTCTTTTAAACATTGTCCCTCGCAACTTAAATCCATAACCCCAAGTAATTGACTCTTCCATCTTGGGGTGAAAGCTTCAGACTATTCACTCTATCCATGGCCCTCAGAATCTTATAGACATCTATCAGGTCACCCTCTAACCTCTGCAATTCCAGTGAGAACAAACCAAGATCCTCCAACCTCTTTTCATAGCTAATGCCCACCGTATCAGGCAACATCCTGGTAAATCCACATCTTTCAGTTGTGTGGCAACCAGAATTGAACGCTAGATTCCAAGTGTGGCCTAACTAAGTTTCTATAAAGCTGCAACATGATTTACCAATTTTTAATCTCAATTCCCTGGCTGATGAAGGCAACCTTCTCCATCTGCATTGACACTTTCAGTGACTTGTGTACTTGTAAAGCCAGATCCATCTGCCTCTCAATACTTCTTACGAGTTCTACCATACACTGTATATTTTCTATCTGTACTATGTATATTGACCTGCATTTACATTTGTCCCGATTAAACTGCATCTGCCATCTCTCTGCCCAAGGCTCCAACCAATCTATATCCTCCTGTATCCTCTGATAGTCCACATCACTATCTGCAAATCCACCGATCTTAGTGTCGTCCGTAAATTTACTAATGAAATTAGTTACATTCTCCTCCAAATCATTTATATGTATTACAAACAGCAAAGGTCCCAGCACTGATCTCTGAGGGACGCCACTTGTCACAGCCCTCCATTTAGAAACACACCCTTCCACTGCTACCCTTTGTCTTCTTTGACCGAGCCAGTTCTGTATCCACCTTGCCAGTTCACCTCTGGTCCCATGTGACTTCACCTTCTGCACCAGTCTGCCATGAAGGACCTTGTCAAAGGCCAAATTGAAGTCCATTTAGAAGACATTCACTGCCCACCTTCAATCATCTTTGTCACACCCTCAAAAAACTTGATCAGGTTGGTAAGATATGACCTCCCCTTCGCAAAACCATGTTGCCTCGCTAATAAGTCCTCTTATAGCCAAGCCGGAGTAAATCCTATCTCAAAGAATCCTCTCCAATAATTTCCCATTGGCATAAGGCTCATTAGCCTGTAATTACCTGGATTATTCTTGCCATTCTTCTTAAATAAAGAAACAACATTGGTTATTCACCAATCCTCTGGAACTCAAGTGTAGTGCTCTGAGTGCTATCTTACAAGGTGTGAATTCTCATCATCAACCAGCTGATTGCCTCGATGTTGTGGTACTGGCTGGTCATTTCAACCCCTCCCACCTTTATCACAAAGATCCAGAGAATGTTCAGAGATTTTCTGGGACAGAAGACTGCTCTGGATCACCGCTGTGGTTGAGTCTCCCGCTTAGGGAGGGCGATCAGACAGTGGTGCGCTTTCGCAATCAGGTGGAAACCTTCCATCTTCAGACCCTGTAGGGAACACCCTCCTCGATGATGTGCCCTGACAATGTCTTTCTTCTGCTAGCTGCGTGGTCTGAACTATGACATGCAGCTCCTGTTCACAGTCCTGAACAGCCTCCATGGCTCCTTGCAAGTGTTGCCCATCTTTTATAAGGAGCTTCTGAACGTCTGGGTCACAGTCACCTTCTTCCACATCTCTCTGCTGTCCGGAATAACGGCTGTCGTTCAAGAATCTGCTCCTCCACCAATACTATTTCAGGTGGCTGGCAGAGAGGAAGGCTGTCGCTGCTGGGTTCCAGGGTCTGGGATGTGCTGCTTGGTGACACAGTGGGCTGGATGACATCCCATGAGCTAGCTGAGAATGCAGCAGTGGACATTCAACCAATGCTATCTATGATCTTAGACCTGTCGTGCCCGACCAGACATCAGCGTGCGGTGGGGTCCTGTCTAAGCATACACCTGTTCGGACGGATTTTCACATTGGCCCTAAGCTCAGACCCCATTTCCTGGATCTGGCACCCCATACTTTGAGCTGCCTCGTGGAAATGAACTCTATGCCCTTTCCCACCACACAGAGGATTTCCTGTATGGGCTGCTGTTGCACTCCTTCCACTATTGTGTTCTCACGCATTGCCCAGATATCCTTGGGGCACCTTGTAGCCGTCCAGCGGTGGAGATGCCCAAGGGAGATCCCACAACGAAGGGATAGTTTTCCGATACTCTGGGACCTGGGCTTGAGACTCATGCACTCACGTGGTGCCTATTTTCAAGATGGGGAACAGGGACAGCCCGGGCAATTACCGACCAATTAGTCTGACCTCAGTGGTCGGTAAGTTCATGGAGAGGATTCTGAAAGATAGGATTTATGAGCATTTAGAGAAATTCAATATGATCAGGAATGATCGTGCCTTACGAGCCTAGTTGAATTCTTTGAAAATGTGACTGAACACATTGACGAAGGAAGAGCAGTGGACATGGTTTAGATGGATTTCAGCAAGGCGTTTGATAAGGTCCCCCATATAAGACTTCTTGAGAAGGTGAGAGGACATGGGATCCAAGGGTCTTTGGCCTTGTGGATCCAGAACTGGCTTGCCTGCAGAAGGCTGAGGGTGGTTGTGGATGGGTCTTTATCTGCATGGAGGTCGGTCACCAGTGGAGTGCCCCAGGGATCTGTTAGAACATAGAACATAGAACATAGAACAATACAGCACAGAACAGGCCCTTCGGCCTTCGATGTTGTGTCGACCAAAATAAAAAGCAATGCCCCTCCAAACTAAACCATTCCCTTCTCTTCTATATACTTATCAATTAACCTCTTAAACGCCACCAAACTTGGCGCATCTACAACAGCTGCAAGCAGGGCATTCCACTCCCTAATCACTCTTTGAGTAAAGAACCTACCTCTGATATCCGTCCTATAACTCATACCCCTTAATTTAAAGCTGTGTCCCCCTCGTGCTAGCTTTCTCCATCCTAGGAAAAAGGCTATCACTGTCCACCCTATCTAAACCTCTAATCATCTTATATGCGTCAATAAGATCCCCTCTTAGCCGCCTCCTTTCTAACGAAAACAACCTCAAATCCTTCAACCTCTCTTCATAGGACCTGCCCTCCCTACCAGGCAACATCCTGGTAAACCTCCTCTGTACCCTCTCCAATGCCTCCACATCTTTCTTATAATGCGGGGACCAGAACTGCACACAATACTCCAAGTGCGCCGCACTAGAGTTTTGTACAGTTGCAACATGACGTTGCGGCTCCGAAATTCAATTCCCCCTACCAATAAAAGCTAAGACTCCGTATGCCTTCTTAACAACCTTATCGACTTGACTGCCTACTTTCAGGGATCTATGCACAGATACACCAAGATCCCTCTGTTCATCAACACTATTAAGAATCCTACCATTAGCCCTATACTCTACACATTTATTATTCCTGCCATAGTGCATTACCGCACACTTTTCCACATTAAACTCCATTTGCCACCTCTCGGCCCAGCTCTGCAACTTGTCCAAGTCACTCTGTAAACTAATACACCCCTCTTCACTACTTAAGGACCCTTGCTGTTTGTCATTTTCATAAATGACCTGGATGAGGAAGTGCAGGGATGGTTAGTAAGTTCGCCGACGATACGAAGGTTTATGGTATTGTGGATAGAACATAGAACATAGAACATAGAACAATACAGCACAGAACAGGCCCTTCGGCCTTCGATGTTGTGCCGACCAAAATAAAAAGCAATGCCCCTCCAAACTAAACCATTCCCTTCTCTTCCATATACTTATCAACTAACCTCTTAAACGCCACCAAACTTGGCGCATCTACAACTGCTGCAGGCAGGGCATTCCACTCCCGAACCACCCTTTGGGTAAAGAACCTACTCTGATATCCGTCCTATAACTATCACCCCTTAATTTAAAGCTGTGTCCCCTCGTGCTAGCTTTCTCCATCCTAGGAAAAAGGCTATCACTGTCCACCCTATCTAAACCTCTAATCATCTTATATGCTTCAATAAGATCCCCTCTTAGCCGCCTCCTTTCTAACGAAAACAACCTCAAATCCTTCAACCTCTCTTCATAGGACCTGCCCTCCATACCAGGCAACATCATAGTAAACCTCCTCTGTACCCTCTCCAATGCCTCCACATCTTTCTTATAATGTGGCGACCAGAACTGCACACAATACTCCAAGTTGGTTTTTTTAATGTTGAGGTTGTTGTTGGATTTGTTGGTGTTTCTAACTGTTGTTGTTGTTGAATTTGTTGGTTTTGGTAATTTAGCCTGGCCTATGCACCCCTTGTACACATCTTGGACATTAAGCAAGGCAACTTCAGCAAGGCATTTGACAAGGTCCCCCATGCAAGACTTCTTGAGAAGGTGAGAGGCCATGGATCCAAGGGGCTTTGGCCTTGTGGATCCAGAACTGGCTTGCCTGCAGAAGGCAGAGAATGGTTGTGGATGGCTCTTTTTCTGCATGGAGGTTGGTCACCAGTGGAGTGCCCCAGGAATCTCTTCTAGGACCCTTGCTGTTTGTCATTTTCATAAATGACCTGGATGAGGAAGTGGAGGGATGGGTGAGTAAGTTTGCCGATGACAAGAAGGTCAGTGGTGTTGTGGATGGTCTGGAGGGATGTCAGAAGTTGCAGCAGGACATCGACAGGATGCAAGACTGGGTGGAGAAGTGGCAGATGGACTTCAACGCGGATAAATGTGTTGTGGTCCATTTTGGCAGATCCAACGGGATGAATGAGTAAACTATCAAAGGTAGGAGTCTTAGCTGTGTGGAAGAGCAGAGGGATCTTGGGGTCCGGGTCCATAAGACTCTCAAATCGGCCTCCCAGGTGGAGGATGTGGTTAAGAAAGCTTACGGTGTACTGGCCTTCATTCATCGAGGGATTGAGTTCAGGAGTCAGGAGGTAATGCTGCAGCTTTTTAGGACCCTTGTCAGACCACACTTGGAGTACTGTGCGCAGTTCTGGTCGCCTCACTATAGGAAGGACGTGGAAGCTATTGAAAGGGTGCAGAGGAGATTTACAAGGATGTTGCCTGGATTGGGAGGCATGCCTTATGAAGACAGGTTGAGGGAGCTGGGACTGTTCTCCCTGGAGAGACGAAGGTTGAGAGGCGACCTGATAGAGGTTTACAAGATGTTGAGAGGAATAGATAGGGTGGACTCTCAGAGACTATTTCCCAGGGCTGAAATGGTCGCGACGAGAGGGCACAGATTTAAGGTGCAGGGAAGCAAGTACAGAGGGGATGCTAGGGGAAAGTTTTTCACTCAGAGGGAGGTGAGTGAATGGAATCGGCTGCCGTCGGTGGTGGTCGAGGCGAACTCGCTGGGGTCTTTTAAAAGACTTCTGGATGAGTATATGGGATCCAATGTGATTGGGGGTTATAGATAGGTCTATGGCTGGGTAGGTTTTGATATGTTCGGCACAACTTGTGGGCCGAAGGGCCTGTTTGTGCTGTAGTGTTCTATGTTCTATGTTCTATATTAAGATGAATTTAGCACAGCTAATCCATCTAATCTGCATTTCTTGCGATACTAAGTGGCACTTAGCATTGCCATCCAGCTAACTTACACGTCTTGGGACGCTAAAAGGCAATTTAGCTTGGCCAGTACACCTAACGTGCACATTTTGGGATGTTAACGTGCAATTTAGCATCGCCAATCCACCTAAAGTACACTTCTTGGGACAGAGGGACAGTTTGGCATGGCCAATCCATTTCTCATACACATCTTGAAATATTAAGGAGTAATTTAGCATGGCCAATCCACCTCTCGTACACATCTTGGGACACTGAAGGGCAGTTTGGCCTGGGCAATCCACCCATTGTACACACCTTGGGACACTAAGGGGTAATTTAGCCTGGACTATGCACCTCTTGTATACATCTTGGGACACTAAGATGAATTTAGCATGGCCAATCCACCTCAGCTACACACTTGGCACGCTAAGTTATAATTTTGTATGGCCAATTCACCTAACGTATACACCTTGGGATAGTAAGAGGCAATTTAGCTTGGCTAATTAACCAAATGTACACATGTTTGTACACTAAAGGCATTTAGCATGGCAAATCCACCTAACCTACACATTGTGGGACATGAAGGGGATTGTAACATTTCCAATTCTCCTCTCATCCACATTTTGGGAAGCCAAAGTTAATGTAGCATGGTGAAGCCACGTCTTGTACACTTCCTGGACATGGAGCCGCAATTTAGCATGGCCAATCCATCTGACATACACAGCTTGGAAAACTAAGGGGATTTTAACATGTCAAATTCTTCTCTCATCCACACCTTGGGATGCTCAAGTTAATTTAGCATGTTCAATCCACATCTTGCAGATATCTTGGGGCACGAAGTGACAATTTAGCATGGCCAATCTCTCTTGTCTACATCTTGGGATAGTAAGGGGCAATTTAGCATGGCCAATCCACCTAATTGCACACTTCGGACACTAAGGGGCAATTTATCATGGCCAGTCCATCTGTCATATATGTCTTGGGATATGAATGGGAATTTAGCATGGCCAATTCAACTCTTGTAAACATTGGGCACTAAGGGAAAATTTAGCGTGGCCAGTCCATCTCTCGCACACTTTTTGGGACACTAATGGGCAATATGGCTTGGGCAATCCATCTATCATACACATCTTGGGGCACTAAGGATAATTTAGTCTGGCCGATGCACTTCTCATGCACATATTGTTACACTAAGGTGCAGTTTAGCATGGCCAATCCACCTAAACTACAGACCTTGGGACACTAAGGGGCAATTTATCATGGCCAATTAACCAAACCTATACATCTTGGGACACTAAGGTTCAATTTGGCATGGCCAATTAATTGAACATACACATCTTGGCCACTAAGGGCATTTAGCATGGCCAATCCACCTAACCTACACATCTTGGGACACTAAGGGGATTTTAACGTCTCCAATTCTCCTCTCATCCATATCTTGGAATGCTAAAGTTAATTTAACATGGCCGATCCACATCTCGCATAGATCTTGGGTCACAAAGTGACAATTTTGCATGGCCAATCCACTTCTCATACATATCTTGGAACATTAAGGAGCAATTTAGCATGGTCAATGCACCACTTGTATACATCTTGGGACACTAAAGGGCAATTTAATATTGCCAATCCATCTCTTGTACTCATCTTGGCACACTAGGATGAACTTAGCAAGACCAATCCACCTAACCTACACAGCTTGGGACAATCAGAGGCAATTTAGCATTGTCCATCCACCTAACTTGCATATTTTGGGACACTAAGGCACAATTTAGGATCACCAATCCACCTAAAGTACACTTCTTGGGACAGAGGAGCAATTTTACATGGCCAATCCACTTCTTGTACACACCTTGGGACAATAAGGGCAATTTATCCTGGCCTATACACCTTCGTACACATCTTGGCACATACCTTAGTGTCCCAAGGTGTGTGCGAGAATTGGATTGGCCATGCTAAATTGCTCCTTAGCGACCCAAGATGTTTACGAGAACTGAATTGGACATGCTAAATTTCCATTTGTGTCCTAAGACACGTACGAGGGATGGGCTGGCATTGCTAAATCGCCCCTTTGCATCCCAAGATGTGTAGGTTCATTGGCTTGGCCATGCTTAACTGCCCCTTAGTGTCCAAATGTGTAAGATAGATGGATTGGCAATGCCACATTGCCAATTAGTGAATTTGGCTAAATTCATCTTAGTGTGCCAAGGTTTTTACAAGAAGTGTGTAGGTCAGGCTAAATTGCCCCTTAGTGTCCCAAGATGTGTATGAGAGGTGGATTCATCATGATAAATTACCCCTTAGTGTTTGAAGATCGGTAGATTAGATGGATTGCCCCTTAGTGTCCCAAGATATGTATGAGAGGTGGATTGGTCATGATAAATTACCCCTTAGTGTTTGAAGATCGGTAGATTAGATGGATTGCCCATTCGTGTCCCAAGACATGTAGATATAGGGGAGTGACCGTGCTAAATTACCCTTAGTGTCCCCAGATGAACACGAGGTGTGGATTGGCCACGATAAATTGCTGCTTCATCTCCCAAGATAGTATGCGACATGCAGACTGACTTTGCTAAATTAACTTTAGTGTCTCGAGATGAGGGTGAGGGGAGAATTGGACAGGTCAATCCCATTAGTGTCCCAGGATGTGTAGGTTGGGTGGATTGGCCATGCTATAATTGCCTCTTTGTGCCCCAAGATGTGTAAAAGAGATGCGTAGGCCAGGCTAAATTGCCCTTAGTGCCCCAAAATGTGTAGAGGAGATGGGTTGGCCAGGCTAAATTGCCCATCAGTGGCCCAAGATGTTTATGATTAGCCATGCTAAACTGCCCCTCTGTCCCAAGAAGTTTACTTTAGGTGGATTGGTGATACTAAATTGTGCCTTACATCCCAAAATATGCAACTTAGGTGTATTGGCCAGGCGAAATTGCCCCTGACTGTTCCAAGATGTGTAGGTTGGGCGGATTTGTGATGCTAAATTGATCATAGTGTGCCGAGAGGTTCATAGGTCAGGCTAAATTGCTCCTTCGGGTCCCAAGATGTATACGAGAGGTGGATTGGCCATGCTAAATTGCCTCTGACTGTTCCAAGATATGTACAAGACGTTGACTGGCCACGGTAAATTGTTCCTTAGTGTTCGAACATGTGGAGGTTCGATAGATTGTTCCTTAGAGTCACAAGACGTGTAGGTTAGGGGGAATTGGACCTGCTAAGTTGCCCCTTAGTGTCCCAAGATGAGAACCAGATGTGGATTGGCCACATTAAATTGACCCTTTGTGTCCCAAAATGTGGAGGTTAGATGGATTGGACAGGCTAAATTGCCCCTAAGTGTCCCAAGGTGTGTAGGTTAGGTGGATTGGCCATGCTAAATTGCCCCTAAGTGTCCCAAGGTGTGTCAGTTAGCTGATTAGCCATGCTAAATTGGCCTCAGTGTCCCAGGATGTGTAAATTAGGTGAACTTGCCACGCTCAATTGACCTTTAATATCCTAAGATGTGTAGATTAGGTTGATTGGCCATGCTAAATTCACCATAGTATGCTAAGATGTGTAGGTTGGGTGGATTGGTCATGCTAAATTGCTCCTTAGTGTCCCAAAATATGTACAAGAGGTGGTTACACCATGCTAAATTGCCATTTAGTATTCCAAGGTGTGTAAGACAGATGGATTGGGCATGCTGTATTCCCCTTAGTGTCCCAGGATGTGTAAATTAGGTGAATTGGCCATGTTAAATTGTCCTTTAGTGTCCCAAGAGGTAGATTGGTGACAGCAAATTGCCACTTCGTGACCCAAGATCTGTACGAGATGTGGATTGGACATGCTGAATTCTTCTTAGTATCCCAAGATATGATTAAGAGGTAGATTGGCCATGCTATATTGCCTCTTAGTTTCCCAAGATGTGTATATTACATGAATTGACCATTCTAAATTGCTGTTTAGTGTCCCAAGAGGTGGTGCTTAGGTGCATTGGCCATGCTAAGTTCCCCTCAGTGACCAAAGATGTGTAGATTAGGTGGATTGGCCATGCTAAATTGCTCCTTAGTATCCCAAGATGTTTAGGTTATGTGGATTGGCCATGCTAAGTTGCGTCTTAGTGTGCCATGATGTGGTTGAGAGCTGGATTGGCCATGCCAAATTCCCGTTAGTTTCTCAAGATGTGTACACGATGTGGATTGGCCTTGCTAAATTCCCCTTAATGTTCCAAGATGTGTGGGTGAGGTTGGTTAGCCATGCTAAATTGCCCCTCAGTGTCCCAAGGTGTGTCGGTTAGGCGGATTGGCCAGGCTAAGTTTGCCTCAGTGCCTGAAGATGTGTAAGTTAGCTGGATTGGCATGCTAAATTCCCCTTAGTGTCAAAAGATGTGTACAAGAGGCGGATTGACCATGCTAAATTGGCCATTAGTGTCCTAAGATGTGCATGAGCTATAGACTGTCCACGATAAATTGCCTCTTAGTTTCCCAAGATGCGTATGAGGTGTGGTTTGACCATGCTAAATTGCCCCTTAATGTTCTAAGATGTGTAGGTTAGGGGATTGGCTAAATTGACCGTTAATTCCCCAAGATGTGTAGATTAGGTGGACTGGCGTTGCTAAATTGGTCCTTACTCTTCCAAGGTGTGTTCAATTTGCCATGCTAAATTGGCCCGTCGTGTTTGAAGATGTGTAGGTTAGGCGGATTGCTCCTTTGTGTCTCACAATGTGTAGGTTAGGTGAATTGAAGATGCTGAATTGCCCCTGAGTGTCCCAAGATGTATAGGTTAGATGGATTAGCCATGCTAAATAAACCCATTGTATCACAAGGTGTGTATGTTTGGTGGATTGGCCACACCAAATTGTCCCTTACTGTCCCAAATGTGTAGATTTAGGTAGATTAAAAATGCTAAATTGCCACTTAATGTTGTAAGATGAGTAGGTTAGGTGGATTGGCCATGCTAAATGCCCTTCGTTCCAAAGATGTGTAGGTTCAGTTAATTCGCCATGCTGAAATAGTCCTTGGTGTCCCAAAATGCGTAGAATAGGTGGATTGGCCACACTACATTACCCCTTAGTGTCCCAAATTGTAAGTTAGTTGGATTGGCAATGATAAATTGCCACTTAGTGTGCCAATATGGTATAATAGGTGTATTCCCAAGCCAATTTGCCTCTTATATCCAAAATGTGTATGAGAGATAGATTGGCTGTACTGAAGTTCCCTTTAGTGTCCCTAGATATGTACATGATGTGGACTGGCCACGCTATACTGCCCCTTAGTGTTCACGATGTGTAGGATCGATGGATTGCCCCTTAGTGTCCCAAGATATGGATGAGAGGGGAATTAGACATGTTAAGATCCCCTTAGTGTCCCAAGATGTGTAATTAGGTAGATTGGCCATGCAAAACTGTCCCTTATTATCCCAAGTTGTGTAAGTAATGAGGATTGGCCATGCTAAATTACCCCTTAGTGTCCTATGATGTGTAAGTGTGATGGATTGGCCATGCAAAATGCCATTAGTATCCAAAGATGTGTAGATTTGGTTAATTGGCCATGCTAATTTGCCTCTTAGTGTGCCAAGGTGCGTAGGTTGGCAAACTAAATTACTCCTTAGTGTCCTAACATGAATAGAGAGGTGGCTTGGCCATGCTAAATTGTCGCTTTGTGTCCCAAGATGTGTGTGAGATGTGGATTGACCAGGCTAAATTAACTTTAGTGTTCCAAGATGTGGACGAGAGGACGAGGCCATGCTGAATTCCCCTTAGTGTCCCAAAATGTGTACGAGTGGTGGATTGGCCATGTTAAATTGCCCGTTAGTGTCACAAGATGTGTATGAGAAGTGGATTGGCCATGCGAAATTGCCCCTCTGTCTGAAGAAGTGTACTTTAGGTGGATTGGTGATGCTAAATTGTGCCTTAGCATCCCAAAATGTGCAAGTTAGGTATATTGTACAGGATAGATTGCCTCTGTCTGTCTCAGACGTGTAGGTTAGGTGGATTGGCCTTGCTAAATTCATCTTAGCATGCCAGGATGTGTACGAAAGGTGAGTAGGCCAGGCTAAATTGTCCTTAGTGTTCCAAGATGTTTACAAGAGCTGAATTGGCCGTGCTAAATTCCCATTTGTATTCCAAGACATGTACGAGAGGTAGACTGGCCATGATAAATTGCTGCTTTGTGTCCCATGATGCTCGTGAGATGTGGATTGACCAGGCCAATATTCCTTTAGCGCCCCAAGATGTGGATGAGAGGATTGGACATGTTAAAGTCCTCTTTGTGTCCCAAGATGTGTAGGTTAGGAGGATTGGCTATGCTAAATGCCTCTTAGATGTATATATCCCCCTAAAGATGTATAGGTTCCATTAATTGGCCATGCTGAATTGCCCCTTAGTGTCCAACGATGTGTAGGTTAGGTGTTTTGGCCAGGCTAAACTTCCCTTAGTATCCTAAGATGTGTATGACTGGTGGATTGGCCATATTAAATTGCCCTTTAGTATCCCAAGATGTGTAGGAGTGGTGGGGTGGTCATACTAAATTGCCCCATAATGTTCCAAGATGTGTATGAGAAGTGGATTGGCCATGCTAAACTGTCCCTCTGTCCCAGGAAGTTTACTTTATGTGAGTGATGCTAAATTGCACCTTTGCATCCAAAATTGTGCAAGTTAGGTGTATTGGCGAGGCTAAATTATCCCTGACTGTCCCAAGGTGTATAGGTTAGGTGGATTGGCCATGATGTGAACAAGATGTGTGTAAATTGCCCTTAGTGTCCCAAGATGTGTGCAAGAAGTGGATTGGCCACGCTAAATTCCCAGTTGTGTTGCAAGAAATGTAGGAGAGATGGCTTGGTCATGCTAATGTGCCCCTTAGTGTCCCAAATGTATAAGTTAGGTGGATTGGCAATGCACAATTGCCACTTAGTGTGCCAATATGTGTACTAGACATGTGTAGGCCAGGCTAAATTACCCCTTGGTGTCCCAAGATGTGTACGATAGGTGTATTGGCAATGCTAAATTGCCATTAGTGTCCCAAATGTCATTTAGGTGGATTGGCAATGCTAAGTCACTTAGTATCACAAGATATGTAGATTAGGTGGATTGGCTGTGCTAAATTCATCTTAGTGTCCAAGATGTGTATGAGGAGTGGGTCGGCCACGACTGAATTGCCCCTTAGTGTTTGAAGATGTGTAGGTTGAGTGGATTGCCCCTTAGTGTCCGAGACGTTTTACTCAGGGGGATTGGATGAACTAAGTCGCTCCTTAGTATCTCAAGATGGGTACGAGATATGGATCGGCCATGCTAAATTCTCCTTTGTGTCGTAAGATATGTACGAGATGTAGATTGGCCCTGCAAAATTCCCTTAAATGTCCCAAGATGTGCACGAGTGGTTTGGTCATGCTAAATTCCCCTTAGTATCCCAAAATGTGTACGAGTGGTGGATTGACAATGTTAAATTGCCCTTTAGTGTCACAAGATATGTACGAGAGGTGAGTTAGCAATGTTAAATTGCCCTTATGTTCCAAGATGGGTATGAGAAGTGGACTGTCCGTGCTAAACTGCCCCTCTGTCCCAAGAACTGTACTTCGGTGATGCTAAATTGCACCTTAGCGTCTCAAAATGTGCAAGTTAGGTACATTTACCAGGCTAAATTGCCCCTGACTGTCTCAAGATGTGTAGATTTGGTTGATTGACCTTGCTAAATTCCTCATAATGTGCTCAGATGTGTAGTTTGGGTGGATTGGCCATGCTAAATTGCTCCGTAGTGTCCGAAGGTGTGCACAAGAGGTGGATTTGCCAGG
The DNA here is from genome assembly GCA_024679065.1 of Sphyrna mokarran. NCBI lineage: Eukaryota > Metazoa > Chordata > Chondrichthyes > Carcharhiniformes > Carcharhinidae > Sphyrna > Sphyrna mokarran. The sequence goes on from JAGIQG010000031.1 coordinate 3,696,895, forward strand.
CTAAAATTCTCCTTAGTGTCCCAAGACCGCTACAAGATGGGGATTATCCATGCTAAAATGCACCTTAATGTTTGCAGATGTGTAGGTAAAATGGATTGCACCTTAGTGTCCTAAGATGTATAGGTTAGGTAGATTGGCCATTCTTAATTTCCCATTAGTTTCCCAAGGTGAGTAGGTTAGGTGGATTGGCCAAGCTAAGTGCCCTTCGTGTCCCAAGACATACAGGTTTGGTTAATTGCCCATGCTAAATTGTCCGTTAATGTCCCAAAGTATGTAGGTTCGATGAATTAGCCATACTAAATTGCCATAAATAAAGTATGTGTAGGTTAAGTGGATTGGCCATGATAAATTGCCCCTGACTGTCCTAAATGTGTAGATTAGGTAGATTGGAAATTTTAAATTACCACTTAATGTCACAAGATTAGTAGGTTAGGTGGATTAGCCAGGCTAAAGTACCCCTTAGTGTCCCAAGATTTGTAGATTAGGTCGATTGGCCATGCCAAATTCACAACGATGTGCTAAGATATGTAGGTAAGTGGATTGGCCATTGTAAATTGCTGCTTTGTGTCCCAAGGTGTGTACGAGATGTGGACTGACCATGCTAGACTGATTTTAGCGTCCCAAGATGTGGATGAGAGGAGAATTCACCATGTTAAAATCACATTAGTGTCCCAACATGTGAAGGTTCGGTTAATTGGCGATGCTAAAATGGCCCTTGGTGTCTTAAGATGTGTAGATTAGGTGAATTAGTCATGCTAAATTGTGCCTTACTATTTTATTATGTGTAAATTAGGTAGATTGGCCATGCTACATTGCCCCTTAGTGTCCCAAATGTGTAAGTTAGGTGAATTGGCAATGACAAATGCCACTTGATGTGCCAACATGTGTACAAAAAGTGCGTAGACCAGGCTAAATTGCCCCATAGTGTCCCAATATGTGCACGAGTGGTGGATTGGCCATGTTAAATTAATTTTAGTGTCCCAAGATGTGGATGAGAGGAGAATTGGACATGTTAAAATCTCCTTAGTGTCCCAAGGTGTGTAGGATAGATGTATTGGTTATTTTAAAGTGCCCCTTATTACCACAAGATGTGTAAATTAGTGGATTAGAACATAGAACATAGAACATTACAGCACAGAACAGGCCCTTCGGCCTTCGATGTTGCGCCGACCAATATAAAAAGCAATGACCCTCCAAACTAAACCATTCCCTTCTCTTACATATACTTATCAACTAACCTCTTAAACGCCACCAAACTTGGCGCATCTACAACTGCTGCAGGCAGGGCATTCCACTCCCGAACCACCCTTTGGGTAAAGAACCTACCTCTGATATCCGTCCTATACTATCACCCCTTAATTTAAAGCTGTGTCCCCTCGTGCTAGCTTTCTCCATCCTAGGAAAAAGGCTGTCACTGTCCACCCTATCTAAACCTCTAATCATCTTATATGTTTCGATTAGGTCCCCTCTTAGCCGCCTCCTTTCTAACGAAAACAACCTCAAATCCCTCAGCCTCTCTTGATAAGACCTGCCCTCCATACCAGGCAACATCCTGGTAAACCTCCTCTGTACCCTCTCCAATGCCTCCACATCTTCTTATAATGTGGGGACCAGAACTGCACACAATACTCCAAGTGCGGCCGCACTAGAGTTTTGTACGGTTGCAACATGACGTTGCAGCTCCGAAATTCAATCCCCCTACCAATAAAAGTCAAGACTCCATATGCCTTCTTAACAACCTTCTCGACTTGACTGCCTACTTTCAGGGATCTATGCACATACACACCGAGATCCCTCTGTTCATCAAGACTACTAAGAATCCTACGATTAGACGTATACTCTACACATTTATTATTCCTGCCAAAGTGAATTACCTCACACTTTTCCACATTAAACTCCATTTGCCACCTCTCGGCCCAGCTCTGCAACTTGTCCAAGTTTCTCTGCAAACTATAACACCCCTCTTCACTATCTACCACTCCACCGACTTTAGTGTCATCTGCAAATTTACTAATCCATCCTGCAATACCCTCATCCAGATCATTTATAAAAATTACAAACAGCAGGGGCCCCAAAACAGACCCCTGAGGTACACCACTTGTCACCGAACTCCACGATGAATATCTCCCATCAACCACCACCCTCTGTCTTCTATCCGCTAGCCAATTTCTAACCCAATTAGCTAAATCACCTTCTATCCCATACATCTGCATTTTCTGCAGAAGTCTTCCATGGGCCACCTTATCAAACGCCTTACTAACGTCCATATATACCACATTAACCGCCTTACCCCCATCCACCTCTTTGGTCACTTTTTCAAAAAACTCAATGAGGTTAGTAAGGCACGACCTACCCTTCACACAACCATGCTGACTATCCCCAATCAATTCATTTCTCTCTAAATAACTATAAATCCTATCCCTAATAATTCTCTCCAATACTTTGCCCACCACAGAAGTAAGACTCGCTGGCCTATGATTCCCTGGAAGGTCTCTCTTCCCCTTCTTGAACAATGAGACCACATTCACTATCCTCCAGTCCTCCAGAACCAGACCCGTAACCAACGACGACCTGAAGATCAGAGCCAGAGGCTGTGCAATCTCCTCTCTTGCCTCCCAGAGAATCCTAGGGCAAATCCTATCCGGCCCAGGGGACTTATCCAACTTCAAACCCTCGAGAATATCTAGCACATCCTCCCTATCTACTTCGATACTTTCCAGTTGGAAAGTTTTATCATGCCAAATTCCCCATAATGTGCAAAAATATGTAGGTTGGGTGGGTTGGCCACGCTGAATTGCCCCATAATATTCCAAAATGTGTATGAGAAGTGGTGGGCCATGCTAAAGTCAGAAGGCAGGGAATTATAGGCCGGTTAGTTTAACGTCTGTAATCGGAAAAAATGCTTGAATCTGTTGTCAAAGCAGAAATAATGAGGCATCAGGATACGAACTGTTTGATCAGGCAGATGCAGCACGGATTCATTAAGGGGAAGTTGTGCTTGACGAACTTATTGGAGTTCTATGAGAAGTGACTAATGCGATAGATAGAGGGGAACTGGTGGATGTGGTGTGTTTGGATTTCCAAAAGGTGTTTGATAAGGTGCCTCACAAAAGATTGCTGCAGAAGGTTAGGGGGGCACTCCTAATTGACAGGGGGTGGGGGGGGAGCGGGGGGCATTCCTAATTGGACAGAGGACACACACTCCTAATTGACGGGGGGGGGGTCACTCCTAATTGACGGGGGTGGAGGGAACACTCCTAATTGACAGGGGGGACACCCCTAATTGACAGGGGGGGAACACTCCTAATTGATGGGGGGGGCACTCCTAATTGACTGGGGGGGGGGACTCTCCTAATTGACGGGGGGGGCACTCCTAATTGACAGGGGGGACACTCCTAATTGACAGGGGGGAGGACACTCCTAATTGACAGGGGGGGCACTCCTAATTGACGGGGGGGGGGGACACTCCTAATTGACAGAGGGGGGACACTTCTAATTGACAGGGGGTGGACACTCCTAATTGACGGGGGGGACACTCCTAATTGACAGGGGGGGACACTCCTAATTGACAGGACACTCCTAAGAGGGTACACTCCTAATTGACAGGGGGGGGACACTCCTAATTGACAGGGGGGGACACTCCTAATTGACAGGCGGGGGACACTCCTAATTGACGGGGGGGGACACTCCTAATTGACAGGGGGGGGCACTCCTAATTGACGGGAGGGGGGACACTCCTAATTGACGGGGGGGGGACACTCCTAATTGACAGGGGGGGACACTCCTAATTGACAGGGGGGGGGACACTCCTAATTGACTGGGGGGGACACTCCTAATTAACGGGGGGGGGACACTCCTAATTGACGGGGGGAACACTCCTAATTGACAGGGGGGGTGACAGAGGGGGGAACACTCCTAATTGACAGGGGGGGGACACTCCTAATTGACGGGGGGGGAACACTCCTAATTGACAGGGGGGGACACTCCTAATTGACGGGGGGGGACACTCCTAATTGACGGGGGGGGGGACACTCCTAATTGACGGGGGGGGGGCACTCCTAATTGACAGGGGGGGACACTCCTAATTGACAGAGGGGGGGAACACTCCTAATTGACGGGGGGGGGGACAATCTAATTGACGGGGGGGGGGTCACTCCTAATTGACGCAGGGGAACACTCCTAATTGACAGGGGGGGACACTCCTAATTGACAGGGGGTGGACACTCCTAATTGACAGGGGGTGGACACTCCAAATTGACGGGGGAGGGACACTCCTAATTGACAGGGGGCGACACTCCTAATTGACGGGGGGGGGGAACACTCCTAATTGACGGGGGGGGCACTCCTAATTGACGGGGGGGGACACTCCTAATTGAGAGGGGGGGGGCACGGCTAATTGACAGGGGGGTCGCACCTAATTGACAGGGGGCACTCCTAATTGACAAGGGTGGGGGGACACTCCTAATTGACAGGGGGGAACACTCCTAATTGACGGGGGGCACTCCTAATAATGGGGAACACTCCTAATTGACAAGGGTGGGGGACACTCCTAATTGACAGGGGGGAACACTCCTAATTGACGGGGGCGCACTCCTAATTGACAGGGAGGGGTGGACACTCCTAATTGACAGGGAGGGGGGACACTCCTAATTGACAGGGAGGGGGGACACTCCTAATTGACGGGGGGGGACACTCCTAATTGACGGGGGGGGGACACTCCTAATTGACGGGGGGGGACACTCCTAATTGACAGGGGGGATACTCCTAATTGACAGGGAGGGGGGACACTCCTAATTGACGGGGGGGGGGGGACACTCCTAATTGACAGGGGGGGGACACTCCTAATTGAGGGGGGGTGGGGACATTCCTAATTGACAGGGGGGGATACTCCTAATTGACGGGGGGAGGACACTCCAAATTGACGGGGGGGGGCGGACACTCCTAATTGACGGGGGGGGACACTCCTAATTGACGGGGAGGGAAAACAATCCTAATTGACGGGGGGGGGGACACTCCTAATTGAGGGGGGGTGGGGACAGTCCTAATTGACAGAGGGGGGGACAGTCCTAATTGACAGGGGGGGGACACTCCTAATTGACGGGGGGGGACACTCTAATTGACGGGGGGGGGGGACACTCCTAATTGACGGGGAGGGAAAACAATCCTAATTGACGGGGGGGGGACACTCCTAATTGACAGGGGGGGAACACTCCTAATTGACGGGGGGGGGGGGGAACACTCCTAATTGACGGGGGGGGCACTCCTAATTGACGGGGGGGGGACACTCCTAAGGACAGGGGGGGGGACACTCCTAAGTGACAGGGGGGACACTCCTAATTGACGGGGGGGGGACACTCCTAATTGACCCTAATTGACAGGGGGGGACACTCCTAATTGACAGGGGGGGGAACACTCCTAATTGACAGGGGGGGACACTCCTAATTGACATGGGGGTCAAACCTAATTGACAGGGGGGGACACTCCTAATGACATGGGGGTCTCCTAATTGACAGGGAGGGGGACACTCCTAATTGACATGGGGGTCACTCCTAATTGACAGGGTGTGGACACTCCTAATTGACATGGGGGTCACTCCTAATTGACAGGGAGGGGGACACTCCTAATTGACAGAGGGGGGACACTCCTAATTGACAGGAGGGTCACTCCTAATTGACAGGGGGGGACACTCCTAATTGACATGGGGGGACGCTCCTAATTCACAGGGGTGGACACTCCTAATTGACGGGGGGGCACGCCTAATTGACAGGGAGGGGACACTCCTATTTGACAGAGGGGGGACACTCCTAATTGACGGGGGGACACTCCTAATAGACGGGGGGGCACTCCTAATAGACAGGGGGGGGGACACTCCTAATTGACAGGGGGGGGGGGACACTCCTAATTGACAGGGGGGGAACACTCCTAATTGACAGGGGGGAACACTCCTAATTGACAGGGGGGACACTCCTAATTGACAGGGGGGACACTCCTAATTGACAGGGGGGGGGACAGTCCTAATTGACGGGGGGGGGGGACACTCCTAATTGACTGGGGGGTCACTCCTAATTGACAGGGGGAGGGGACACTCCTAATTGACGGGGGGGGACACTCCTAATTGACAGGACTCTTGACAGGGGGGGCACTCCTAATTGACAGGGGGGAGGGGACACTCCTAATTGACAGAGGGGGGGACACTCCTAATTGACGGGGGGGGGGACACTCCTAATTGACAGGGAGGGGGAGACACTTCTAATTGATGGGGGGGCACTCCTAATTGACAGGGGGGGGATACTCCTAATTGACAGGGGCAGGGGGGCACACTCCTAATTGACAGGGGGACTCCTAATTGACAAATTACCAGGGGCTCTCACAAGTACTCATGCGCACACACATACACACACTCTCACAAACAAACACACAGACACACCCACACACACCCACTCATACAACCCTCACTCTCAAATGCACACACTCTCACACACACGCATTCACACACATACACACTCACTCTCACACTCTCCAATGCACACACGCACTCACAAACACTCACATTAACACACATACTCACACACACACACCCACACACACACTCAAATACATACGCACACAATGATTCATACACATACTCACTCTCAAATGCACACACTCACTCACGCACATCCACACCCCCCCTCCACACACACACTTACACAAACACAGCCACACACACACACACACAACAAACACACACACACACACACACTCTCACTCACACACACTCACAGATACACAGTGAACCCAACCAGGCCTGCAACACTAAATCAAAAAGGCGAGACTGAACTGAAAGTACACATCTTTGGACACTAAGTGCATTTAGCATGGCCAATCCATCTAACCTACACATCTTTTGGCATTAAAAGGATTTTAACATGTCCAGTTCTCCTTTCATTCACCTTTTGCGAAACTAAAGGAAATTCAGCATCGCCAATCCACCACTTGTACATATTTTGGGATACCAAGGGGAATTTAGCATGCCCAATCCACCTGTCGTTCACATCTTGGGACACTAAGGAGCAAGTTAGCATGGTCTAACCACCTTTCATACACCCCTGGGCCACAAAGGACCAACTTAGCCTGGCTAATCCAACTAACCTACAAATCTTGTGACAGGAACTGACAATTTAGCATTTCAATCTACCTAGTCTACACATTTAGGACAGTAAGGGACAATCCAACTAATTTACACATCTTGGGATACTGCGGAGCAATTTTGCATGGCCAATTAACAAAACCTACACACCTTTGGATGTAAGGGCATTTTGCATGGCCAATCCACCTAATCTAGCATGGTTAATCCACCTAACTTACATATCTTGGGATAGTGAGGTGCAGTTTGGCATGTCCAATCAACGTGACCTATACATTTTGGGACACTATGGGAATTTTAAGATGTCCAATTCTCCTCTCATTCATATCTTGGGACATTAGAATTAATTTAGCACGGTCAATCTAGTTCTCATTCACATCTTTGGAACACAAAGCAGCAATTTAGCATGGCCAATCCACCCAACCTACACATCTCAGCACATTATGGGGAATTTGGCATGGCCAATCCACCTATCCTACACATCTTGGGACACTAAGGGCATTTAGCATGGCCAATCCACCTAACCTACACATCATGAGACACTATGGGGATTTTAACATGTCCAACTCTCATTCATATCTTGGGGCGCTAAAGGAAATTTAGCCTGGTCAGTCCAATCTTACACACATCTTGGGACATGAAGTGGCAATTAAGTATGGTCAATCCATCTCTCATGCACATCTTGGGACATTTAAGGGAGTTTAGCATGGCCAATCCATATTGTGGGACACAAAGGGCGAATTAGCTCGCCAAATTCCCCCTAACCAACACGCCCTGGTACACTAAGGGACAATCAACCTAACCTAAACATCTTCAAACCCAAACAGCAATGTAGCATGACCAAAACACACCTCATACTCATCTTGGGACATGAAGTGGGTGATTTAGCACGTCCAAACTCCCTAACGTACACATCTTGGGACACTAAGGGGCAATCCATCTAACCTACACATCTTTGTACAGAAAGAGACAATTTAGTATGACCAGTCCACATCTTGTACATATCTTGGGACACTAAGGAGCAATTTAGCCTGCCCTCCACACCTGTCATACACATCTTGGCACAGTAAGATGAATTTAGCATGGCCAATCCACCTAACCTACACATCTTGTGATACTATATAGCAACTTAGCAATGCCAATCCATCTAACCTACACATCTTGGCACAGTAAGATGGATTTAGCATTGCCAATCCATCTAACCTACACATCTTGGGAAATTCAGGGGCAATTTAGCCTGGCCAATCCACCTAATTTGCACATTTTGGGACGCTAAGGCACAATCTAGCATCACCAATCCATCTAAAGTACACTTCTTGGGACAGAGGAGCAGTTTAGCATGGCCAATCCAAATAACCTACACATGTTGTGATATTCAGGGGCAATTTAGCATTACCAATTGATCTGTCGCTCACATCTTGGGACACAAAAGGGCAATTTAACATTTTGGGATACTAAAGGGAATTTAACATGGCCAATCCACCCGTCGTACACACCTTGGGACACTAAGGAGCAATTTAGCATGGCCAACTGATCATAGCACACTATGGTGACTTTGGCATTGCCAATGGATCTAACCTGCACACCTTGGGACATTTGGGAGCAATTTAGCCTGGCTAATCGACCTAATTTACAGATCTTGCGACAGTAAGTGGCAATTAAGCATTTTCAATTGACAATTTGGGACTGTAAGGGGCACTTTACATGGCCAATCCACTTAACCTACACATACTAGGACACTAAGGGGCAATTTAGAATGGTCAATCCACCAAAATTACACACCTTGGGACACTACGGGGCAAATTAATATGCCAGTTAACCAAACATACATACCTTGGGATGTTAAGGGGATTTCAACATGTCCATTCCCTTCTCATCCACATCTTGGGGTGCGAAAGGAAATTTAGCCTGGTCAATCCACATCTTGCACACATCTTGGGACACTAAAGGACAATTTAGCACAGCCAATCCACCCAACCTATACATCTTGAGACACTAAGGGGCAATTTAACATTGCCAATCTACCACTCGTACACATCTTGGGACACTAAGGAGAAATTTAGCATGTTGTAACCACCTCTCGTACACATCTGAGGCACTAAGGAGCAACTTAGCATGACCAATCCACCTCTTGCGCGTACTTGAGACATTTAAATAAATTTAGCATGGCCAATTTACATCTCGTACACATCTTATAACATGAAAGGGAATAATCCGTATCTTGTTTACATCTTAAGAAACTAAGGGGCGATTTAGTTTGTCCAATCCCCCTGAGCACTCTTGGACACTAAAGGGCAATCCATCCAACCTACACATCTTCAAACACTAAGGGGTAATTTAGCATGGCCAATCAATGTCTCGTACACATCTTGGACATGAAGGGACAATTTAGTCAGGTCTATGTACCTCTTGTACACACCTTGGCACACTAAAATGAATTTAGCAAGGCCAATCCACCTAACCTATTCATCTTGCGATACTAAGTGGAAACATAGCATGGCCAATCCATCTAACTTACCCATTTGGGAAACTAAGGGGCAGTTGAGCATGGCCATTCCACCTCTCATACGTGTCTTGGGATACAAATAGGAAATAGCATGGCCAATTAAGCTCTCGCGAACATCTTGGGACATGAAGGATCAATTTAACAAGGCCAATCCATCTCTTGCACACATCTTGCAATACAAACAGCAATTTAGCCTGGCCTACGCACCTCTCATATGCATCTTGGCACACTAAGATGGATTTAGCAAGGCCAATCCACCTAACCTACACATCTTGGGACAGTCAGGGGCAATTTAGCCCGGCCAATCCACTTAACTTGCACATTTTGGGACACTAAAGTGCAATGTAGCATGGTCAATACACCGAAAGTACATTTCTTGGGACAGAGGGCAGTTTATCATGGCCAATCCACCTCTTGTACACATCTTGGAACATTAAGGGGCAATTTAGAATGGCCAATTCACCACTCGTACAAATCTTGGGACAGTAACGGGCAATTTAGCAATGCCAATCCACCCAACCTATACATCTTGTGACACTAAGGAGCAATTTAGCATAGCCAATCCACACATAACCCTACACATCTTAGCACACTGTAAGGAATTTGGCATGGCCAATTGACCTAATCTAAACATCTTGAGACATTAAGGGACAATTTAGCATGTCCAATCCACTTAACCTATGCGCCTTGGATACTACAGTGCGATTTAGCATGCCAATCCACCTAATATACATACATTGGGACTCTTGGGAGCAATTTAGCATGGCCAACCCAACAAACTTCCACATTTTGGGACTCGAAGTGGAAGTTTAGTGTGACCAATGCACCTAACTTACACACCTTGGGACACTAAGGGGATCTTAACGTGTCCACTTCTCTCATTCACATCTTGGGATACTAAAAGAAATTTAGCATGGCCAATCCACCACATCTTGAGACATGAAGGGGCAATTTAGCATGACCAACCCACCTAACCTACACACCTTCGGACACAAAGAGAGAATTTAACATGTCCAGTAAACAGAACCTATATATCTTGGGACACTAAGGGCATTTTGCATTATCAATCCACCTAACTTACATATCTTGGGATAGTAAGGGGAGTTTAGCATTTCCAATCCACCTAACCTGCATATCTTAGGAGACTAAGAGGATTTTAACATGTCCAATTCTCCTCTCATCTTTATCTTTGGATGCTAAAGTTAATTTAGCATGGTCATTCCACAATTTGCACACATCTAGGGACACAAAACGGTAATTTAACATGGCCAATCCACTTCTCGTACACATCTTGGGACATAAGGGGGCAATTTGGCATGGTTAATCGATCTCTTATCCACGTCTTGGGTCACTAAGTTGCTGTTTGACATGGCTAATCCCCCAAACTACATGTCTCGGGACTCTAAGGGGCAATCCACCTTACCTATACATCTTCGAAAACTAAACATAGAACATAGAACATAGAACATTACAGCACAGAACAGGCCTTTCGGCCTTCGATGTTGCGCCGACCAATATAAAAAGCAATGCCCCTCCAAACTAAACCATTCCCTTCTCTTCCATATACTTATCAACTAACCGCTTAAACGCCACCAAACTTGGCACATCTACAACTGCTGCAGGCAGGGCATTCCACTCCCGAACCACCCTTTGGGTAAAGAACCTGCCTCTGATATCCTTCCTATAACTATCACCCCTTAATTTAAAGCTGTGTCCCCTCGTGCTAGCTTTTTCCATCCTAGGAAAAAGGCTATCACTGTCCACCCTATCTAAACTCTAATCATCTTATATGTTTCGATCAGGTCCCCTCTTAGCCTCCTCCTTTCTAACGAAAACAACCTCAAATCCCTCAGCCTCTCCTCATAAGACCTGCCCTCCATACCAGGCAACATCCTGGTAAACCTCTTCTGTACCCTCTCCAATGCCTCCACATCTTTCTTATAATGTGGGGACCAGAACTGCACACAATACTCAAGTGCGGCCGCACTAGAGTTTTGTACAGTTGCAACATGACGTTGCGGCTCCGAAATTCAATCCCTCTACCAATAAAAGCCAAGACTCCATATGCCTTCCTAACAACCTTCTCGACCTGAATGCCTACTTTCAGGGATCTATGCACATACACACCAAGATCCCTCTGTTCATCTAGACTACTAAGACTCCTACCATTTGCCCTATACTCTACACATTTATTATTTCTGCCATAGTGCATTACCTCACACTTTTCCACATTTAAACTCCATTTGCCACCTCTCGGCCCAGCTCTGCAACTTGTCCAAGTCCCTCTGCAAACTATAACACCCTCTTCACTATCTACCACTCCACCGACTTTAGTGTCATCTGCAAATTTACTAATCCATCCTTCAATACCCTCATCCAGATCATTTATAAAAATTACAAACAGCAGGGGCCCAAAACAGACCCCTGAGGTACACCACTTGTCACCGAACTCCACGATGAATATCTCCCATCAACCACGACCCTCTGTCTTCTATCTGCTAGCCAATTCCTAACCCAATTAGCTAAATCACCCTCTATCCCATACATCTGCATTTTCTGCAGAAGTCTTCCATGGGCCACCTTATCAAACGCCTTACTAAAGTCCATATAGACCACATCAACCGCCTTACCCCCATCCACCTCTTTAGTCACTTTTTCAAAAAACTCAATGAGGTTAGTAAGGCACGACCTACCCTTCACAAAACCATGCTGACTATTTCCAATCAATTCATTACTCTCTAAATAAGTATAAATCCTATCCCTAATTATTCTCTCCAATACTTTGCCCACCAAAGGACAATTTAGCATGGACAATCCACACCTCAAACATATCTTGGGCTCTAAGGGGCAATTTAGCAATGCCAATCGACCATTCTTGCACATCATGTGACAATAAGGGGCAACTTAACATTGTCAATCCACCTCTCGTACACATCTTGGGACACTAAAGGGCAATTTAACATGGCCAATCCACCACCCGTAGACATTTTAGGGTATTAAGGTGAATTTAGCACGGTCCATCCACCTGTTGTACAAATCTTGGGACACTAAGGGACAATTTAGCATGGCGTATTAACGGAACCTATACATCTTTGGACACAAAGGGGATTTAGCATTGCCAATCGACCTAACCTACACATCTTGGGACACTAAGGGGATTTTAACATGTCCAATTCTCTTCTCAATCACATCTTGGGACGCTAAAGTTAATTTAGAATATTCAAACCATATCTTGCGCACATCTTGGGACACTAAAGGGAAATCAGCATGGCCAATCCACATCTTGTACTCATCTTGGGACACTATGCGGTGATTTAGCACATCCAGTCAACCTACCTATATCTCTTGGGACACTAAGGAGCAATCCATCTAACCTCCACATCTGTGACCACGAAGGGGCAATCTACTATGGCTAGTCCACATCTTGTACATACCTTGGGACACGAAGGGGAATTTTAGCATGGCCAATCCACCTTTCGTACACATCTTAGGACCCTAAGGGACAATTTGGCTTAAGCAATCCACGTATCTTACACATCTTGGGACACTAAGGGGCAATTAAGCCCCTTGTCCACATATTGGCACACTAAAGATTCTCCTAACTTACACATTTGAGATACTAAGGGGCAATTTCGCATGGCCAATCCACCTAACCTACATATGTTGGGATAGTAAGGGGCACTTTAGCATGACAAATCCACTTAATCTACATATCTTAGAACACCAAGGGCCATTTTAGCATGGACAATTAACTAAACCTACACATCTTTGCACACTAAGAGCATTTAGCCTTGCCAATCCATTTAATCTATACATCTTGGGACACTAAAATTAATTTAGCATGCTCAATCCATATCTTGTACACATCTTGGGACATGAAGTGGCAATTTAGCATGGCCAATCCACACAACTTACACACCTTAACACATTATGGGTAACTTTGCATTGCCAATCGATCTAATCTACAAATCTTGGGGCATTAGTGGCAATTTAGCATTTCCAATCTACCTAATCTACACATTTGATACAGTAAAGGACAATTTAGCATGGCCAATCCACTTAACCTATACATATTGAGATACTAAGGAGCAATTAAGTGTGGCCAATCCACCTAACCTACACACCTTAAGACACTAAGGGACAATTTAGCATGGCCAATGCACCTCTTGTACAGATCTTGTGACACGGAGGGGCAATTTTGCCTGATCTATGCACCTCTCGTACAATCTTGGACACTAAGATGAATTTAGCACTGCCAATACACCTAAACTACAATCTTGTGATCTTGTGATACTAAGTGGCAATTTAATATTGTCAAATCACCTCTCACACACACATCTTGGGACACGAAGGGCAATTTAGACTGGCCGATGCAACTCTCATACACACTTTGGCACACTAAGATGAATTCAGCAAGACGAAGCCTTCTAACCTATGCATCTTGGGACACTCAGGGGCAATTTAGACTGGCTAATACACGTAACTTGCACATTTCCAATGTTAAGGTGCAATTTAGCATCACCAATCCACCTAAAGTACACTTCTTGGGAGAGAGGGGCAGTTTAGCATGGCCAATCCACTCCTAATACACATCTTGGAACATTAAGGGGCAATTTAGTATGGCCATTCCACCATTCGTACAGATTTTGGGATTCTAAGGGGAATTTAGCATGGCCGATTCAAATAACCGACACATCTTGCAACACAAAGGGGATTTTAACATGTCCAAATTTCCTCTCATCCACATCTTGGGATGCTAAGGTAAATTTAGCATTTTCAATCCACATCTCGCACACATCTTGAGACACTAAGGGGCAATTTAGCACTGCCAATCCATCTCTCGTCTACATCTTGGGACACTAAAGGGCAATTTAGTCTGGCCAATCCACATAACTTACATATCTTGGGATAGTAAGGGGCAGTTTAGCATGGCCAATCCACATAACTTACACATCTTGGGACACTAAGGACATTGTAACATGTCCAGTTCTCCTCTCATGCACACCTTGGGACATTAAAGGAAATTTAGCATTGCCAATTCAAGACTCGTGCATATCTTGGTGCACTAAGAGGAAATGTAGCATGGCCAATCCATTTCTCGTATACATCATGGGACACCAAGGGGCAATTTAGCACGTCCAGTCCCCTAACTGACATGTCTTGGGACACTAAGGATCAATTCATCTAACCTACACATCTTGGGACACTAAGGAGCAATTTGGCTTGGGCAATCCACCTACCGTACACATCTTGGGACACTAAGCAGCACATATAGTGGGACACTGAGATGAAGTTAGCATGGCCAATCCACTTAATTTACATATCTTGGGATAATAAGGGGCACTTTAGAATGACCAATACATCTAACTTACACACCTTGGGACACTAAGGGAATTTTAACATGTCCAATTCTTCTCTCACCCACATCTTGGGACACTAAAATTACTTTAACATGGCCAATCCACCACTCGTGCACATATTGGAACACTAAGGGGCAATTTAGCCTGGTCTACGCACTTCTCATACACCTAGTATCATTGCCATCCGCCTACACATTTGGGACACTAAGGGGCAACGTAGCATGGCCAATCCAGCTGACCAAGGCCCATTTTAGCATGGCCAATTAACCAAACCAACACATCTGTGAACACTAAGGGCATTTTGCATGGCCAATCCACCTAACGTACACATGTTGGGACAGTAAGGTGATTTTAACATGTCCAATTCTCCTCTCATCCACATCTTGGGACACTAAAATCAGTCTAGCATGGTCAATCCACATCTCATACACACCTTGGGACATAAAGCGACAATTTACAATGGCTAATCCACAACCTACATATCTTAGCACATTGTGAATTTGGCATGGCCAATCGACCTAATCTACTCATCTTGGGACAATAAGGGGCAAGTTAGCCTGGCGAATCCACCTAACCTGCTAATCTTGTGATATTAACTGGCAATTTAAAACTTCCAATCTACCTAATCTACCCATTTGGGATAGTCAGAGGCAATTTAGCATGGCCAATCCACTTAACCTACGCATACTGGATACTAAAGAGCAATTTAGTATGGTTAATTCACCGAACCTACACACCTTGGGACACTAAGGGACAATTTAGCATGGGCAATTAACCAAACCAGTATGTCTTGGGGCACAAATGAAGGGCATTTAGCATGGCCAATCCAACTAACCTACTCATCTTGGGAAACAAATGGGAAATTTAGAATGGCCAATCCACCTAACCTACGCAGCTTTGTAAACAAATGGGCACTTTGCATGGCCAATCCACCTAACCTATACATCTTAGGACACTAAGGTGCAATCCATTTTACCTACACATCTGCAAACATTAAGGCACATTTTAGCATGGATAATCCACATCTTGGGACACTAAGGAGAATTTTAGCCTGGCAAATCCACCTCTTGTGCACACCTTCAGAAACTATGGAGCAATTTAGCATGGCCATTCCACCCAACCTAAACATCTGAGCACATTATGGGGAACTTAGCAAGGCCAATCAACCAAATCTACACATCTTGAGACAGTCAGGGGCAATTTAGCCTGGTAAATGTACCTAACTTGCACATTCTGAGACGCTAAGGTGCAATTTAGCATCGCCAAAGTACAGTTCTTGGGACAGAGGGGCAATTTAGCATGGACAGTCCACTTCTCATACCCATCTTGGAACATTAAGGGGCAATTTAACATTGCCAACTCACGTCTCGTACATATCTTCGGACACTAAAGGGCAATTTAACATTGTCAATCCACCACTCGTACACATTTTGGGTTACTAAAGGGAATTTAGCATGGCCAAACCACTCGTGCACATCTTGGGACATTTAAGGAAATTTTGCAGGGCCAATCTACATCTCGTACATATCTTACGACACAAAGGAGAATTTAGCATGGCCGATCCATATCTCGTACCCATCCTGAGATACTAAGGAGTGATTTAGTTTGTTCGATCCCCTGAGTAAAACGTCTCGGATACTAAGGGGCAATCCACTCAACCTACACATCTTCAAACACTAAGGGGTAATTTAGGTGTGGCCGATCCACCCCTCGTACATATCTTGGACACTAAGATGAATTTAGCACAGCCAATCCATCACATCTTGTGATACTAAGTGGCAACTTAGCATTGCCAATCCACCTAAATTACATATTTGGGACACTAATGGCAATTTAGCATTGCCAATCCACCGATCGTACACATCTTGGGACACCAAGGGGTAATTTAGCCTGGCCTACACATGTCTAGTACACATATTGGCACATTAAGTGGCAATTGTGCATTGCCAATCTACCTAACTTATACATTTGGGACACTAAGGGGCACATTAGCATGACCAAGCCATCTCTCCTACATTTCTTGCAACACAAATGGGAATTTAGTGTGGCCAATCTACTTCTTGCACACATCTTGGGACACTAAGGGCAATTTACACACATCTTGTTCACATCATGGCCAATCCACCTAACCTATACATCTTGGGACAGTCAGGGATAATTTAGCCTCGCCAATACACCTAACTTGCACATATTGGGATGCAAAGGTGCAATTTAGCATCACTCACATAAAGTAAACTTCTTGGGACAGAGGGGCAGTTTAGCACGGCCAATCCACTTCTCATACATATCTTGAAACATTATGGGGCAATTTAGTATGACCACCACACCACTCCTACACATCTTGGGACACTAAAGGGCAATTTAATATGGCCAATCCACCAGTCATACACATCTTAGGATACTAAGGGGATTTTAGCCTGGCCAAAACACCTAACCTATTTGGACACTAAGGGGCAATTCAGGATGGCCAATTAATGGAACCTTTTGGGGGATATATACATCTAAGAGACATTTAGCATAGCCAATCCTCCTAACCTACACATCTTGGGACACTAAGGCACAATTTAGCATGGCCAATCCACTTAACCTACACATCTTGGGACACTAAGAGGACTTTAACATGTCCAATCCTCTCATCCACATCTTGGGGTGCTAAAGGAATATTGGCCTGGTCAATCCACATCTCACGAGCATCATGGGACACAAAGCGGCAAATTAGCATGGCCAGTCTACCTCTCGTACATGTCTTGGGATACAAATGGGAATTTAGTTCTTGTAAACATCTTGGGACACAAAGGACAATTTAGCCTGGCCTACTCACCTTTCGTACACATCCTGGCACACTAAGATGAATTTAGCAAGGCTAGTCCACCTAACCTACACGTCTGGGACAGTCAGTGGCAATCTATCCTGACCAATACACCTAACTTGCACATTTTGGGGCACTAAGACACAGTTTAGCATCACCAATCCACCTAAAGTACACTTCTTCGGACACAGGGGCAGTTTAACATGGCCAATCCACCACTCGTACAAATTTTGGGACACTAATAGGGAATTTAGCAAGGCCAATCCACCACTCGTACACATTTTGGGGTACTAAGGGGAATTTAGCATGGCCAATTCTCCTCTCATCCACATCTTGGGACACTAAATCCTGGTCAATCCACATCTCGGGACACAAAGCGACAATTTAGCATGGCCAATCCACCTCTCTATTCATGTTAGGACACTAAGGGGTAATTTAGTTTGCCAACCTACACGCCTTGGAACACTAAGAGGCAAATTAGCATGGCCAATTAACCAAATCTACACATCTTTGGATACTAATGGCATTTTGCATGGCCAATCCATCACACTTACACACCATAGGACACTAAGGGGTAATTTAGCATGGCCAATCCTCATTACTTACACAACTTGGGATAATAAGGTGCAGTTTTGCATGGCCAATTCACCCAATTACACATCTTGGAACACTAAGGGGATCTTAACATGTCTAATTCCTCTCTCATCCATATCTTGGGACACTAAAGGAAAGTTAGCATGGCCAATCCACCACTTGTGCACATCTTGCGACACTAAGGGGCAATGTAGTATGTCCAAGCCACCTCTCATACACACCTTGGGAGACTAAGAGGTGATTTAGCACATCCAATCCCTCTAACCAACATGTCTTGGGACACTAAGGGGCAATCTATCGAACCTACACATCTGCTAACACTAAGGGGCAATATAGCGTGGCCAGTCCACATCATGTACATATCTTGGGACACTAAGGGGGACTTCAGCATAGCCAATCTACCTCTTGTACACATTTTGGCTACTAAGGGACAAAATGGCTTGGGCAATCCATCTATTATACCATATTGGCACACTAAGTGGCAATTTATCATTGCCAATCCACGTACACATTTGGGACACTAAGGGGTAATGTAGCGTGGCCAATCCACCTAATCTACACATTTTGGGACACCAAGGACTATTTCAGCATGGCGAATTAACTGAACCTACACATCTTTGGAACAAAGGGCATTTAGCATGGCCAATCCACCTAACCTACTAATCTTACAACATTAAGTGGCAATTTAGCATTTCCAATCTACCTAAATCTACACATTTGGGACAGTAAGGGGTAATTTGGTGTGGCCAATCCACCAAACATATACATTTTGTGATACAATGGGGTTATTTAGCATGGCTAATCCATCTAACCTATACATCTTGGGATTCTCAGGGGCAATTCAGCATCTCCAATTCACCTAACCTACACATTGTGAGACACAAAGGAGCAATCCACCTAACCTACACATCTTCAAACACAAACCAATTTACCATGGCAAATTGCACACTTCTCGCACGCACCTTGGAACAGTAAGGACCAATTTAGCAACGTCAATCCACCTAATCTACACATCTTGGGGCACTAAGGCTCAATTTAACCAATCCCCTAACCTACACATCTTAGAACACTAAGGGGCAATTTAGCATTTTCAAACCACACCTCATACACATCTTGGGAAACTAAGAGGCAATTTATTGTGGCCAGTCTATAGCTCATACACATCTTAGGATACTAATGGCCAATTTAGCATGGTCAATCCACCTCTCGTCCTCATCTTTTGACACTAAGGGGAATTTAGCATGCCAATCCAGCTAACTTACACATCTTCCAACGCTGAGGCAAACTTAGCATTGCCAATCTGCCTAACCGACTCATCTTGGGACAATGAGGGGCAATTTAGCCTGGCCAACCCACCTCTCCCATACATCATGGCACACTATTGGGAATTTAGCATGACCAATCCACCTCTCTCACACATCTCGGAACATTAAGGGGAATTTAGCAAGGCCAATCCACATTGCGTACACATCTTGAGACACTAAGGTGAATTTAGCATGGCCAACCCACCTCTGCCACACATCTTGGAACATTAAGGTAAATTTAGCATGGCCAATCCAGCTCTCAACCACATTATGGCACACTAAGACGCAACTTAGCATGGCCACATAACCTAAACATCTTGGGACGCTAAGGGGCAATTTAGCATGGCCAATCCACCTAATCTACACATCTTTGGTCACTGAGGGGAACTTAGCATGGCCAATGCACCTAAACACCACCTCTTGGGACACTAAACAGCAATTTAGAATGGCCAATTCATGTAATATACACATCTTGGGAAACTAAGAGGCAATATAGCATGGCCAATCTACCTTTTAATCATATCTTGGTACACTAAGGAGAATTTAGCATGGCCAATCCACATCTCACACAGATCTTGGGTTACGAAGTGGCAATTTACTGCGACCAATCCACCTCTTGGGACACTAAAGGG
This sequence comes from Sphyrna mokarran, assembly GCA_024679065.1. Classification (NCBI taxonomy): domain Eukaryota; kingdom Metazoa; phylum Chordata; class Chondrichthyes; order Carcharhiniformes; family Carcharhinidae; genus Sphyrna; species Sphyrna mokarran. Next base: position 3,717,226 of record JAGIQG010000031.1, read on the forward strand.
CAATTTAACATGGCCAATTCACCTAATTTACACATCCTGGGACACTAAGGGGAATACAACATGGCCAATCTACCTTGGAACACTAAAGGGGAATCTAGCATGGTGTAACCACCTCTCATACGCACCTTGGGACACTAAGGAGCAATTTAGCATGACCAATCCACCCAACCTACACATCTTAGCATACTATGGTGAATTTAGCATGGCCAATCAACCTAATCTACACATCTTAGGATATTAACGGTCAATTGAGCATGGCAAATTCACCTAATTTACACATCCTGGGACACTAAGGACAATTTAGCATGGCCACTCAGCTAACTGACACACATCCTGGCATACTAAGGGGCAATGTACAAAGAACAAAGAACAAAACAGCACGGGAAATAGGCCCCTCGGCCCAATGAGCCCACGCCGCCGCCCCGATGTTCCCACCTCTACCCACAATCCCTGTCCATGTTTATAGATCTATGGATTAAAAACCAAATTTCAGACAATTTAGGGAGAATTTGTTTTGCCAATTAGCCTAAGAGCACATCTTTGGGATGTGGGAGGAAACTGGAGCACCGGAGAAAACCCACGCAAGCACGGGGAGAATGCGCAAACTCCCACAGACACAGGCCCAAATCCATGTATCTGCACAGCACAGCGATAGTCACTGAGCTGTCGTGTTGCCCATCAGATGGTCCAGGTCAAGCATACACTAACAACGTGAAGCAATAGGATACTCTCGAAAAAGATCCAAGAGCAGTCCTCTCACGACCCATCGCGTGTATGCCCCTTGTTAGACAACAAGGTGGACCAAAGCACCTGTAGGATAAAAACAAGTACATCAATATCATCATCTATTTACACACTTCCCAGGGATTCCCAAGGTTCATGATCCCTATTTTAAATCAGTTTTCTATACCCCTCCATTCCCATTCTGTTCATGTGCCCATCTAAGTATTTCTTAAATAATTCCAGAGTACCTGCCTCCACCACTTGGCAGCGCATTCCATACCCTCACCACCCTCTGTGTGAAAAAACTCCCTCTAGCATCCAAATTATACCTTACCCCCCTCACCCTAAGTCCGTGACCCCTCGTGCTATTTGAGTCCATCCTAGGAAAAAGCTTAACCCTGTTTACTCTATCTATACCCCTCATAATCTTGTACACCTCTATTAGATCTCGTCTAAGTCTACGTCTTTCTAAGGAAAACAGTCCCAATTTGCCTAACCTCTCCTCGTAACTCAGACCTTCCATACCAGGCAGCATCCTGGTAAAACTCCTCTGCACTCTCTCCAGAGTCTCCACGTCCTTCCGGTAGTAAGGCGACCAGAATTGGACGCAGTATTCCAAATGAGGTCTAACCAGCGTTTTATACAACTGCAACATTAAAGGCCAGCTCTTGTACTCTATACCCCTTCCTATAAAGGCTAACATACTATATGCTTTCTTCACAACCTTCTCCACTTGCTCTGCCACCTTCAGAGACTTGTTCACCTGCACCCCCAGGTCCTTCTGCGTTTCTATACTCTTAATAGGTCTACCCTTTATTATATACCTCCCCCACTACATTCTTTCTCCCGAAATGAAGCATGGCCAATAAAGAGAACCTTCACATCTTTGGACACTAAGGGCATTTAGTATGGCCAATCCACCTAACATACACACCTTGGGACATTTAGGGTCAATTTAGCGTGTCCAATCCACCTAACCTCCACATTTTGGGATACAAAGAGTTATTTAATGTGGCCAACCCACATCTGGTACTCATCTTGGGACACTAAGAGGCAATTTAGCAGGTCCATTCCCCCTAACCTACACGTCTTGTGACTCTAAGGGACAATCCATCTAACCTCCACATGTTTGAACACTAAGGGACAATTTACCATGGCCAGTCAACATCTTGTACATATCTTGGGACAGTCAGAGTCAGAGGCAATTTAGCATGTCCAAACCACCTCTCGTATACATCTTGGGACCCTAAGGAGCAATTTAGCCTGACCCATGTACCTCTTGGCAAACTAAGATGAATTTAGCATAACAAATCAACCTAACCTACATACTTTGGGACAGTCAGGGACAATTTAGCCTGCCTAATACACCTAACTTGCACATTTTGAGATGCACCTGAAGTACACTGCTTGGGATAGAGGAGCAGTTTAGCATGGCCAATCCACTCTCATACACATCTTGGGACACTAAGGAGCAAGTTCGCCTGGCCAATCCACTTCTCATAGACATCTTGGGCACTAAGGGGCAATTTAGCCTGGCTAATCCATCTCCCCTACACATCTTGGGGCAATGAGGCCAATTTAGCCTGGCCTGCGCACCTCTCGTACAAACCTTGGAACACAAAGGGGCAATTTTAGCAAGGCCAATCCACCTAACCGACAAATCTTTGCACACTAAAGGCATTTAGCATGGCCAATCCACCTAATCGACTCATTTCGGGACACTAAAAGGCCATTTACTGTTCTAATCCACCTAACCTACACACTTTGGTACATTAAGGGGCAATTTAACATGGCCAATCCACCCAACCGACACATCCTGGGATATTGAGGGGATTGTAACCTCTCCAATTCTGCTTTCACCCTCATCTCGAGACACTGAAGCTAATTTAGCACGGTCAGTCTGCATCTCACACACTATCTTGGGAGATGAAGCAGCAATTTATCACGGCCAATCCACACCTCGTGTTCATCTTGGGACACTAAGGGTAATTTAGCACAATTATTCTCCCATATCTACACATCTTGGGACACTAAGGGGCAATCCATCTAATCTACAGATCTTCAAACACTAAGGGGTAATTTAGCCTGGCCAATCCACCTCTCGTACACATCTTGGAACATGAAGGGGCAGTTTAGCCTGGCCTACACACTTCTTGTAAAAATCTTGCACACTAAGAGAATTTAGCACAGCCAAACCTAACCTACATTAAGTGGCAACGTGACATTGCCAATCTATCGACTTTACACATTTCGACACTAAGGGGCAGTTTAGCAAGGTGAGCCCACCCCTCATACATGTCTTGGGACACGAAAGGGAATTTAGCATAGCCAATCCAACTCTCGCACATATTTTGGGACACTAAGGGCAATTTAGCCTGGCCTATGCACCTCTCGTACATAATGTGGCACACTAAGATGAATTTAGCATGGCTAATCCACCTAACCCACACATCTTGGGACAGTGAGGGGCAATACACCTAATTTGAACATTTTGCGACACTAAGGTGCCATTTAGGACCACCAATCCACCTAAAGTACACTTCTTGGAACAAAGGGACAGTTTAGCATGGCCAATCCACTCCTCATACACATCTTGGAACACTAAGGGGCAATTTAGAATGGCCAATCCACACTCGTACACATCTTGGGACACTAAGGAGAATTTAGCATGGCCAATCCACCTATCGTTCACATCATGAGACACTAAGGGACAATTTAGCATGGTCTAACCACATCCTGTACACACCTTGGGACACTAAACAGCAATTTAGCAGTGCTAATCCACCCAAACTACACATCTTGGCACACTATGGGGAAATTGGCATGGCCAATAACCTAATCTACACATCTTGGGACATGAAGGATAATTTAGTCTGGCTAGTCCACCTAACTGATAAATCTTGTGATGTTAAGTGGCAATTTAGCATTTCCAATCTACCTAATCTACACATTTGGGACAGTAAGGGGCAACTTAGTATGGCCAATCCATATCATCTCACCATCCCTGACCCTCAGCTCTCACCAACCCTCAGCCGTCGCCATTCTTGACCCCTCATCCCTCACCATTAGGTATATTGGCCAGGCTAAATTGCCCCTGACTGTCCCAATATGTGTGTGAGAGATGGATTGGCCAGACTAAATTGCTCCTTAGTGTCAGAAGATGTGCATGAGAGTTGGGTTGGCCATTCTAAATTCCCCCTTAGTGCCCCAAGATATGTACAAGGTGAGGATTGGCCATGCTAGATTTCCGCTTGTGTCTCAAGACGTATACAAGATGTGGATTAGCCACAGTAAATTGTCCCTTAGTGTTTGAAGATGTGTAGGTTAGATGGATTGTCCCTACTGTCCCAAGGTGTGTAGCTTAGGGGGGATTTGGCTAAATCACCCCTTAGTGTCCCAAAATGAGTATGAGGGCTGTATTGTCCACGCAAAATTGGCCCTTAGTATCCCAAGACATGTACGAGAGGTGGATTGACCATGATAAATTGTCTTTTTAATATTCCACATATTTATGAGAGCTGAATTGGCCATGCTAAATTTCCATTCCCAAGATGTGTACGAGAGGTGGAACGGCCATGCTAAATTGCTCCTTAGTGCCCCAAGATATTTACGATATGTAGATTGGCCATGGTAAATTACCCATCAGTGTTCAAAGATGTATATATTAGGTGGATTGCCCTTTAGTATCCAAAGACTTGAAGATTTGGGGAATGAGACATGCTAAATTGCCTCTTAGCTCCCGAAGGTGTGCACGGGTGGTGGATTGGCCATGCTAAATTGCCTTTAGTGTTCCAAGATGCGGATGAGAGGAGAATTGGACATGTTGAGATCCCCTTAGTGTCCCAAGATGTGTAGGTTAGGTGGATTGGCCATGCTAAATGCCCTTTAGTGTCTAAAGATGTATAGGTTCCATTAATTGGCCATGTTAAATTGCCCCTTACTTTCCCAAGATGTGTAGGTTAGGTGGATTAGCCGTGCTAAATTCCTCTTAGTATCCCCAATGGGTACGAGTGGTGGATTGGCAATGTTAAATTGCCGTTTAGTGCCCCAAGATGTATATGAGTGGTGGATTGGCCATGCTACATTGCCCCTTAGTGTCACGAGATGATTTTTAGGTGTAGATTGGCTGTGCTAAATTGGTCCTTAGTGACTGAAGATATGTACGAAAAGTTAATTGGCCATGTTACACTGCACCTTAGTATCCCGAGATGTGCACAAGTGTGGATTGGCCATGCTAAAACCCCTCAGTGTTCCAAGGTGTGTACAAGAGGTGTATTGGCCGTACTAAAGTCGCCATAGTGTTCCAAGATACATACAAGAGATGGATTAGCCATGTTAAATTGTCGCTTCGTGTCCCAAGAGGTGTCTGAGATGTGGCTTCACTGTGCCATTTTAACTTTAGCATTCTAAAGTGTGGGTGAGAGGAGAATTGGAAATGTTAGAATGTTAGAATCCCCTTAGTGTCCCACGATATATAGGTTAGGTGGATTGGCAATGCTAAATGCCCTTAGTGTACAAACATGTGTACATTCGGTTAATTGGCCATGCTAAATTGCCCCTTACTATCCCAAAATGTGTGAGACAGGTGGATTGGCAAAGCAAAGTTGCAACTTAGTGTGCAAAGATGTGTGGCTTAAGTGGATTGGCCATGTTAAATTCATCTTAGTGTACCAAGACGTATACAAGAGGTGCGTTGGCCAGACTATATTACCCCTTAGTGTCTCAAGATGTGTACCGTAGATGAATTGCCCAGGCCAGACTGCCCTTCAGTGTCCCAAGATGGATATGAGAGGTGAATGGGTCGTGCTAAATTACTCCTTAATGTTCTAAGATGTGCGTGAGAGGTGGATTGGTCATTCTACATTGCGTCTTAGTGTCCCAAAATGTGCAAGTTAGATGTGTATTCGTGTCCCAAGATCTGTAGGTTAGGCGGATTGGCAATGCTAAGTTGCTACTTAGTATCGCAAGATGTGTAGGTTAGGTGGATTGGCTGTGCTATATTCATCTTAGTGTCCAAGCTGTCTACGGGAGGTGCGTAGGCCAGGCTAAATTGCCTCTTTAGTGTCACAAGATGTGTGAGAGGTGGACTGGCCAGGTAAATTACCCTTAGTGCCCCAAGACATGTACGAGAGATGGTTTGGCCATACTATAGAACATAGAACAATACAGCACAGAACAGGCCCTTCGGCCTTCGATGTTGTGCCGACCAAAATAAAAAGCAATGCCCCTCCAAACTAAACCATTCCCTCTCTTCCATATACTTATCAATTAACCTCTTAAACGCCACCAAAAATCGGCGCAATCTAAATTTACATCTTACTGTTTGAGCTGTGTAGGTTGGAGGATCAGGACCCTTAGGATAAAGACATGTTGCTTAGAGGATTAGACGAGATAAATTGCCCCTTAGTGCCCCACCCCAGATAAAGATAGTATGAGATGGGATTGGTCTACTAAATTCCCTTAGTGCCTGAAGGATGTGTATGAGAATAGATTGGCCCATGCTAACTTCCTTGTGTCCCAAGATGCCACCACGAATGTGGATTTAGCCATGCTAAACTGCCACATTGGTCCCGAGAGATACGTGTGAAATGGGATTGTCCAGGAATAGTCTTTAGCGGCCCCAAGATGTGGATAGAGACGATATTTGACATGTATGCAAAATTCCCTTTGTGTCCCAAGAGTGTACGTTAGGTGGAGATGCGCCAAGTTTGGTGGCGGTTAATAGGTTAGTGGATAAGTATATGGATGAGAAGGGAATGGTTTAGTTAGGAGGGGCATTGCTTTTTATTTTGGTCGGCACAACATCGAAGGCCGAAGGGCCTGTTCTGTGCTGTATTGTTCTATGTTCTATGTTCTATGTAAATTGCCCCGTAGTGTCCCAAATTTGTAAGTTAGGTAGGCAATGCTAAATTGTGTCGCGTGATGTGGATTGGCTATGCTAAATTCATCGTAGTGTGCCAAGATATGTACAAGAGGGTGTGTAGGCCAGGCTAAATTACAAAACACCAACAAATTCAACAACCTCAACAATTAGAAGCACCAACAAATTCAATAACAACCTCACATTGATAACACCAACAAGTTCAACATCAACACAAAATTTAAAAAAACTGACAAACATTGAACATTGAAAAACACCAACAAATCCAACAACAACTTCAACATTGAAAATCACCAACAAGTTCAACAGGAATCTCAATATCAAAAAAACACCAACAATGTCAGCAACAACCTCACATTGATAACTCCAAACAAATTGAACAACCTCAAAATTGAAAAATACCAACATCGAAAAACATCAATAAATCCAACAGCAATCTCAATCTCAAAAAACATCACAACAACCTCAAAGTGGAAACAGTCCAACAAATACCTCGCATTGATAACTCCAACAAATTCAACAACAAACCAACATTCAAAAAAATGGACAAATCCAACAACAGCCTCAAAATTGTAAATGATCAACAAGTTTGGGTGGCACGGTAGCACAGTGGCTAGCACAGCTGCTTCACAGATCCAGGGTCCTGGGTTTGATTCCCAGATCGGGTTACTGTCTGTGTGGAGTTTGCACATTCTCCTCGTGCCTGCGTGGGCTTCCTCCAGGTACTCTGGTTTCCTCCTACAGTCCAAAGATGTGCGGGTGAAGTTGATTGGCCATGCTAAGAAATTGCCCCTTAGTGCCCAGTGATGTGTAGGTTAGAGGGATTAGTGGGTATAATTTATGGAGGTAGGGCCTGAGTGGGATTGTGTTCAGTGTACGGCCTCTTTCTGCACTGTACGGTTCTATGATTCTATAATTCTAAGTTCAACAACAACCTCAACATTGAAAAACACCAGCAAATTCAAGAACAACCACAATTTCAAAAGACAACAAATCCGACAGCAACCTGAGAATTACAAAATACCAACAAATCCAACAACAACCTGAGAATTACAAAATACCAACAAATCCAACAACAACCTGAGAATTACAAAATACAACAAATCCAACAACCTCAACAGTTAAAGAAAACAAATCCAACACCAAATTCACATTGAAAAGCACCATGAATGCCAACAAAGTCCTCAAAATTGAAAAAGAACAACTTGGACAACCATCTCAACATTGAAAAAACATCAACAAATTCAACAAAGTCTCAATATCAAAAAACAACAATAATGTCAACAACAATAATATGGAAACAATGCAACAAATCCAACAATAAACTCACATTGATAACACCAACAAATCCAACAATAAACTCACATTGATAACACCAACAAATTCAACAATAAACTCACATTGATAACACCAACAAATTCAACAATAAACTCACATTGATAACACCAACAAGTTCAACAATAAACTCACATTGATAACAACAACAAATTCAACAATAAACTCACATTGATAACAGCAACAAATTCAACAATAAAATCACATTGATAACACCAACAAATTCAACAATAAACTCACATTGATAACACCAACAAATCCAACAATAACTCACATTGATAACACCAACAAATTCAACAATAAAATCACATTGATAACACCAACAAATTCAACAATAAACTCACATTGATAACACCAACAAATCCAACAATAAACTCACATTGATAACACCAACAAATCCAACAATAAACTCACATTGATAACACCAACAAATCCAACAATAAACTCAGATTGATAACACCAACAAATTCAACAATAAGTCAGATTGATAACAGCAACAATTCAACATAAATCACATTGATAACACCAACAAATTCAACAATAAACTAACATTGATAAACCAACAAATTCAACAATAAACTCACATTGATAACACCAACAAATTCAACATAAACTCACATTGAAAACCAACAACAACATAAACCACATTGTAACACCAACAAATCCAACAAAACTCACATTGATAACACCAACAAATCCAACAATAAACTCACATTGATAACACCAACAAATTCAACAATAAAATCACATTGATAACACCAACAAATTCAACAATAAACTCACATTGATAACACCAACAAATTCAACAATAAAATCACATTGATAACACCAACAAATTCAACAATAAACTCACATTGATAACACCAACAAATCCAACAATAAACTCACATTGATAACACCAACAAATCCAACAATAAACTCACATTGATAACACCAACAAATCCAACAATAAACTCACATTGATAACACCAACAAATTCAACAATAAACTCACATTGATAACACCAACAAATTCAACAATAAACTCACATTGATAACACCAACAAATTCAACAATAAACTCACATTGATAACACCAACAAATCCAACAATAAACTCACATTGATAACACCAACAAATCCAACAATAAACTCACATTGATAACACCAACAAATCCAACAATAAACTCACATTGATAACACCAACAAATCCAACAATAAACTCACATTGATAACACCAACAAATCCAACAATAAACTCACATTGATAACACCAACAAATCCAACAATAAACTCACATTGATAACACCAACAAATCCAACAATAAACTCACATTGATAACACCAACAAATCCAACAATAAACTCACATTGATAACACCAACAAATCCAACAATAAACTCACATTGATAACACCAACAAATCCAACAATAAACTCACATTGATAACACCAACAAATCCAACAATAAACTCACTATGATAACACCAACAAATCCAACAATAAACTCAGATTGATAACACCAACAAATTCAACAATAAACTCAGATTGATAACACCAACAAATTCAACAATAAACTCACATTGATAACACCAACAAATCCAACAATAAACTCACATTGATAACACCAACAAATTCAACAATAAACTCACATTGATAACACCAACAAATTCAACAATAAACTCACATTGATAACACCAACAAATCCAACAATAAACTCACATTGATAACACCAACAAATTCAACAATAAACTCACATTGATAACACCAACAAATCCAACAATAAACTCACATTGATAACACCAACAAATTCAACAATAAACTCACATTGATAACACCAACAATCCAACAATAAACTCACATTGATAACACCAACAAATCAACAATAAACTCACATTGATAACACCAACAAATCCAACAATAACTCACATTGATAACACCAACAAATCCAACAATAAACTCACATTGATAACACCAACAAATTCACAATAAACTCAGATTGATAACACCAACAAATCCAACAATAAACTCACATTGAAACACCAACAAATCCAATAATAAACTCAGATTGATAACACCAACAAATCCAACAATAAACTCAGATTGATAACACCAACAAATCCAACAATAAACTCACATTGATAACACCAACAAATCAAGCAATAAACTCAGATTGATAACACCAACAAATTCAACAATAAAGTCAGATTGATAACAGCAACAAATTCAACAATAAACTCACATTGATAACACCAACAAATCCAACAATAAACTCACATTGATAACACCAACAAATACAACAATAAAATCACATTGATAACACCAACAAATCCAACAATAAACTCAGATTGATAACACAAACAAATTCAGCAATAAAGTCAGATTGATAACTGCAACAAATTCAACAATAAACTCACATTGATAACACCAACAAATTCAACAATAAACTCACATTGATAACACCAACAAATTCAACAATAAACTCACATTGATAACACCAACAAATTCTACAATAAACTCACATTGATAACACCAACAAATTCAACTACAATCTCAACATTGAAAAACACCAACAAGTTGAACAAGAATCTCAATATCAAAAAAACCAACAAGGTCAACAACAACCTTACATTGATAACTCCAAAAAAATTGAACAGGTACCTCAAAATTGAAAAACATCAACAAATACAACAAAAATCTCAATATCAAAAAAACAATATCAACAACAACCTCAAAATGGAAACCGTCCAACAAATTCAACAACAATCTCGCATTGATAACTCCGACAAAGTCAACAAGAACCCAGCATTAAAAACACCAACAAATTCAACAAATATCTCGCATTGATAACTCCGACAAAGTCAACAAGAACCCAACATTAAAAACACCAACAAATTCAACAACAATCTTAAAATTGAGAAATACCTACAAATCCAACAACGACCCAACATTGATAAATGCCAACAAATCCAACAACGACCCAACATTGATAAATGCCAACAAATCCAACAACGACCCAACATTGATAAATGTCAACAAATCCAACAACGACCCAACATTGAAAATACGCCAACAAATTTAATAACAACCTCAAAATTCAGCATGGCCAGTCCACCACTTGTACACATCTTGAGATTCTAATAGGCGATTCAGCCTGGCCTGTCCCCCTCTCATATACGTCTTGGGACTGGCCATGCTAAATTGCCCCTTAATGTCCCAAATGTGTCAGATATGGATTGGCAATACTAAATTGCCACTTAATGCCACAAGATTTGAAGGTTAGTTGGATTAGCTAGCCTAAATTGCCCGTTAATATCACAAGATGTGTAGATTAGGTCGATTGACCATGCCAAATTTGTCATAGTGTGCTAAGATGTGTAGGTTGGGTGGGTTGGTTATGCTAAATTGCTCCTTAGTGTCCTAAGGTGTATACGAAAGGTATTAGAACATGCTCAATTCCCCTTAGTGTTCCAAAATGTGCATGAGTGGTAGATTGGCAATGCTAAATTGCCCCTTAGAGTCACAAGATGTGTAGATTGGGTGGATTGGCCTTGCTAAATTGGCCTTTAGTGTCCCAAGATGTGTACAAGTGGTGGATTGTCCAGGCTGAATTGCCCCTTAATGTCTAGGATGTGGACAAAAGGTGCATATGCCAGGCTGAATTGCCCCTTAATATCTCAAGATCTATATGAGAGGTGGATTGGCCATGCTAAACTGCCCCTCTATCCCAAGAAGTGTACTTTAGGTGGATTGGCGATGCTAAATTGTGCCTTAGTATCCCAAAATGTGCAAGTTATGTGTATTGGCTATGCATAATTGCGTCTGACTGTCTCAAGATGTGTAGGTTAAATGGATTGGCTTTGCTAAATTCATCTTAGTGTGCCAAGATGTGTACGAGAGGTGTGTAGGCCAGGCTAAGTTGCCCCTTAGTGTTCAAAGATGTGGAGATTAGATTGATTGCTCCTTAGTGTCCCAGAACATGTAGGTTATTGGGATTGGACACGCTTATTCACACCTTAGTGTCCGAAGATGAGTATGAGAGGCGGTTTGTCCATGATAAAATCCTCTCAGTTTTCCAAGATGTGTCCGAGAGGTGGATTGGTCATGCTAAAGTCCCCATAGTATTCCAAGTGTATGAGAGGTGGATTCGCCATGCTAAATTGCCCCTTTGGGTCCCAAGCTGTGTGAGAGCGGTGGATTGGCCATGTTAAATTTCCTTTTGTGATCAACTTATAGATGAGAGGAGAATTGGAAATGTTAAAATTCCCTTCGTATCCCAAGATGTGTAGGTTAGGTGGATTGTCCATGTTAAATTGTTCTTAGTGTTTCAAAGTGTGTAAGAAGGTGGATTGGCCATGCTAAATTGCCCCTTCATGCCCCAAGATATGTAGGAGATGTGGATTGGCCCTGCTAAATTACCCCTTAGTGTTCAAATATGCGTATGTTAGATGGATTGCCCGTTAGTGTCCCAAGACATGCAGATTTGGGAGATTGGTCATGCTAAATTCCCCTGAGTGGGCCAAGATGTATACGAGAGATGGATAGGCTATGCTAAATTGCCTCTTCTTGTCCCAAAATGTGTGCAACCAGGCCAAATTTCCATTAGTGCCCCAAGGCGTGGATGAGAGGAAAATTGGACATGTTAAAATCCTCTTAGTGTTCGAAGAAGTGTAGGATAGGTGGATTGGCCATAGTAAATTGCCCTTTAGTGTCCCAAGTGTGTAAGTTAGGTTATTTGGTAATGCTAAATTGCCACTTAGTGTTGCAAGATATGTAGCTTAAGTGGATTGGCCACGCTAAATTCATCTTAGTGTGCCAAGATGTGTACGAGAAGGGCATAGGCCAGGCTAAATTGCCTCTGGTGGCCCAAGATGTGTGCGGTAGGTGAATTACCCAAGTCAAATTTTCCCTTAGTGTCCCAAGGTGGGTATGAGAGGTGGATTGGCCATGCATAATTGCCCTTTATTTTCCCAAGATATGTACAAGATGTGGACTGGCCACACTAAATTGCTCCTTAGTATTTGAAGATGTGTAGGTTGGATGGATTGCCCCTGAATCTCCAAAGGCTCAGTGTTAGTGGGACTGTACCTGCTAAATCACCCCTTAGTGTCCCAAGATATACACACAAAATGGATTGGCCATGATAAATTGCCCTGTGGTTTTCCAAGATGTGTACAACAGGTGGATTTGCCATGCTAAATTTCCTTTAGTGTTCCAGGAATTGGATGAGAGGAGAAGCAGGTTAAAATCCCCTTAGTGTCTCAAGATGTGTAGGTTAGGTAGATTGGCCACATTAAATTGACCCTGATTGTCCCAAGATGCGTAGGTTAGTTGGATTGCTAAGTTCATCTTAGTGAGCCAAGATATGTATGAGAGATGCATAGGCCAGGCTAAATTGTCCTTAGTATCCCAAGTATGCCCCTGAGTGTTTGATGATGTGTAGGTTAGGTGAATTATTCCTTAGTGTCCCAAAACACGTGAGTTAGGAGATTTGGCGAGTTAAAACACCGCTTTGTGTCCCAAGATGTGTACAAGATGTGGATTGGTCGTGCAAAATTCTCTTAAATGTTTAAAGATGTGCACAAGCATGGATTGACCATGCTAAATTGCTGGCTTGTGTCCCAAGATGTGTGCGAGATGTGGATTGCCCCTTTAGCATCCCAAGATGTGGATAAGAGGAGAATTGGACATGTTAAAATCCCACACTATCACAAAGATTGTAGGTTAGGTGGATTGGCCATGCTAAAAGCCTTTAGTGTTGAAAAATGGGTGGGTTAATTGGCCATGCTAAATTGCACCTTAGTATCCAAGGTATGTAGGTTAGGTGGATTGACCATGCTAAATGCCCTTAGTTTCAAAAGTTGTATAGGTTTGGTTAATTGGCCATGCTAAATTGCCCCTTAGTGTCCTAAGATGTGTAGTTTCGATTAATTGGCCATGCTAAATTGCTCCTTAGTTTCCCAGTATGTGTAGATTTGGTAGATTGGAAATGCTAAACTGCTGCTTAAGATTTGTAGGTTAGGTGGATTAGCCAGGCTAAATTGACCCTTACAGTCCCAAATGTGGAAGTTAGGTGGATTGGCAATGCCAAACTGCCACTTACAACACATTTTGGGACAGTAAAGAACAATTTAACAGACCAATCCACCACCTGTACACATTTTGGGATACTAAGGGGAATTTAGCATGGCCAATCCACATGTCGTACACATCTTGGGACAGTAAGGAGCAATTTTGCATGGCCAATCTACCCAATCTATACATCTTAGCACTCTACAGAACTTGGCATGGTCAATCGACCTAATCTACACATCTTGGGACATTAAAGGACTAATCCACCTAACCTACAAATTTTGCGTTGTTAGGTGGCAACTTAGCTTTGCCAATCCACCTAATCTGCATAAAATCCACTTAACCTACACATCTTGGGACACTAAGGGGCAATTCAGCATGGCCAGTCCACGTATTTTGGGACACACATAGGAATTTAGCATGGCCAATCCACGTCTTCAACACATCTAAAGAGACTAAGGGATAATTTAACCCGTCCAATCCATCTCTCGCTCAAATCTTGGAATACTCAGGGCAATTTAGCCTGCTGTACAAACCTCTCAGACACATCTTGGTACATGAAAATGAATTTAGCAAGGCCAATCTGCCTAATCTACACATCTTGGGACAATCAATTTAGCCTGGCCAATTTACCTCATTTGCACATTTTGGTACACTAGGCACAATGTAGCATTGCCAATCCACCTAAAGTACACTTCTTGGGACAGAGGGGCAGTTTAGCATGGCCAATCCACTTCTCATACATATCTTGGAACATTAAGGAGCAATTTAGAATGGCTAATCCACCACTCATACACATTTTGGGACACTAAAGGGCAATTTAGCCTGGCCAATCCACCTAACCAACACATCTTGTGACACTAAGGGACAATTTAACATTACCAATCCACCTCTCGTACACATCTTGGGACACTAAGGGGCAATTTAGCAATATGTAACCACCTCTTGTACATACCTTGGGATACCAAGAAGCAATTTAGCCTGGCCAATCCACCCAATCTACACATCTTAGCACATTATGGGGAATTTGGCGTGACCAATCAACCTAATCTACACATCTTGCAACATTAAGTGGCAATTTTGCATTTCCAATCAACCTAATATACACATTTGGGACAGTGAGGGGCAATTTAGTATGGCCAATCCACTTAACCTACACATACTTGGGCGACTTAGAGTGGCCAATCCACCAAATCTAAACACCTTGGAATACTACGGGGAAATTTAGCATGGCCAACCCAACTAAACTACATACCTTGACACCATGAGGCAATTTAGCATGACCAATTAATCAAACCTACACATCTTGGGACAGTAGGCTGAAAGTAGGCAGTCAGATCGAGAAGGTTGTTAGGAAGGCATATGGAGTCTTGTCTTTTATTGGTAGAGGGATTGAATTTCGGAGCCGCAACGTCATGTTGCAACTGTACAAAACTCTAGTGCGGCCGCACTTGGAGTATTGTGTGCAGTTCTGGTCCCCACATTATAAGAAAGATGTGGAGGCATTGGAGAGGGTACAGAGGAGGTTTACCAGGATGTTGCCTGGTATGGAGGGCAGGTCTTATGAGGAGAGGCTGAGGGATTTGAGGTTGTTTTCGTTAGAAAGGAGGAGGCTAAGAGGGGACCTGATCGAAACATATAAGATGATTAGAGGTTTAGATAGGGTGGACAGTGATAGCCTTTTTCCTAGGATGGAAAAAGCTAGCACGAGGGGACACAGCTTTAAATTAAGGGGTGATAGTTATAGGACGGATATCAGAGGCAGGTTCTTTACCCAAAGGGTGTTCGGGAGTGGAATGCCCTGCCTGCAGCGGTTGTAGATGCGCCAAGTTTGGTGGCGTTTAAGAGGTTAGTTGATAAGTATATGGAAGAGAAGGGAATGGTTTAGTTTGGAGGGGCGTTGCTTTTTATGTTGGTCGGCGCAACATCGAAGACCAAAAGGCCTGTTCTGTGCTGTAATGTTCTATGTTCTATGTTCTATGTACTAAGGGGCAATTTAGTGTGGCCAACTCACCTAACACATCCCTTGGGACACTTAGGGGCAAATTAGGATGGCCAATCCACCACTCGCACACATTTTGAGATACTAAGGGGAATATCTCATGGATAAACCATCTCTCGCACACATTTTGGGACACTAAGTGCAATTAAGTCTAGCCTACGCACTTCTCGTACACATCTAGGCACACTAAGGTGAATTTAGCACAGCCAATCCACCGAACCTACACATCTTGTGATAATAAGTGGCAACTTAGCATTGCTAGTCCACCTAATGTACACGTTTGGGACACCAAGGAGCAGTTAAGCATTGCCATTACACTAACCCACACATCTTGGAACACTAAGGGGCAATTTAGCATGGCCAGCCCACCCCTTGTACATGTCTTGGGACACGAATGGGAATTGAGAATAGCCAATTCAGCTTTCATACACATCTTGGGACACTAAGGACAATTTAGCATGGCCTACACACTTCTCGTAGACATCTTGGCACACTAAGATGAATTTAGCAAGGCCAATACACCTAACCTTCACATCTTGGGACAGTTGGGGGCAATATAGCCTGGCCAATACACCTACCTTGCACATTCTGGGATGCTAAGGTACAATGTAGAACATAGAACATAGAACATTACAGCACAGAACAGGCCCTTCGGCCTTCGATGTTGTGCCGACCAAAATAAAAAGCAATGCCCCTCCAAACTAAACCATTCCCTTCTCTTCCATATACTTATCAATTAACCTCTTAAACGCCACCAAACTTGGCGCATCTACAACAGCTGCAGGCAGGGCATTCCACTCCTAATCACTCTTTGAGTAAAGAACCTACCTCTGATATCCGTCCTATAACTCATACCCCTTAATTTAAAGTTGTGTCCCCTCGTGCTAGCTTTCTCCATCCTAGGAAAAAGGCTATCACTGTCCACCCTATCCAAACCTCTAATTATCTTATATGCTTCAATAAGATCCCCCCTTAGCCGCCTCCTTTCTAACGAAAACAACCTCAAATCCTTCACCTCTCTTCATAGGACCTGCCCTCCATACCAGGCAACATCCTGGTAAACCTCCTCTGTACCCTCTCCAATGCCTCCACATATTTCTTATAATGTGGCGACCAGAACTGCACACAATACTCCAAGTGCGGCCGCACTAGAGTTTTGTACAGTTGCAACATGATGCTGCGGCTCCTAATTCAATCCCCCTACCAATAAAAGCTAAGACTCCATATGCCTTCTTAACAACTTTATCCACTTGACTGCCTACTTTCAGGGATCTATTGACACATACGCCAAGATCCTTCTGTTCCTCAACACTATTAAGAGCCCTACCATTAGCCCTATACTCTACACGTTTATTGTTCCTGCCAAAGTGCATTACCTCACACTTTTCCACATTAAACTCCATTTGCCACCTCTCGGCCCCGCTCTGCAACTTGTCCAAGTCACTCTGTAAACTAAAACACCCCTCTTCACTATCTACCACACCACCAACTTTAGTATCATCTGCAAATTTACTGATCCATCCCTCAATACCCTCATCCAGATCATTTATAAAAATTACAGACAGCAGGGGCCCCAAAACAGACCCCTGAGTCACACCACTCGTCACCGAACTCCACGATGAATGTAGCATCGCCAATCCACCTAAAGTACACTTTTTGGGACAGAGGGACAGTTCAGAATGGCCAATCCACTCTCATACACATCTTGGAACATTAAGCAATTTAGCATGGCCAATCCATGACCTGTAGACATCTTGGGATATTAAGGGGCAATTTAGTATGGCCAATCCACCTAACCTACACATCTTGTGACACAAAGGGGCAATTTAACATGGCCAATACACCACTCATACACATCTTGTGACACTAAGGAGCAATTCCGCATGTCCAATTGACCCAACCTTCACATCTCAGCACACTATACGGAATTTGGCATGGTGATTCGACCTAATCTACACATCTTGGGACATTAAGGGGCAATTTAGCCTGGCCAATCAACCTTAACTAAAAGTTTTTCGACATTAAGGGACAATTTAGTATTACGAATCCACCTGGCCTGACCAGGTGACTAAGGGGTAAATACCCCTTAGTGTTCCAGGATGTTTAGAAGAGGTGGATTGGCCATGCTAATTGCCCCTCAGTGTTCCAAGATATGTATGAGAGGTGGATTGGCCATTCTAAATTGCGCCTTGGTGTCCCAAGGTGCGTATGAGATGTGGATAGGCCAGGCTAAATAGCCCCTTAGTGTCCCAAATTGTCTACAAGAGGTGGATTGGCCATGTTAAATTCATCTTAGTATCCCAAGATGTTTACGAGAGGTGGATTAGCCTGGTTAAATTTAGATTGGGTAGGACATAGAACAATACAGCACAAACAGCCCAATCCCCAGACCTATCTATAACCTCCTATCCCATTCGTTTCCATATAGTCATCCAGAAGTCTTTTAAAAGACCCCAGCGAGTTTGCCTCAACAACCTCCAACGGCAGCCGATTCCGTTCACTCACCACCCTCTGAGTGAAAAACTTACCCCTAACATCCCCTCTGTATTTGCTTCCCTGCACCTTAAATCTGTGTCCTCTCGTAGTGACCATTTCAGCCCGGGGAAATAGTCTCTGAGAGTCCACCCTTAGATGTGGAATCATATTGTGTTGAATTAGATTGAGATGTGGAGTCACATTGTGTGTCAGATTGAGATGTGGAATCATATTGTGTATTAGATTGAGATTACAATCGTATTTTGCTGTATTAGATTGAGACGTGGAACCATATTGTGTTGTCTTAGATAGGGATGTGAGATGCTATTGAGTTGCATTAGATTGAGGTGTTGAATCATATTATGCTGTATTAAATTGAAATGTGGAATCATTGTGTTGTATTCGATTGAGATGTGAAATCACAGTGTTGTATTATATTGAGATGTGAAATCATAGTATTGTATTATGTTGAGATATGGAATCATAGTGTTTTGTATTAGATTGAGATGTGGAATCACATTGTGCTATATTAGATTGAGATGTGGAATCATTGTGCTGTATTATATCATGATGTCGAATCGTATTGTGTTGAATTTGATTAGGATGTGGAATCATATTGTGTTGTATTAGAACATGATCAGGAAATATATTTGCGTTCGATCAGATTGCGATGTGGAATTACATTATGTTGTACAAATAAATTGAAATATTGGAACCCTTTGTGTTGTATTAGACTGAGATCTGGAATCATATTACGTTGGTCTTTTGGACTGAGATGTGGAATCATATTGCCATATTGTATTAGATTGAGATATGGCTTGATATTGTGTCGTTAAAGAAGATTGAGATGTGGAAACATGTACTGTGTTAGATTAAGAAACGTCACTGTTAAACTATATTGAGATGTGGAAATATTTTGTGTTGTATTAGATTGAGGTGTGCAAGCATATGGTGACGTTACATTGGACTGAGATGTGGAATCACATTGTGTTTTATTAGATTGAGGTACATAACCATTTTGTGTTGTACTAGATTGAAATGCGCAATCATGATATGTTTTTGTATTACATTGAAATGCAGTGTCATATTGTGCTGTTCTATCAGATTGAGATGTGGAATCATTTTGTGTTGTTCTATTAGAAGAAAGAACAAAGAACAAGACAGCATGGGAAACAGGCCCTTCGGCCCAACGAGCCCGAGCTGCCACCCCGATATTCCCACCTCTACCTACGATCCCTGTCTATGTTTATAGATCTATGGATTAAAAACCAAATTTGAGACAATTTAGGGAGAATTTGTTTTGCCAATTAGCCTAAGAGCACATCTTTGGGATGTGGGAGGAAACCGGAGCACCCGGAGAAAACCCACGCGAGCACGGGGAGAATGCGCAAACTCCCACAGACACAGGCCCAAATCCATGTATCTGCACAGCACAGCGATAGTCGCTGAGCTGTCGTGTTGCCCATCAAATGGTCCAGGTCAAGCGTACACTAACGACGTGAAGCATTAGGATACTCTCAAAAAAAAATCCAAGAGCAGCCCTCTCACAACCCATCGCGTGTATGCCCCTCGTTAGACAACAAGGTGGACCAAAGCACCTGTAGGATAAAAACAAGTACATCAATAGCATCATCTATTTACACACTTCCCAGGGACTCCCAAGGCTCATGATCCCTATTTTAAATCAGTTTTCTATACCCCTCCATTCCCATTCTGTTCATGTGCCCATCTAAGTATTTCTTAAATAACTCCAGAGTACCTGACTCTACTGCTTTATTTGGCAGCGCATTCCATACCCGCACCACCCTCTGTGTGAAAAAACTCCCTCTAGCATCCAAATTATACCTTACCCCCCTCACCCTAAGTCCGATTGAGACATTGAACCATTTTGTGTCATATTTGATTGAAACGTGGAATTATACAGTATTGATGGATTACATTGAGATGTGGAATTTTAAGGTATTGTATTGGATTGAGAATTGGAATCGGATTCTGAGGTTTTATTCTTTGAGGTGTGAAATAATATTATGATGTGTCATATAGGCTTGTGGAAGCATATTGAGTTATTGAATTAGACTTCGATGTTGGAGCACATTGTGTTGAATTAGATTGAGATATGGCAACATATCGTGTTGCATTAGATATGGAATCGTACTGTGTGTAACATTAAGTCGAGATTTGAAATTATATTTAGTTGCATTATATTGAGATGTGCGAAAGATTGTGTTGTTGAATTAAATTACAATGTGGGAAAATATGTTTTATCAGATGGCGATGTGGAATTATATTGCACTGTATTAGACTGGCATGAGAAACCACATCATATTGTGCTGTTGAAATGCAGAGATTTTATTATTTGATTCCTGCAATGATGTTACAGTTAAAAAGAGTAAACATACCCCAGGGTAGTGCAGAACAGCTGAGAAATAAACTCTCTCTTGGAAGTTGAATTATTGATCAGTCACAACCAGGCGAAAGATCATATTGAAGCAACTTGACAGTTTGAGTTTTGATGTTTGAGATGGTACCGCCATTGATGGGAAAATGTACTCTCTAATTTTATTAGTTATATACTGTTCTCAATATTGCCCAGTCTTTGAAACACAGCAACTCGAATTCAGAAACATGCAGATTCCCCAGACTAATCCAGTTTTGTCATGTGTTGATCATTAAAGAAAATAAGTTGAGTGATTGTGCAATGCCTGAATCCCAGAGCATACCCAGGGTATATATTAAAGGGATTGCATTACCTCAGAGTTAATATAGAGATTGCTTGCAGTTCAAAAGACCACCACACAGAAAATGGGACTTCTATTTGAAATGGTGAAGAAAATATTTTATTCAATCCTAGGTTTTTTTGGGATTCCTGGTAAGTAATTATATCCATGGTAATTATTTGATACGGTGTGTGAACTGAACAAATATTTCATTCTGTGCGAATTGATTGTCACCCATATACAAACATTTGGTCAATCATATTATTTAAGTGATCAGACGAATTGAATTACCGCTGTGGCTTTTCACTATTCCCCCACTATTCTATGCTTGGAATACAAAAACTGTATTGGATTGAGATGTAGTATCATGGTGTGTTGCTACATTCAGTTGAGATGTGAAGTCTTATTGTGTTGCATTGAGATTAGATGTGGAATCATATTGTATTGTTGTTTCAGATTAAGATGTAGAAACATGATTTGATGTATTAGCTTATGATGTGGAATCACATTATGTTGAATTAGAATGAGATGAAGAATCAGAACATAGAACATAGAATAATACAGCACAGAACAGGCCCTTCGGCCTTCGATGTTGTGCCGACCAAAATAAAAAGCAATGCCCCTCCTAACTAAACCATTCCCTTCTCTTCCATATACTTATCACCTAACCTCTTAAACGCCACCAAACTTGGCGCATCTACAACAGCTGCAGGCAGGGCATTCCACTCCCTAATCACTCTTTGAGTAAAGAACCTACCTCTGATATCCGTCCTGTAACTCATACCCCTTAATTTAAAGCTGTGTCCCCTCGTGCTAGCCTTCTCCATCCTAGGAAAAAGGCTATCACTGTCCACCCTATCTAAACCTCTAAACATCTTATATGCTTCAATAAGATCCCCTCTTAGCCGCCTCCTTTCTAACGAATACAACCTCAAATCCTTCAACCTCTCCTCATAGGACCTGCCCTCCATACCAGGCAACATCCTGGTAAACCTCCTCTGTACCCTCTCCAATGCCTCCACATCTTTCTTATAATGTGGCGACCAGAACTGCACACAATACTCCAATTGCGGCCGCACTAGAGTTTTGTACAGTTGCAACATGATGCTGCGGCTCCTAAATTCAATCCCCTACCAATAAAAGCTAAGACTCCATATGCCTTCTTAACAACTTTATCCACTTGACTGCCTACTTTCAGGGATCTATTGACACATACACCAAGATCCTTCTGTTCCTCAACACTATTAATAACCCTACCATTAGCCCTATACTCTACACATTTATTGTTCCTGCCAAAGTGCATTACCTCACACTTTTCCACATTAAACTCCATTTGCCACCTCTCGGCCCAGCTCTGCAACTTGTCCAAGTCACTCTGTAAACTAAAACACCCTCTTCACTATCTACCACACCACCAACTTTAGTATCATCTGCAAATTTACTGATCCATCCCTCAATACCCTCATCCAGATCATTTATAAAAATTACAAACAGCAGGGGCCCCAAAACAGACCCCTGAGGCACACCACTCGTCACCGAACTCCACGATGAATATCTCCCATCCACCACCACCCTCTGTCTTCTATCTGCCAGCCAATTTCTAATCCAATTAGCTAAATCACCCTCTATTCCACCCATCTGCATTTTCTGTAGAAGTCTTCCATGGGCCACCTTATCAAAAGCCTTACTAAAGTCCATATATACTACATCAACCGCCTTACCCCCATCCACCTCTCTGGTCACTTTCTCAAAAAACTCAATGATGTTAGTAAGGCATGACCTACCCTTCACGAAACCATGCTGACTATCCCCAATCAATTCATTTCTCTCTAAATAACTATAAATTCTATCCCTAATAATTCTCTCCAATACCTTGCCCACAACAGAAGTAAGACTCACTGGCCTATAATTCCCTGGAAGGTCTCTCTTCCCCTTCTTAAACAATGGGACCATATTCGCTATCCTCCAGTCCTCGGAACCACACCCGTAACCAACGAGGACCTGAAGATCAGAGCCAGAGGCTCTGCAATCTCCTCTCTTGCCTCCCGGAGAATCCTAGGGTAAATCCCGTCCGGCCCAGGGGACTTATCCAACTTCAAACCCTCGAGAATTTCTAACACATCCTCCCTATCCACTACAATACTCCCCAATTTGCAACCCTGTACTTCAGTGCTCTCCATAGCTACATTTCCAGCACTCTGCGTGAATACCGAAGAGAAATATTTATTCAGTGCCTCACCAATCTCTTCAGGCTCCACGCACAACTTCCCATATTGTGTTGAATTAGATTGAGATGTAGGATCATATTATATTCATGAGTGAGATTGAGATGTGGAATCTTATTGCGTTGTATTATGATGAGATAGAACCATAGAGTCATAGAACATTACAGCACCGACACAGAAATGTTGGCCCTTCTTGGCTGTGCTGAACCATTTTCCTGTCTAGTCCTATTGAGTTGCCTTAGAGTGAGATGTGGAATCATAAAATGTTGTATGAGATTGAGATGTGAAAACAGTTTGTATTTTAGATCATGATGAGGAAATACATTCACTTGATGAAGAGGGGAATCTCGAAAGCTTGTGAGTTTACTATCGAATAAATCGGTTGAACTTATACCTGGTGTTGTCAGACTTCTCACTAGTGATATTGTTGCCAGCTTGTTGATTATTCTGCTGCTTGTCCCCAAACTCAACTTGTTTTGAGATTCTTCACGAGGCTGGGTTTTCTAACTTGCCACAGGATGTTGGAAAATTAAAATGATTTGCACCTATCAATTTACTTTAATTTTCAAATTTGGAGAGTTACTCATGAAAAAGAAACAGAAATGGATACAAATATGCCAGTGATTGTAATATTGTTTTATATAATCGTGAGATGTGTCTACTGTTGATGAGACAAGAATTTATTGCCCAGCTGCAATTTGCCTTGAGATGGTGGTGAAGACCTGCTTTCTGGAACTGGTGCAGTTCCGGGTGTGCAGTTACACCCACAGTGCTATGAGAGATGGAGATCCATGATTTTGACGCAGTGACAGTGAAGAAAGGCTGATATAACCCCAAGTCTAGATGTTGTGTTCCTTTGAGGGGTAATTCTGTCTGCTTGGGTTCCGTTGTATCCTTGTCCCTGTTCTTCAGGATGATAGTACTTGTGGATTGAAAGGTTCTGTCCTAGGAAGTTTTTTGTGAGATATTTCGGGGCATTATTTTAGTTGGAATGCACAATTGCTGATGTCCATTGGTGGTGAATGTTGTCTCTGTGTTATTGTTGTATGGAAGCTAATAAAAAGGGCTGTTATAAATTGATTGGGGATAGTCAGCATGGAATGAATTGATTGGGGATAGTCAACATGGAATGAATTGATTGGGGATAGTCAGCATGGTTTTGTGAAGGGTAGGTCGTGCCTTACTAACCTTATTGAGTTTTTTGAAAAAGTGACCAAAGAGGTGGATGGGGGTAAGGCAGTTGATGTGGTATATATGGACTTTAGTAAGGCGTTCGATAAGGTGCCCCATGGAAGGCTTCTGCGGAAAATGCAGATGTATGGGATTGAGGGTGATTTAGCTAATTGGATTAGGAATTGGCTAGCAGATAGAAGACAGAGGGTGGTGGTTGATGTAAGTTATTCATCGTGGAGTTCGGTTACAAGTGGTGTACCTCAGGGATCTGTTTTGGGGCCCCTGCTGTTTGTAATTTTTATAATGATCTGGATGAGGCTATTGAAGGATGGATTAGTAAATTTGCGGATGACACCAAAGTCGGAGGAGTGGTAGATAGTGAAGAGGGGTGTTATAGTTTGCAGAGAGACTTGGACAAGTTGCAGAGCTGGGCCGAGAGGTGGCAAATGGAGTTTAATGTGGAAAAGTGTGACGTAATTCACTTTGGCAGGAATAACAAATGTGTAGAGTATAGGGC
The DNA here is from genome assembly GCA_024679065.1 of Sphyrna mokarran. Lineage (NCBI taxonomy): Eukaryota > Metazoa > Chordata > Chondrichthyes > Carcharhiniformes > Carcharhinidae > Sphyrna > Sphyrna mokarran. Next base: position 3,742,317 of record JAGIQG010000031.1, read on the forward strand.
TAATGGTAGGACTCTTAATGGTGTTGATGAACAGAGGGATCTAGGTGTATATGTGCATGGATCCCTGAAAGATGGCAATCAAGTCGATAAGGTTGTTAAGAAGGCATACGGAGTCTTGGCTTTTATTGGTAGGGGGATTGAATTTCGGAACCGCAATGTCACGTTGCAACTGTACAAAACTCTGGTGCGGCCGCACTTGGAGTATTGTGTGCAGTTCTGGTCCACACATTATAGGAAAGATGTGGAGGCATTGGAGAGGGTACAGAGGAGGTTTACCAGGATGTTGCCTGGTATGGAGGGCAGGTCTTATGAAGAGAGGCTGAGGGATTTGACATTGTTTTCGTTGGAAAGAAGGCGGCTTAGAGGAGACCTTATTGAAACATACAAGATGATTAGAGGTTTAGATAGGGTGGACAATATAGCCTCATTCCTCAGATGGAGATTCCCCTCATGAGGGGACGTAGCTTTAAATTAAGTGGTGGTAGTTATAGGACAGATGTCAGAGGTAGGTTCTTTACCCAGAGGGTGGTAAGGGTATGGAATGCCCTGCCTGCTGCAGTTGTAGATGCGCCAAGTTTGGGGCGTTTAAGAGGTTAGTAGATCAGTTTATTTATGAAAAGGGAATGGTTTAGGTTAGAGGGTCATTGTTTTTACTTAATTGGTCGGCGCAACATCGAGGGCCAAACGGCCTGTTCTGCGCTGTAATGTTCTATGTTTTTATGTCCTCAGTGGTGTTGGACAGTTAGTCAGGGGCCTAGCTCCCTGTGTTGCCACCTCAATCCCGACCAATATCCCTACTGCACAGCACCAACAATTCCACCTAAACCACAAAAATACGAATGTGCCCTACACCCATTATTATCTGGCATTTTCCATGAAAAATAAACAAATGAAATTCCCCACCTCCGATTCTTAAACTCACATCAATTCGGAAATCACAAGACCAAGGACACCCACTAACTTGGAACACTGAACAGCCTACTGTACCTCATCCCAGCCTGATTCCCCAAGTCCTCAACCTCCACACAACACACCCACCCCTCTATTTCTAATATGGAAACAGTCCTCACTGAGTTACTTTCCTGACAGAGTCCTGTCCTTCCTCTCCATCGCTGGAACGAGTGAGCAGTCAATGTCCAGTTTACATTCCTATCTTTCTATTGCAGTTAATTTGCTGGCGATTGTGATCTTAATTCAAGAAAAATGTGGCCTCTCCACCTGCACCACTTTCTACCTGACGGCTATGGCAACGGCGGATCTGGTGCTCCTAATCTGTAATGTCTTACTTTGGAGGATGGTTTATTATTATTTTGGAACAACTTTCCTTGACATCACCCCTGTGTGCACCGTTGTGAATGCAATGATTTTTTCAGCCATTGATTGTTCTGTCTGGTTCACCACTGCTTTCTCATTTGATCGATTTATGGCCATTTGTTGCCAGAAGATGAAAACAAAATATTGCACAGTGAAAACTGCGACTGTGGTTCTAGCAACAATAAGTGTCTTATCCTGTTTGAAAACTGTACCCTCGTTCTTTGCAACGGAACCTGGAAAGATCATTAAAAATGTGCCATGGTTCTGTGTTGAAAAGTCAAGTTATTATACAGACCACAGATGGGTGGCATTTACTTGGTTTAAAGTAGTTTTAAATCCATTGATGCCATTTGTTTTAATTCCATTCATCAATGCTCTGACAGTGAGACACATTTTAGTGACCAGTCAAGTCCGGAAGGGACTGAGAGGTCAGGTTCAGGGGGAAAGCTGCCATGACCCAGAGCTGGAGAGCAGGAAGAAGTCTATAATACTACTCTTCAGCATATCCGGCTGCTTTATTCTCCTGTGGTTGGCGGATGTAATACATTTTTTGTATAATGAAACAGCAGGGAAGGATCCAACTTATTACCCATATTCTGAATATATATTTAGACATGTTGCCGTTATGTTGCGGAACTTTAATTGCTGCACAAACGCATTGATTTATGTGGTGACTCAGCCCAAGTTCAGAGAACAGATCAGGATCACAGTGAAATATCCACTCGCATCAATCGTTAAATTAGTAAAGAAACAAATCAAATGATATTATCACATTTCTCTTCCCAGCCAATCAGGGAGACACAGCTGATCCACCTCCACCAATTGTAATGATTTGTTTGCTAATTCTCAACCACTTCAGGCATTTATGAAGATTTACTCAGTGACTCAATGTTTCCACAGGTAATCAGATTGCTGTTAGCCTGACAGCCATGTCTGCCAAACACAGACTGGCTGACAGATTCTGTAGCCAACCAGGATGTATCATCCTGTGATCATCCTAAACAAGTAGGAATGCAAGTAATCAAAATTCATGAAAAGCTTTCACCTCAGCCAATCTTTAACAATCAAGCTTCACTACAGTGCAGTCTTCACTAATCAACTGGACAGTCCCACTGGCAGAATGAAGCATTTGTCTATCTTGGACTCTGCCCCGACAACAGGATGCGCCGATCTCGAAACTTTGATGATACAAACAGCAGCAGGTCCAATCAGGAAGCTCTCAGATGAACAAAGAACAAAAGAACAAAGAACAATACAGCATGGAAAACAGGCCCTTCGGCCCAACGAGCCCATGCTGCCACCTCAACGTTCCCACTTCCACCCATGATCCTTGTCTATGTTTATAGAAATCTGCATTGGAACCAAATTAGTGAGACAATCTAGGGAGAATTTGTTTTGCCAATTAGCCTAAGAGCACATCTTTAGGTTGTGGGAGGAAACCGGAGCACCTGGAGAAAATCCACGCAAGCACGGGGAGAATGCACAAACTCCCACAGATACCGGCCCAAATCCATGTATCTGCACAGCACAGCGATAGTCACTGAGCTGTGGTGTTGACCATCAATTGGTCCAGGTCAAGCGTACACTAATGACGTGAAACACTAGGATACTCTCAAAAAATCCAAGAGCAGCCCTCTCATGACACATTGCGTTTACGCCCCTTGTTGGACAATAAGGTGGACCGAAGTACCTGCAGGATAAGATGGATTAATATTTTCCCAATTAATCAGATGTTTCCATTCTAAGACCAAAAAGGAAGCAGCATGATCCAGTGATAACTCCACACATGAGGAGACTCCTGGCAATTTTGTAAATGAAATGAGCCTGCCAATCGTGAATTCAGATAGACTCATCAGCCAATAAGTCAGCGTAGCACACTTGCTATCATTGGACACAGCCAGTCAGAATTCAGACATTAGCTTCCCCCACACCATCCTCACCACCCAGCTCCTACACCCTGAGATGTGTAACCAAAAGGGGCTTCAATTTGTGACCACCAACCAATGGAAAACTCCAACATTTGCACAAAGCCTGCTCTTAGTTTCGGAACATTTACTTCTCCGAGCGATATCAGTATGAACCAAACAGTGAGACCTGCAATGTGTTAGAGAGTGACCCCTCGTCAACCGCTCTGGGGTTGTTCCATCTCTGCTTGAATTAACCATAAATTATTGCAACCTGTAGCAGAGGCTTCTGTGATTTGTTGGAAGAACTTCATCACAACAGACTGCATGGAACCAAGTGTTTAAATTTATAACTCACAAATATATGTTTTCCAAAGATGTAAAAAAATGCTTTCCCTAATTATTGTAAATGACAGATAATTGGAGACTGCAATTTTGGTCGCACTGGCAGCGGCCTGCATGGACTGATTTGACTGAAAAAATTAATGGTACTTTCTAATGTCAAATGATATCCGTGCAATGCTTATGCATCAGGAAATATACTGACAATATCATTGAGTCCTGAAGCAGGGAAACATTCAACTCTGACTGTGGGATAAAATTAGACGCAATTTTCTTTTGCAATAGCTGAATTGTTCCACATATCCAGATGGCATTCTGGAATAACGGTAACTGAACACATCCAATACAGACATGTGGCTGACATAATATTTATTGATTCATGACCAATCATGCAGTAACTACATTTTATGAATTCAAATTATGAGCATGATGTTTGAATAAAGATTGTCAGAGTGCGGGTTTCAGATTACAATCAGATAAATTAGGTAAAAGTTTCTTGCTCCTGGTTTGCATGTCTGTATATTCTAATATCGAATCCTGCCTCCGAAAATTGGGATAATTGATATAATCGAAGAGCAAATCTGGTCTCTGAGGCAATGATCTTGTTGGGCACCATCTTGTATCTGTCCAGGGTCGGGGATTGACACTACAGTTCTGACCATTTGGTATAGATGTAAAGTAAGGAGCAGGATGTTGAGACGGTTTATTCAGTAAGAGGATGATGTGAATCTGGGATTTCCTGCCTTCATGTGTGTTGGTGGCAGAAGTTCTTTCACATTTACAAAGCATTTAGATAGGTTCTTGTGATGCCAAGGCTATTGACCAATTGCTGGAAAATAAGATTAAAATAGTTGAGTGGTTGTATTTGACTGGTGCAGACTTTAATGGGCTGAAGGGCCTTTGACTGTGTTATATGGACCTCTAAGACTCTATGATGCTCCTTGCAGTTGAAACGAAACAAAAAATGATGCTAAATTTAAGTGAAGAATAAAGTTGTTTGGGTTTTGAAATGAAACTAATTTCAACAACTCTTCAACAAACATTTCCTTGCTGAGACCATGTATTTTATCGAAATCTTCAAACAAAAGCAGGCCCGAATCCAATAAATTCATATCTGTCATTTCTCTGGTCACATTCTGTTTTTGGTCGTCATAGTGCAATAAAAAGTAAATAATACTGATTTGAAATTAACTCTGAGGGAGAAGTCGTACTCCTGCAAAAGGAGACAATCCCAGAAGGAGCATTGCTCAAGACTCAGTGTGAAAATTGCTAAAAAGACAGCATTGGATGGAGGCTTGCTCCAAAATAAACATGTTCTTCACTTGGGTCTACTGGTTTGATGTGTATAATTACCTGATCTGTCCTCAATGTACTTGGTCACCTGATACACATTCTCATTCAGTGATTTCAGGCACATTTAAAAGGAAGCCTGAGCTCTATTACACCGTTTCCTCGACCTTTCATCAGAGTTTTTGAAAACAATGCAGATATATTTCACTTGATATGATATAATGATATGTTGCAGATTGAATGTGAGGCATTAGGAGACTTGACTATTTTGACCGCATTCCTGTGACTGGTTAGTACGTCAGTCATGGTTCATTAAACTTGCTGAGCAAGTCCTCTCCCATCAGCACCCAGGCAGCTACACTGTATAACTGACTGATCGGCAAATAAACTGAGAGGAGTGAGTCAGAGTGACTCACCCAATGGCATTTGCTGTAAGGTGTCTGGTAAACATCCAAATGGTCCAAAGTTGTCCTCGAGCTGATCACACAGGTAGAAAATGTCTAATTTTCATTTTGATTGGATGATATGCAATCAATCAATATTTTGGTTGGTTTGTAACCAGCCGGGATACCAGAGGAAATAAATAAGAATTTTTGAATTATGTTATTCAGTGGAGAGACCAATTGGTGAGCCAAATGTCTATCTCTGCACTGGTGTAAAAATCAAACTGTTTGATGGTATAACCGAGCTGGGTGCCAAATGATTTGTTTTACATCATTGTCCTCTGATAAAATGACGGTCCGTATACAGTATCAGTGAATACCCATCACCGATGATGGAGCCAAGGTGCAAAGTTGCTAAAAATATGCAAATTTACAAATTGGAATTTGTAGGGTGCTGTACTGTTCTGAGAATGAAACTTCTACTGGAACTGATTGGTGTCCATTGGTTGCGATATTCAAATGTGTAAAACTGTGTTCTGTCCAATGGAAAAATTGAGAAGCATTATTGGGCATTTTTTAAAAGTATTTTATCAAAGCTGTTATGAGAATTGTGATGGATTATATGGTCCTTTAGTCAGTGAAGGCATGGTCTACTTCTAATCGTGCTCCGCTGAAAAACGGACCTCTGAGATGATATTCCAATCCCTCTAATCCTAAATAAACCTGGCCAGTGAAACGTCAGAGCTCGAATGGGGACTGAAAGGATCCCTCACGTGCTCTTCGGCAATGCAGGAAAATAAAAGGTGCTGGAAAATCTCAGTATGTCATAGAACATTACAGCACAGAACAGGCCCTTCGATGTTGCACCGACCAATATAAAAAGCAATGCCCCTCCAAACTAAACCATTCCCTTCTCTTCCATATACTTATCAACTAACCTCTTAAACGCCACCAAACTTGGCGCATCCACAACTGCTGCAGGCAGGGCATTCCACTCCCGAACCACCCTTTGGGTAAAGAACCTACCTCTGACATCATCTCCACAGATGATGTCTGACATCATCTGTGGAGAGAGAGAATGGAGCTAAAGTTTTGAGAATGAATGAGTCTTTGTCAGAGCTAAAACAGAAAACTGTAACTAATCGATAAGTTAGTTCAGTCTGCCTGGAATCCACAAGAGGGTCCCGCGAAGAAGCCGTGCCAGGTGGGGAGAAAGGGGATGAGGATGATAAAACATATATTGTGAACTCTGAGTGCATGTAGAATTAACAATATGAGTGAATAAATTTATGAAGAAAAAAAACCCAGCTCTAACAATGAAAATAATGAGGTTGTGATATATCAACTGTGTGAGATTACAATTATTACTTGATGGGAATCAATTAAATGTGAACATTTTAAAAAGAGTCTGCAGAAGTTTAGAATCTCTTTAGGAATCTTATTGCTTGGTCGTAACAACAATGAGATAAAGAACAAAAGATTTAGCAGAGATAATGTGTTTAGGAGATTGAATCAACAAATAAGAGGTGTTTACTATTGATGTTGCATCAGACAGTTTTGGATGGTGTGTTTCAACTTTTCAAGTTTTCTGTCTGATGAGTGGGATTTAAGAGAAACCCCTTTAAACAGATAAAGAAGACAAATTGTATTTCATAAAGCTTCATTTTCAAAAGTCATTAAACTTGTACCACGGTTATGGGCCAGCGGCATGATTCCAAGACATTGTGCTAAACATGTAAGAATTTAAATTCAGACTCAAATTCACACATGACAATTAGATGGCTTTAATTAATAATGGTGACTTAAAATTTGGGAGATTTGAAACGTTTATGACAAATCTTGTGTCGGGTGGCTCTTGGACGAATCTTTGGCCCATAATTTCAAATTAGCGGTGGAAATCCATGCACAACGAAAAACAGTAGAACTTATTGCAAATTTAGCTGAGTTGAAAAATCGAGAGACAGCTCCCATTTGGAACATCAGTCTCCAGATTTCAGCAGGCCCCCAACACAACGCAGGTTCACTCGAGCCTTGACCACTTGTGATAGGGTAGGTTGAAACAGGTCTAGCTTTGAAACAACACTTTTAACATCAAAGCAGAGAGATCAAGCTGTTATAAAGGTATGCTGTTTTTGTGTCTATTTTTATTAAGCAATTACTGTTTTTGTTATTGTCTCTTACCAAATGTAATTTCAAATGATTAATCAGGATATCTTAACACGTATTGCTATCGGACAACAAATTTTATGAAATCGGGCACACAATATTTTTTTTTTTTAAGCAACACAGCACGGGAAACAGGCCCTTCGGCCCAACGAGCCCGCGCCACCGTAATACCAAATCATTATCCTATTTTAATAGTCCTATATAATAATATATATATTAATCCTAATTTGGAAAATTTTCACCATAGGGACAATTTGTTACCCAATCAGCCTAAGAGCGAATTTTTGGGTTGTGGGAGGAAACCGGAGTGCCCGGAGAAAACCCACGCAACCACGGGGAGAACGCGCAAACTCCCGCAGACACCGGCCCAATTCCAAGTGTCTGCACAGCCACATCGATAGTCTCTGAGCTGTCATGGTGCCCTTCAGGTGGTCCACATAAAGCACTCATATACGACATGAGGTACCAGGCAACCCATGAATCAACATCCAAGAGCTGTACCCGCACCACCTGCCGAATGCGTGCTCAAATTATGGACCGAATTACCTGTGGAAAAAAGCCGTAGTTAAACAGTCCTAATATATCCCTCTATCTGCATACCGCTCATGTGGCTGTCCAAGAGACCCTTAAACAGCCCCAGCGTGCCTGCTCCCACCACCTTACTCGGCAGTGCATTCCACACCCCCACTACCCTTTGTGTGAAAAACTGCCCTCTAATATTCGTCCTATACATAGCCCCCCTCACCCTATGGCCATGACCTCTCGTCCTATCCATTTCTAAAGGTGGAAAAAGTTTACCTCCATTTACTCTATCTATACCCCTTATAATCTTATACACCTCTATGAGATCCCCTCTAAGCCGACGTCTTTCAAGGGAAAACAACCCCAGTCTATCTAATCGTTCCTCATAGGACAGTCCTTCCATACCAGGCAGCATCCTGGTAAACCTCCTCTGCACTCTCTCCAAGGACTCCACATCCTTCCGATAGTACGGAGACCAGAACTGGGCGCAGTATTCCAAGTGAGGCCTAACCAAAGTTGTATACAACTGCAACATCAAACTCCTACTCTTATATTCTATACCCTTTTCTATGAAAGCTAACATACTATACGCCTTCTTTGTCACCTTCTCCACCTGTGAGGACACCTTCAGAGACTTGTGAACCTGCACCCCCAAGTCTCTCTGCGTCTCTATGCTCCTTATAGTTTTACCTTTTATCCTATAATTCTCTTCTACATTTTTCCGGCCAAAATGCATCACCTCGCATTTTTCCGGATTAAATTCCATTTGCCATCTATCTGCCCAATCTACCAACCTGTCTATGTCCTGTTGTATTGCCTGACACTGCTCTTCTGTACCCGCCAATCCAAGCATCTTGGTGTCATCAGCAAATTTGCTGATCTCACCACCTACCCCTACTTCCAAGTCGTTTATGTAGACCACAAATAGAAGAGGACCTAGTACTGAGCCTTGTGGCACTCCACTAGTGACAGGCTTCCAGCTGGAAAAAGAGCCTTCCACTACTACCCTCTGTCTCCTCCTTCCGAGCCAGTTTTCGACCCATCTACATACCCGACCCTGTATCCCATGCGCCTTCACCTTCTCTATCAGTCTACCATGAGGAACCTTGTCAAACGCCTTACTGAAATCCATGTAGACGACATCAACAGCCTGTCCTTCATCAACTGTTTTTGTCACTTCTTCAAAAAATTCCACTAGATTTGTAAGACAAGACTTCCCCTTGACGAAGCCATGCTGCGTATCCCTGATCAGATCGCAGCGCTCCAGATGCTCATACATCCTGTCCCTAAGGATCCTCTCCATTAGCTTACCTATAACTGAAGTCAAGCTCACCGGCCTATAGTTCCCTGGGTGATCCCTCTGACCTTTTTTAAACAACGGTACTACGTTTGCTATCCTCCAGTCCTCTGGGACCTCACCTGTGTCCAAGGAAGAGACAAAGATTTGCGTCAGAGGCCCAGCCAAGTCTTCCCTCAACTCCCTTAGCAGCCTGGGGTAAATGCCATCAGGCCCCGGAGCTTTATATGTCTTTAAGCTGCCTAACAGCCCCAACACCTCTTTCCTCGTAATCCTTATTTCCCTCAACCAATCTTCAACTTTGTCAACATCAGGCACAGACATCTGTCCAGTCTCCTGCGTGAATACCGACGCAAAGTATTCATTCAGGATCTCCCCCATTCCCTCAGGCTCTAAGCATAGATCCCCTCCACTGTCCCTAAGAGGTCCAATCTTGCCTCTAACCATCCTTTTGCTCCTTACATAGGTGTAAAATGCCTTTGGATTTTCTTTAATCCTACCTGCCAGAGCCACCTCATGGACCCTTTTTGCCTTTCTAATACTCCTTTTTAGATCCCGTCTACACTCTCTATAAGCTTCCAGCGCTATCTCAGTCCCTAGTTGCCTAGATCTAATGTAAGCCTCTCTCTTTTTCTTGATCAAGTCCTCAATCTCCCTGGTAAGCCAAGGTTCTCTAATCCTACCTTTCCCATCCTTCCTCCTTGCCGGCACATATCTTTCCTGCAGAGAGTTTAGTTTTCCCTTGAAAGACTCCCACATGTACCTCGTCGACCTGCCCTCAAAAAGCTTATCCCAATCCGTATCTTTAAGATCTTGCCTAATCTGGCCGTATCTAGCCCTCCCCCAGTTAAATACCCTCCCTTTTGGGCCAGTCTCATCCTTTTCCATTAATATCCTAAAGCAGACAGAGTTGTGATCACTATTTGACACCTGCTCTCCTACCTCGACGTCAACCACCTGGCCTGGCTCATTCCCCAGAACCAAATCCAGTATAGCCCCCTCTCTAGTCGGGCCATCCACATACTGCTCCAAGGACCCTTCCAAAACACACTGTACAAATTCCTCCCCATCCACTCCTACAGCCCTGGGCACACTCCAATCTACTCCAGGAAAATTGAAATCTCCCACCACTACCACCCTATTTTTCCTACACTTATCTAAAATGTCCCTGCATATCCCTTCTTCCACAGCCTGCGGGCTGTTGGGCGGTCTGTAGTAAACACCCAACAGAGTAACCACTCCCTTCCTATTCCTCAACTCCACCCATAGAGACTCAGTTCCTAAATCATCCATACCTCTCTCCCTCTGCACTGCTATGACGTTGTCCTTAACTAATAAAGCCACTCCCCCGCCTCTCTTCACACCAACTCTGTCACACCTAAAACACTTATACCCTGGAATATTCAATTGCCAGTCTTGCCCCTCCTTCAACCACGTCTCGGTCACCGCCACCACGTCTAAACTCCTCGTGAACATTATTGCCTTCAGTTCATCTGTTTTGCCAGTCACACTCCTCGCATTAAAACACATGCACTGAAGACCCTCAGCTCTCGGAAATACCTTTCTACCTACTGGTGTTTCCCTATCATCCCTCTCTATCCCACTCCCAGTTCCTGCTGTCTCCCCACCCTCCCTCCCTATTAGTTTAAACATTTCTGAAACACTCCAGCTAACCTCCCAGCTAAAATATGTGTTCCCCTCCCAGTCAACTGCTCCCTATCCCTCGTGAATAGGTGACCCTCCCTCCTGAAGACTTCCCAATGATCAATAAATATGAAGCCTTCTGCCCTACACCAATCCCTCATCCATGCATTTAGTTGGAGTGTCTCATTTATTACCCAATCGGTCCCAGGCACAGGCAGCAGCCCAGAGAACGCCACCCTGGAGGCCCTACCTTTCAGTTGAGCCCCCAACTCCCTAAACTGTCTACGCAAGTCCCCCCTGCGCTTTCTTCCTACATCTTTTTGTCCTATGTGAACTATTACATTTGCCTTAGACCCTCTTCCCTTCAAAATTCCCTCTACCCTCTCTGATACATCCTGGACCCCTGCTCCAGGGAGGCAGACTACCATCCTGGAGTCTCTCTTTTCCCCACAGAATCTCCTATCGATCCCTTTAACCATCCCATCCCCCACCAATATCTCACTTCCTACTTTCCCGCCGGTCTCTGTGGCCGATTATGGAATATGGAAGCAGATTAAAATCACACTCAGAGCCTCTCCACAAAAAATCACAAAGAAACAGATGCAGACAGGAGCATGCTTTTAGAATGCAAATGAGGGCTAGCACACTGGAGAAGGTAGTCAGGATGGCACCCCCCAGGAAATAACTTTAAAAACATATCCCCATCCCACTAAATCAGCACTTCTAAACCAGTCAAACAACCTACAGAGACACCTTCAGATGAGCATAGCTCCGGAAGCATCCCTGACCCCTCAAACTCCCTGAGAGTAATTGCACACCTATTGTTCAAGCCCCGGAGATTCCAGACCATTGAGAACAAACCAGACAAAAACGATGAACACACACTTAAAACAATCATCCCAATACTTGAAAACATCGAGACAGGATGACTGAAGTTAAATACTGTAAATAAAGCATTTGAATCGCACACTACACCGAAGCTCAGGTATAACTATAGCCCATTGCCGCGGTTTTTAGAGTTTTTGGGACAGTTTGATTGTATGTCCTGACTGCGCCTCTGTAAAGATAAAAGAAAATAAAGCTGTACCATTGTTGAACTTGACCCTGGGTACACAGTGATCATTTCACCCACTTGCTCTAAAAATTGGGGGATTGTCTGGGATCTCGACCGTCGCTGGAATACCGTCTCCTGGCAGTGGGTGAGTATCTTTACTCATCTCATCAAATCTGTGGAATACCAGTGTCCCAGTGTCAGAGCCGTGTTTCAGGGCGGCCGCGATCTGAACTTGTGAACAGGGTCCGTTCAATAGCTGTACAGCGGTAACGTGGGTTTAAGGTTCTTTTTGGGTGGGTGACTGGGATTGTGAACTGTGATTCATTGTGTTATTAATACATTTCGCTGACCCCCAACAAGCCCGACCACAGGCTGACTGACCACACGGGGACACAACAGGACAGGTGTTCACAGGTACAGGGCAGGGACATTAGCCCTGGGATTCAAGGTTAAGGTATAAGACAGGGACATTACCATGGGATTCAAGGTTAAGGTATAAGGCAGGGACATTACCCTGGGATTCAAGGTTAAGGTATAAGGCAGGGACATTACCCTGCGAATCAAGGTTAAGGTATAAGAGAGGGACATTACCCTGGGATTCAAGGTTAAGGTATAAGACAGGGACATTGCCCTGGGAATCAAGGTTAAGGTATAAGGCAAGGACATTGCCCTGGGATTGAAGGATAAAGAATAAGACAGGGATATTACCCTGGGAATCAACGTTAAGGTATAAGACAGGGATATTACCCTGGGATTCAAGGTAAAGGAATAAGGCAGGGACATTACCCTGGGATTCAAGGTTAAGGTATAAGGCAGGGAGATTAACCTGGGATTCAAGATTAAGGTACAGGACAGGGACATTACCCTGGGATTCAAGGTTAAGGAATAAAGCAGGGACATTACCCTGGGATTCAAGGTTAAGGTATAAGGCAGGGAAATTACACTGGGATTCAAGGTTAAGGAATAAGGCAGGGACATTGCCCTGGGATTCAAGGTTAAGGAATAAGGCAGGGAATTTACCCAGGGATTCAATGTTAAGGCATAAGACAGGGACATTACCCTGGGAATCCAGGTTAAGGTATAAGGCAGTGACATTATAATGGGATTCAAGGTTAAGGAGTAAGACAGGGACATTACCCTGGAGTTCAAGATTAAGGTACAGGACAGGGACATTACCCTGGGATTCAAGGTTAAGGAATAAAGCAGGGACATTACGCTGTGATTCAAGGTGAAGGAATAAGGCAGGGAAATAACACTGGGATTCAAGGTTAAGGAATAAGGGAGGGACATCATCCTGGGATTCAAGGTTAAGGAATAAGGCTGGGACATTACCCTGGGATTCAAGGTGAAGGAAGGAGACAGGGAAATTACCCTGGGAATGAAGGTTAAGGTATAAGGCAGGGACATTATACTGGGATTCAAGGTTAAGGAATAAGGCAGGGACATTACACTGGGATTCAAGGTTAAGGAATAATGCAGGGACATTACCCTGGGATTCAAGGTTAAGGAATAAGGCAGGGACATTACCCTGGAGTTCAAGATTAAGGTACAGGACAGGGACATTACCCTGGGATTCAAGGTTAAGGAATAAAGCAGGGACATTACGCTGTGATTCAAGGTGAAGGAATAAGGCAGGGAAATTACACTGGGATTCAAGGTTAAGGAATAAGGGAGGGACATCATCCTGGGATTCAAGGTTAAGGAATAAGGCAGGGACATTACCCTGGGATTCAAGGTGAAGGAAGGAGACAGGGAAATTACCCTGGGAATGAAGGTTAAGGTATAAGGCAGGGACATTATACTGGGATTCAAGGTTAAGGAATAAGGCAGGGACATTACACTGGGATTCAAGGTTAAGGAATAATGCAGGGACATTACCCTGGGATTCAAGGTTAAGGAATAAGGCAGGGACATTACCCTGGAGTTCAAGATTAAGGTACAGGACAGGGACATTACCCTGGGATTCAAGGTTAAGGAATAAAGCAGGGACATTACGCTGTGATTCAAGGTGAAGGAATAAGGCAGGGAAATAACACTGGGATTCAAGGTTAAGGAATAAGGGAGGGACATCATCCTGGGATTCAAGGTTAAGGAATAAGGCTGGGACATTACCCTGGGATTCAGGGTGAAGGAAGGAGACAGGGAAATTACCCTGGGAATGAAGGTTAAGGTATAAGGCAGGGACATTATACTGGGATTCAAGGTTAAGGAATAAGGCAGGGACATTACACTGGGATTCAAGGTTAAGGAATAAGGCAGGGACATTACCCTGGGATTCAAGGTTAACGAATAAGGCAGGGACATTATCCTGGGATTCAATGTTAACGTATAAGACAGGGACATTACCCTGCGATTCAAGTTCAAGGTATAAGAGAGGGACATTATCCTGGGATTCAATGTTAAGGAATAAGGCAGGGACATTACTATGGGATTCAAGGTTAAGGAATAAGGCAGGGACATTACTATGGGATTCAAGGTTAAGGAATAAGGCAGGGACATTACTCTGGGATTCAAGGTTAAGGTATAAGACAGTGACATTGCCCTGGGATTCAAGGTTAAGGAATAAGGCAGGGACATTACCCTGGGATTCAAGGTTAAGGAATAAGGCAGGGACATTACCCTGGGAATAACGGTTAAGGTATAAGACAGCGACATTGCCCTGAGATTCAAGCTTAAGGAATAAGGCAGGGAAATTACCCTGGGATTCAAGGATAAGGTATAAGGAAAGGACATTATCCTTGGAATCAAGGTTAAGCAATAAGACAGGGACATTATCCTGGGAATCAAGGTTAAGGAATAAGACAGGGACATTATCCTTGGAATCAAGGTTAAGCAATAAGACAGGGACATCATCCTGGGAATCAAGGTAAAGGAATAACACAGGGACATTACCCTGGCATTCTAGGTTAAGGAATAAAGCAGGGACATTCCCCTGGGATACAAGGTTAAGGAATAAGACAGGGACATTACCCTGGGATTCAAGGTGAAGGAAGGAGACAGGGACATTACCCTGGGAATGAAGGTTAAGGTATAAGGCAGGGACATCTCCCTGGGATTCTAGGTTAAGGAATAAAGCAGGGACATCACCCTGGCATTCAAGGTTAAGGCATAAGGCACGGACATTACCCTGGCAATCAAGGTTAAGGTATAAGGCAGGAACATTACCCTGGGAATCAAGGTTAAGGTATAAGACAGTGACATTACCCTGCGATTCAAGGTTAAGGTATAAGACAAGGACATTACCCTGGGATTCATGTTTAAGGTAGAAGACAGGGACATTACCCTGGGAGTCAAGGTTAAGGTATAAGACAGGGACGTTACCCTGGGATTCAAGGTTAAGGTTTAAGACAGGGACATCACACTGGGATTCAAGGTTAATGAAAAAGGCAGGGAGATCACCCTGGGATTCAAGGTTAAGGCATAAGGCAGGGACATTACCCTGTGATACAAGGATAAGGTAAAAGACAGGGCATTACCCTGCGATTCAAGGGTAAGGAATAAGACAGGGACATTACCCTGGGATTCAAGGATAAGGAATAAGGCAGGGACATTACCCTGGGATTCAAGGTTAAGGTATAAGACTGGGACATTACCCTGCGATTCAAGGATAAGGAATAAGGCAGGGACATTACGCTGCGATTCAAGGTTAAGGAAGAAGACAGGGACATTTCCCTGGGATTCAAGGTTAAGGAATAAGAAAGGGACATTGCCCTGGGATTCAAGGTTAAGGTATAAGTAAGGGACATTACCCTGTGATTCAAGGTTAAGGAATAAGAGAGGGACATTACCCTGGGATTCAAGGTTAAGGAATAAGGCAGGGACATTAGCCTGGGATTCAAGGTTAAGGAATAAGGCAGGGACACTACCCTGGGATTCAAGGTTAGGGTATGAGACAGGGACATTACCCTGGAATTCAAGGTTAAGGATTAAGGCAGGGACATTACCCTGGGATTCAAGGTTAAAGTATAAGACAGGGACATTACCATGGGATTCAAGGTTAACGAATAAGGCAGGGACATTATCCTGGGATTCAATGTTAACGTAAAAGACAGGGACATTACCCTGCGATTCAAGTTTAAGGTATAAGAGAGGGACATTATCCTGGGATTCAATGTTAAGGAATAAGGCAGGGACATTACCCTGGGATTCAAGGTTAAGGAATAAGGCATGGATATTACCCTGGGAATGCAGGTTAAGGTATAAGGCAGGGACATCACCCTGGGATTCAATTTTAAGGAATACGGCAGGGACATTACCCTTGGAATCAAGGTTAAGGTATAAAGCAGTGACATTACCCTGGGATTCAATGTTAACGTATCAGGCAGGGACATTACCCTGGCCTTCTAGGTTAAGGTATGAGGCAGGGACATTACCCATGGATTCAAGGTTAAATTATGAGGCAGGGACATTACCCTGTGATTCAAGGTTAAGGTACAAGGCAGGGACATTTCCCTGGTAATCAAGGTTAAGGAATAAGACAGTGACATTGCATGAGAATCAAGGTTATGGAATAAGGCAGGGACATTACCCTGGGATTCAAAGTTAAGGAATAAGGCAGGGACATTACCCTGGGATTCAAGGTTAAGGTATAAGGCAGGAACGTTACCCTGGGATTCAAGGTTAACGTATAAGACAGGGACTTTACACTGGGATTCAAGGTTAAGGAATAAGGCAGGGACATTACCCTGGGATTCAAGGATAAGGTATACGGCAGGGACATTACCCTCGGATTGAAGGATAAGGTTTACGGCAGGGACATTACCCTGGAATTGAAGGGTAAGGTATAAGGCAGGGACATTACCCTGGAATGCAAGGTTAAAGAATAAGGCAGGGACATTATCCTGGGATTCAAGGTTAAGGTATAAGGCAGGGATATTACCCTGGGATTCAAGGTTAAGGAACAAGGCAGCGACATTACCCTGGGATTCAAATTTAAGGAATAAGGCAGGGACATCACCCTGGGATGCAAGGTTACGGTATAAGGCAGGAACATCACCCTGGGATTCAAGGTTAAGGAATAAGGCAGGGACAACACCCTGGGATTCAAGGTTAAGGCATAAGACAGGGACATTAGCCTGCGATTCAAGGTTAAGGTATAAGACAAGGACATTACCCTGGGATTCAAGGTTAAGGTATAAGACAAGGACATTTCCCTGGGAATCAAGGTTAAGGTATAAGACAGGGACATTACCCTGCGATTCAAGGTTAAGGTATAAGACAAGGACATTACCCTGGGATTCATGTTTAAGGTAGAAGACAGGGACATTACCCTGGGAGTCAAGGTTAAGGTATAAGACAGGGACGTTACCCTGGGATTCAAGGTTAAGGTTTAAGACAGGGACATCACACTGGGATTCAAGGTTAATGAAAAAGGCAGGTAGATCACCCTGGGATTCAAGGTTAAGGCATAAGGCAGGGACATTACCCTGTGATTCAAGGTTAAGGTATAAGACAAGGACATTACCCTGGGATTCAAGGTTAAGGTATAAGACAGGGACATTACCCTGGGAATCAAGGTTAAGATATAAGACAAGGACATTACCCTGGGAATCAAGGTTAAGGTATAAGACAGGGACATTACCCTGGGATTCAAGGTTAAGGTATAAGACAGGGACATTACCCTGGGATTCAAGTTTAAGGTAGGAGACAGGGACATTACCCTGGGAATCAAGGTTAAGGTATAAGACAGGGACATTACCCTGCGATTCAAGGATAAGGAATAAGGCAGAGACATTACCCTGGGATTCAAGGTTAAGGAATATGACAGGGACATTACCCTGGGGTTCAAGCTAAAGGTATAAGTCAGGGACATTACCCTGCGATTCAAGGATAAGGAATAAGGCAGGGACATTACCCTGGGATTCAAGGTTAAGGCATAAGGCAGGGACATTACCCTGTGATTCAAGGTTAAGATATAAGACAAGGACATTACCCTGGGATTCAAGCTTAAGGTATAAGACAGGGACATTACCCTGGAATTCAAGGTTAAGGTATAAGACAAGGACATTACCCTCGGATTCAAGGTTAAGGTATAAGACAGGGACATTACCTTGGGATTCAAGTTTAAGGTATAAGACAGGGACATCACCCTGGGATTCAAGGTTAAGGAAAAAGGCAGGGACATTACTCTGGGAATGAAGGTTAACGTATTAGACAGGGACATTACCCTGGGATTCAAGGATAAGGAATAAGGCAGGGACATTACCCTGGGATTCAAGGTTAAGGAATAAGACAGGGACATTACTCTGGGGTTCAAAGTTAAGGTATAAGACAGCGACATTGCCCTGGGATTCAAGGTTAAGGTATAAGACAGCGACATTGCCCTGGGATTCAAGGTTAAGGTACAGGACAGGGACATTACCCTGGGATTCAAGGTTAAGGTACAGGACAGGGACATTACACTGGGATTCAAGGTTAAGATATAAGACAAGGACATTACCCTGGGATTCAAGCTTAAGGTATAAGACAGGGAGATTACCCTGGAATTCAAGGTTAAGGTATAAGACAAGGACATTACCCTCGGATTCAAGGTTAAGGTATAAGACAGGGACATTAGCCTGGAATTCAACGTTAAGGTATAAGACAGGGACATTACACTGGGATTCAAGGTTAAGGAATAAGGCAGGGACATTACCCTGGGATTCAAGGTTAAGGAATAAGGCAGGGATATCACCCTGGGATTCAAGGTTCAGGTATAATGCAGGGACATTACCCTGGGATTCAAGGGTAAGGAATAAGACAGGGACATTTCCCTGGGATTCAAGGTTAAGGAATAAGACAGGGACATTACACTGGGATTCAAGGTTAAGGAATAAGGCAGGGACATTACCCTCGGATTCAAGGTTAAGGAATAAGGGAGGGACATTACCCTGGGATTCAAGGTTAAGGTATAAGGCAGACAGATTACCCTGGGATTCAAGGTTAAGGTATATGGCAGACAGATTACCCTGGGTTTGCAGGTTAATATATATGGCAGGGACATCACCCTGGGATTCAAGGTTAAGGAATAAGGCAGGGACATCACCCTGGTATTCAAGGTTAAGGAATATGACAGGGACATTACACTGCGATTCAAGCTTAGTGAATAAGACAGGGACATTACCCTGGGATTCAAAGTTAAGGTACAGCACAGGAACATTACCCTGCGATTCAAGGTTAAGGTATAAGACAAGGACATTACCCTGGGATTCAAGGTTAAGACATAAGGCAGGGACAATACCCTTGTATTCAAGGTTAAGGCATAAGACAGGGACATTACCCTGGGATTCAAGGTTAAGGAATAAGGAAGGGACATTATCCTGAGATTGAAGGTAAAGGTATAAGACAGGGACATCACCCTGGGATTCAAGGTTAAGGAAAAAGGCAGGGACCTCATCCTGGGATTCAAGGGTAAGGAATAAGACAGGGACATTACCCTTGGATTCAAGGTTAAGGTATAAGACAGGGACATCACCCTGGGATTCAAGGTTAAGGAAAAAGGCAGGGACATCATCCTGGGATTCAAGGGTAAGGAATAAGACAGGGACATTACTCTGGGGTTCAAGGTTAAGGTATAAGACAGGGACATTACCCTGGGATTCAAGGTTAAGGAATAAGGCAGGGACATTTCGGTGCGATTCAACGTTAAGGTGTAAGACAGGGACATTACACTGGGATTCATGGTTAAGGAATAAGACAGGGACATTACGCTGGGATTCAAGTTAAGGAATAAGGCAGGGACATAACTCTGGGATTCAAGGTTCAGGAATAAGACAGGGACATTGCCCTGGGATTCAAGGTTAAGGTATAAGACAGTGACATTACCCTGCGATTCAAGGTTAAGGTATCAGACAAGGACATTACCCTGGGATTCATGTTTAAGGTAGAAGACAGGTACATTACCCTGGGAGTCAAGGTTAAGGTAAAAGACAGGGACGTTACCCTGGGATTCAAGGTTAAGGTTTAAGACAGGGACATCACACTGGGATTCAAGGTTAATGAAAAAGGCAGGGAGATCACCCTGGGATTCAAGGTTAAGGCATAAGGCAGGGACATTACCCTGTGATTCAAGGATAAGGTAAAAGACAGGGACATTACCCTGCGATTCAAGGGTAAGGAATAAGACAGGGACATTACCCTGGGATTCAAGGATAAGGAATAAGGCAGGGACATTACCCTGGGATTCAAGGATAAGGAATAAGGCAGGGACATTACCCTGGGATTCAAGGTTAAGGTATAAGACAGGGACATTACCCTGCGATTCAAGGATAAGGAATAAGGCAGGGACATTACGCTGCGATTCAAGGTTAAGGAAGAAGACAGGGACATTTCCCTGGGATTCATGGTTAAGGAATAAGAAAGGGACATTGCCCTGGGATTCAAGGTTAAGGTATAAGTAAGGGACATTACCCTGTGATTC
Source organism: Sphyrna mokarran (assembly GCA_024679065.1). Lineage (NCBI taxonomy): Eukaryota > Metazoa > Chordata > Chondrichthyes > Carcharhiniformes > Carcharhinidae > Sphyrna > Sphyrna mokarran. The sequence goes on from JAGIQG010000031.1 coordinate 3,762,631, forward strand.
AAGGTTAAGGAATAAGAGAGGGACATTACCCTGGGATTCAAGGTTAAGGAATAAGGCAGGGACATTAGCCTGGGATTCAAGGTTAAGGAATAAGGCAGGGACATTACCCTGGGATTCAAGGTTAGGGTATGAGACAGGGACATTACCCTGGAATTCAAGGTTAAGGATTAAGGCAGGGACATTACCCTGGGATTCAAGGTTAACGAATAAGGCAGGGACATTATCCTGGGATTCAATGTTAACGTATAAGACAGGGACATTACCCTGCGATTCAAGTTTAAGGTATAAGAGAGGGACATTATCCTGGGATTCAATGTTAAGGAATAAGGCAGGGACATTACCCTGGGATTCAAGGTTAAGGAATAAGGCAGGGATATTACCCTGGGAATGCAGGTTAAGGTATAAGGAAGGGACATCACCCTGGGATTCAATTTTAAGGAATACGGCAGGGACATTACCCTTGGAATCAAGGTTAAGGTATAAAGCAGTGACATTACCCTGGGATCCAATGTTAACGTATCAGGCAGGGACATTACCCTGGCCTTCTAGGTTATGGTATGAGGCAGGGACATTACCCATGGATTCAAGGTTAAATTATAAGGCAGGGACATTACCCTGTGATTAAGGTTAAGGTACAAGGCAGGGACATTTCCCTGGTAATCAAGGTTAAGGAATAAGACAGTGACATTGCATGAGAATCAAGGTTATGGAATAAGGCAGGGACATTACCCTGGGATTCAAAGTTAAGGAATAAGGCAGGGACATTACCCTGGGATTCAAGGTTAAGGTATAAGGCAGGAACGTTACCCTGGGATTCAAGGTTAACGTATAAGACAGGGACATTACCCTGGGATTGAAGGATAAGGTTTACGGCAGGGACATTACCCTGGAATTGAAGGGTAAGGTATAAGGCAGGGACATTACCCTGGAATTCAAGGTTAAAGAATAAGGCAGGGACATTATCCTGGGATTCAAGGTTAAGGTATAAGGCAGGGATATTACCCTGGGATTCAAGGTTAAGGAACAAGGCAGCGACATTACCCTGGGATTCAAATTTAAGGAATAAGGCAGGGACATCACCCTGGAATTCAAGGTTAAGGAATAAGGCAGGGCCATCACCCTGGGATGCAAGGTTAAGGTATAAGGCAGGAACATCACCCTGGGATTCAAGGTTAAGGAATAAGGCAGGGACAACACCCTGGGATTCAAGGTTAAGGCATAAGACAGGGACATTAGCCTGCGATTCAAGGTTAAGGTATAAGACAAGGACATTACCCTGGGATTCAAGGTTAAGGTATAAGACAAGGACAATTCTCTGGGAATCAAGGTTAAGGTATAAGACAGGGACATTACCCTGCGATTCAAGGTTAAGGTATAAGACAAGGACATTACCCTGGGATTCATGTTTAAGGTAGAAGACAGGGACATTACCCTGGGAGTCAAGGTTAAGGTATAAGACAGGGACGTTACCCTGGGATTCAAGGTTAAGGTTTAAGACAGGGACATCACACTGGGATTCAAGGTTAATGAAAAAGGCAGGTAGATCACCCTGGGATTCAAGGTTAAGGCATAAGGCAGGGACATTACCCTGTGATTCAAGGTTAAGGTATAAGACAAGGACATTACCCTGGGATTCAAGGTTAAGGTATAAGACAGGGACATTACCCTGGGAATCAAGGTTAAGATATAAGACAAGGACATTACCCTGGGAATCAAGGTTAAGGTATAAGACAGGGACATTACCCTGGGATTCAAGGTTAAGGTATAAGACAGGGACATTACCCTGGGATTCAAGTTTAAGGTAGGAGACAGGGACATTACCCTGGGAATCAAGGTTAAGGTATAAGACAGGGACATTACCCTGCGATTCAAGGATAAGGAATAAGGCAGAGACATTACCCTGGGATTCAAGGTTAAGGAATATGACAGGGACATTACCCTGGGGTTCAAGCTAAAGGTATAAGTCAGGGACATTACCCTGCGATTCAAGGATAAGGAATAAGGCAGGGACATTACCCTGGGATTCAAGGTTAAGGCATAAGGCAGGGACATTACCCTGTGATTCAAGGTTAAGATATAAGACAAGGACATTACCCTGGGATTCAAGCTTAAGGTATAAGACAGGGACATTACCCTGGAATTCAAGGTTAAGGTATAAGACAAGGACATTACCCTCGGATTCAAGGTTAAGGTGTAAGACAGGGACATTACCCTGGAATTCAAGGTTAAGGAATAAGACAGGGACATTACCCTGGGATTCAAGGTTAATGTATAAGACAGGGACATTACCTTGGGATTCAAGTTTAAGGTATAAGACAGGGACATCACCCTGGGATTCAAGGTTAAGGAAAAAGGCAGGGACATTACTCTAGGAATGAACGTTAAGGTATAAGACAGGGACATTACCCTGGGATTCAACGTTAAGGAATAAGACAGGGACATTACCCTGGGATTCAAGGATAAGGAATAAGGCAGGGACATTACCCTGGGATTCAAGGTTAAGGAATAAGACAGGGACATTACTCTGGGGTTCAAAGTTAAGGTATAAGACAGCGACATTGCCCTGGGATTCAAGGTTAAGGTATAAGACAGCGACATTGCCCTGGGATTCAAGGTTAAGGTACAGGACAGGGACATTACCCTGGGATTCAAGGTTAAGGTACAGGACAGGGACATTACACTGGGATTCAAGGTTAAGATATAAGACAAGGACATTACCCTGGGATTCAAGCTTAAGGTATAAGACAGGGAGATTACCCTGGAATTCAAGGTTAAGGTATAAGACAAGGACATTACCCTCGGATTCAAGGTTAAGGTATAAGACAGGGACGTTACCCTGGAATTCAAGGTTAAGGAATAAGACAGGGACATTACCCTGGGATTCAAGGTTAAGGTATAAGACAGGGACATTACACTGGGATTCAATGTTAAGGAATAAGGCAGGGACATTACCCTGGGATTCAAGGTTAAGGAATAAGGCAGGGACATTACCCTGGGATTCAAGGTTCAGGTATAATGCAGGGACATTACCCTGGGATTCAAGGGTAAGGAATAAGACAGGGACATTTCCCTGGGATTCAAGGTTAAGGAATAAGACAGGGACATTACACTGGGATTCAAGGTTAAGGAATAAGGCAGGGACATTACCCTCGGATTCAAGGTTAAGGAATAAGGGAGGGACATTACCCTGGGATTCAAGGTTAAGGTATAAGGCAGACAGATTACCCTGGGATTCAAGGTTAAGGTATATGGCAGACAGATTACCCTGGGTTTGAAGGTTAATATATATGGCAGGGACATCACCCTGGGATTCAAGGTTAAGGAATAAGGCAGGGACATCACCCTGGTATTCAAGGTTAAGGAATATGACAGGGACATTACACTGCGATTCAAGCTTAGTGAATAAGACAGGGACATTACCCTGGGATTCAAAGTTAAGGTACAGCACAGGAACATTACCCTGCGATTCAAGGTTAAGGTATAAGACAAGGACATTACCCTGGGATTCAAGGTTAAGACATAAGGCAGGGACATTACCCTGAGATTGAAGGTTAAGGTATAAGACAGGGACATCACCCTGGGATTCAAGGTTAAGGAAAAAGGCAGGGACCTCATCCTGGGATTCAAGGGTAAGGAATAAGACAGGGACATTACCCTTGGATTCAAGGTTAAGGTATAAGATAGGGACATCACCCTGGGATTCAAGGTTAAGGAAAAAGGCAGGGACATCATCCTGGAATTCAAGGGTAAGGAATAAGACAGGGACATTACTCTGGGGTTCAAGGTTAAGGTATAAGACAGGGACATTACCCTGGGATTCAAGGTTAAGGAATAAGGCAGGGACATTTCCGTGCGATTCAACGTTAAGGTGTAAGACAGGGACATTACACTGGGATTCATGGTTAAGGAATGAGACAGGGACATTACGCTGGGATTCAAGTTAAGGAATAAGGCAGGGACATAACTCTGGGATTCAAGGTTCAGGAATAAGACAGGGACATTGCCCTGGGATTCAAGGTTAAGGTATAAGACAGGGACATTATCCTGGGATTCAAGGTTAAGTTACAGGACAGGAACATTACCCTGGGATTCAAGGTTAAGGTATAAGACAGGGACATTAAACTGGGATTCAAGGTTAAGGAATAAGGCAGGGACATTACCCTGGGATTCAAGGTTGAGGGATAAGGCAGGGACATCACCCTGGGATTCAAGGTTCAGGTATAAGGCATGGACAGTACCCTGGGATTCAAGTTAAGGTATAAGACAGGGACATTACCCTGGGATTCAAGGATAAGGAATAAGGCAGGGACATTACCCTGCGATTCAAGGTTTTGGTATAAGACAGGGACATTGCCCTGAGATTCAAGGTTAAGGTATAAGACAGGGACATTACCCTGGGGTTCAAGGGTAAGGAATAAGACAGGGACATTACCCTGGGATTCAAGGTTATGGGAGAAGACAGAGACATTGCCCTGGGATTCATGGTTAAGGAATAAGACAGGGACATTACCCTGGGATTCAACTTTCAGGTATAAGGCAGTGACATTACCCTGCGATTCAAGGTTAAGGAATAAGGCAGGGACAATACCCTGGGATTCAAGGATAAGGAATACGGCAGGGACATTACCGTGGTATTCAAAAATAAGGAATAAGGCAGGGACATTACCCTGGGATTCAAGGATAAGGAATAAGACAGGGTCATTTCCCTGGGATTCAACGTTAAGGAATAAGACAGGGACATTACCCTCGGATTCAAGGTTAAGGTACAGGACAGGAACATTACCCTGGGATTCAAGGTTAAGGTATAAGACAGGGACATTACACTGGGCTTCAAGGTTAAGGAATAAGGCAGGGACATTACACTGGGATTCAAGGTTCAGGTATAAGGCAGGGACATCACCCTGGGATTCAAGGTTAAGGAGTAAGGCAGGGACATCACCCTGGCATTCAAGGTTAAGGCATAAGGCACGGACATTACCCTGGCAATCAAGGTTAAGTTATAAGGCAGGAACATTACCCTGGGAATCAAGGTTAAGGTATAAGGCAGGACATTACCCTGGGATTCAATGTTAAGTTATCAGGCTGGGACATTACCCTGGGTTTCTAGTTTAAGGTATAAGGCAGGGACATTACCCTGGAATTCAAGGTTAAGGTATAAGGCAGGGACATTACCCTGGGAATCAAGGTTAAGGTATAAGGCGGGGACATTACCCTGGGATTGAAGGTTAAGGTATAAGGCAGGGACATTACCCTGGGATTCAAGGTTAAGGAATAAGACAGGGACATTACCCTGGGATTCAATGATAAGGAATAAGACAGGGACATTACCCTGGGATTCAATGTTAAGGTATAAGACGGGGACATTACCCTGGGATTCAAGGATAAGGAATACGGCAGGGACATTACCCTGGTATTCAAGTTTAAGGTATAAGACGGGGACATTACCCTGGGATTCAAGGATGAGGAATAAGACAGGGACATTACCCTGGGATTCAAGGTTAAGGTATAAGACAGGAACATTACCCTGGGATTCAAGGTTAATTATAAGACAGGGACATTACCCTGGGATTCATGGTTAAGGTATAAGGCAGGGACATTACCCTGGGATTCAAAGTTAAGGAATAAGGCAATAACGTTACCCTGCGATTCAAGGTTAACGTATAAGACAGGGACTTTACCCTGGGATTCAAAGTTAAGGAATAAGGCACGAACGTTACCCTGGGATTCAAGTTTAAGGAATAAGGCAGGAACGTTACCCTGGGATTCAAGGTTAAGGTATAAGACAGGGACATCGGTACACTAAGGGGAACTTTATCTTGACCAATCCATCTCTGTCATACATCTGGGGAAATGCGGGAATTTGGCATTTCCAAAGCACATCTCATAAACACATTGGGACACTAAGAGACAATTTAACATGGCCAATCTGTCTCTCGTACACATCATGGGACACTAATCAGCAATTTAGCACAACCAGTCCACCACTCCTACGCATCTTGGGTCACCGAGGGCAATTTAGCATTTCCAATTCACATGCTAACTTTCCCTTCATGTCCCAAGATGTGTATGAGCAATTTAGCATTGCCAATCCCCCCTACCTACACATCTTAGCACACTATAGGGAACTTGGCCAGGCCAATCGACTGAATCTACACATCTTGGTACATTAAGAGATAATTTAGCTTGGTCAATCCAACTCTTGTACACATGTTGCGACATTAAGAGGTAATTTAGCACGCCCAATCCATTTTTTTGCTTACACCTTGTGGCACTAAGGGGAATTTAGCATTGCCAAACCACCTCTCTTACACATTTTGGGACACTAAGAGGCAATTTAACATGGCCAATCCACCTTTCATATACATTTTGGGATACTAAGGGGAATTTAGCATGGCTAAAACAATTCTCGTACACATTCTGGGACACTACGGGGAAGTTAGCATGGCCAATCCACATCTCAGATACATCTTGGGACATTAAGGGGCAGTTTAGCTTGGTCAATCCACTTCTCATATACATCTTGGGATATTAACAGGCAATTTAGCATGACCAATACACCTAACTTACAAATCTTGTGACATTAAGATACAGATTTGCCAAGCCAATCCCCTAACTTACACATCATGTGGCACTAAGGGGCAATTTATCATGACCAATCCACATCTTGTACTCATCTTGGAACTGAGGCAAAATTTATCATGGCCAATCTACATCTCATACACAACTTAGAACACTAGGGGTAATTTAACATGGCCATTCCATCTCTGGTACACATCTTGGGACACTATGAGGAATTTATCATGGCCAATTCACCGCATCTACACATCTTGGGCAGTTAGGGGCAATTTAGCCTGGCCAATACATCTAACTTGCACATTTTGGTATGCTAAGGAACGAGTTAGCATGGCCAATCCACCTAAAGTACACTTCTTGGGACAGACGGGCAGTTTAGCGTGACCAATCCACCTCTTGTACACACCTTGAGACACGAAGGGGATTTCTAACATGTCCAGTTCTCCTCTCATCCATACCTTGGGGCGTGAAAGCAAGTCTAACATGGCGAATTCAAATCTTGCCACATCTTGGAACACCACGGGGACTTTAGCATGGCCAATTCACGTTTTGTACACATCTTGTGACATGAAGGGCCAATGTAGCATCCCCAATCTATCTCTTGTACATACCTTGGGACACCGAAGGCTTGGGATGGTAAGGGGAATTTTGCATCTCAATCCACATCTTGTACACATCTTGGAGTACTGAGAGGTGATTTAGCTCTCTAATTTCCCTAACCTACACGTCTTGGAACACTAAGGGGTAATCCATCTAACCTATACATCTTCAAACACTGAGGGGCAATTTAACATGGCCAATCCACATCTTGGGACTCTAAGGGGCAATTTAGTATGACCAATCCACCTCTCACACACATCTTGGGACACTAACGGGCAATTTAGCCTGGCCTACACACCTCTCATAAACATCTTGGCACACTAAGATGAATTTAGTATAGCCAATCCATCTGTCATTCACACTGTGAGATACTAAGGGGAATTTAGCATGTTCAATCCACCTGTCGTTCACATCATGGGACACTAAGAGACAAATTAACATGGCCAATCCATCTCTCGTACACATGTTGGGACACTAATTGGCAATTTAGCATAGCCAGTTTACCACTCCTACACATCTTGGAAAACTGAGGGCAATTTAGCATTTCCAATACACATGCTAACTTTCCCTTAGTGTCCCAAGATGTGTATGAGCAATTTAGCATTGCCACTCCACCTTACCTACACATCTTAGCACACTATGGAGAACTTGGCATGGCCAATCAACCAAATCTTGGGACATTAAGGGATAATTTAGCTTGGTCAATCCAACTCTAATAGGATTAAGGAGAATCCTAAAGCTTTCTTTAGATATGTTAAGAATAGAAGATTGGTTAGGACGAGATTAGGGCCAGTCATAGACAGCAGTGGGAAGTTGTGCGTGGAGCCTGAAGAGATTGGAGAGGCACTGAATAAATATTTCTCTTTGGTATTCACGCAGGGTGATGTAAATGTAGTTATGGAGAACACTGAGGTACAGGGTAGCAAACTGGAAGGTATCGAAGTAGACAGGGAGGATGTGCTAGATATTCTCGAGGGTTTGAAGTTGGATAAGTCCCCTGGGCCGGACGGGATTTACCCTAGGATTCTCTGGGAGGCAAGAGAGGCGATTGCAGAGTCTCTGGCTCTGATCTTCAGGTCATCATTGGTTACGGGTGTGGTTCCGGAGGACTGGAGGATAGCGAATGTGGTCCCATTGTTCAAGAAGGGGAAGAGAGACCTGCCAGGGAATTATAGGCCAGTGAGTCTTACTTCTGTTGTGGGCAAAGTATTGGAGAGAATTATTAGGGATAGGATTTATAGTTAGTTAGAGAGAAATGAATTGATTGGGGATAGTCAGCATGGTTTTGTGAAGGGTAGGTCGTGCGTTACTAACCTCATTGAGTTTTTTGAAAAAGTGACCAAAGAGGTGGATGGGGGTAAGGCAGTTGATGTGGTATATATGGACTTTAGTAAGGCGTGTGATAAGGTGGCCATGGAAGACTTCTGCAGAAAATGCAGATGTATGGGATAGAGGGTGATTTAGCTAATTGGATTAGGAATTGGCTAGCAGATAGAAGACAGAGGGTGTTGGTTGATGGGAGATATTCATCGTGGAGTTCGGTGACAAGTGGTGTACCTCAGGGGTCTGTTTTGGGGCCCCTGCTGTTTGTAATTTTTATAAATGATCTGGATGAGGGTATTGAGGAATGGATTAGTAAATTTGCAGATGACACTAAAGTCGGTGGAGTGGTAGATAGTGAAGAGGGGTGTTATAGTTTGCAGAGGGACTTGGACAAGTTGCAGAGCTGGGCCGAGAGGTGGCAAATGGAGTTTAATGTGGGAAAGTGTGAGGTAATGCACTATGGCAGAAATAATAAATGTGTAGAGTATAGGGCTAATGGTAGGATTCTTAGTAGTCGTGATGAACAGAGGGATCTTGGTGTGTATGTGCATAGATCCCTGAAAGTAGGCAGTCAAGTCGAGAAGGTTGTTAAGAAGGCATATGGAGTCTTAGCTTTTATTGGTAGGGGGATTGAATTTCGGAGCTGCAACGACATGTTGCAACTGTACAAAACTCAAGTGCGGCCGCACTTGGAGTATTGTGTGCAGTTCTGGTCCCCACATTATAAGAAAGATGTGGAGGCATTGGAGAGGGTACAGAGGAGGGTTACCAGGATGTTGCCTGGTATGGAGGGCAGGTCTTATGAAGAGAGGCTGAGGGATTTGAGGTTGTTTTCGTTAGAAAGGAGGCGGCTAAGAGGGGACCTAATCGAAACATATAAGATGATTAGAGGTTTAGATAGGGTGGACAGTGATAGCATTTTTCCTAGGATGGAGAAAGCTAGCACAAGGGGACACAGCTTTAAATTAAGTGGTGATAGTTATAGGACGGATATCAGAGGTAGGTTCTTTACCCAAAGGGTGGTTTGGGAGTGGAATGCCCTGCCTGCAGCAGTTGTAGATGTGCCAAGTTTGGTGGTGTTTAAGAGGTTAGTTGATAAGTATATGGAAGAGAAGGGATTGGTTTAGTTTGGAGGGGCATTGCTTTTTATATTGGTCAGCGCAACATCGAAGGCCGAAGGGCCTGTTCTGTGCTGTAATGTTCTATGTTCTATGTTCTAACTCTTGTACACACCTTGTGACACTAAGAGGCCATTTAGCACGGTCAATCCACGTAACTTACACATCTTGGGATAGCAAGGGACGATATCCTGGCCAATCCATCTATGTGACAGATCTTGGGACAAAAAGGTGCAAGTTAGTGTGGCCAACCTATACACCTTGGGGAATTGAAGGGCAATTTATCATGGCCAATCCACCTAACCTCCATATCTTTGGACACTAAGGGGCAATTTAACATGGCCCCTCCAGCAGACACCCTCTCTCACCATGGTCTGATTTTCCCACACCCCCGGTAGGCCACTTGCTCAGCAGACCCCAACCTACCTGGATTGCTGCTGACCCTCCACCATCCTTCTGACCTGCACTCGATGTGGATATATGGGTGTTGGACTGGGGTGAACACAGTAAAAAGTTTCACAAACACTAGGTTAAGGTCTTATTGGAGAGAGAGAGAGATTGAGGGAGCTTCGTGGTGTTTTTAAATGTTGAGGTTGTTGTTGGATTTGTTGTTGTTTTCCAATGTTGAGGTTTCACAGAAATCCTACAGTGCAGAAAGAGGCCATTTGGCCCATCGAGTCTGCACCGACCACAATCCCACCCAGGTCACTAATCGCTCTAAACCTTCACATCTCAGGACACTAACGGGTAATTTTAGCATGGCCAATCAACTTAACCCACACATCTTTGGACTGTGGGAGGAAACTGGAGCACCCGGAGGAAACCCACACAGACACAAAGAGAATGTGCAAACTCCACACGGACAGTGACCCAAGCTGGGAATCAAACCTGGGTCACTGGATGTGGAGAAGCAGCGCTAACCCACTGTGACACCGCGCTGCTCTAGGGTTTATTGGAATTTTTCCATGTTATAGATGTTGTTGAACCCATTGGTGTTTTTCAATGTTGAGGCTGTTGTTGAATTTGTTCATGTTTTTCAAATTTGAATTGGCCGTTCAATTCGCTTTTATAATTTCGAGGTTGTTGTTGGATTTGTTGGTGATTTTAAACGTTGAGGTTGAATTTGTCGGTTTTTTGCTGATGTGGTTGTTGTTGGATTTGTTGGTGTTCTTCAATTTTGAGGTTTTTGTTGGATTTGCTGCTGTTTTTTCCTGTTGTCGTTGTTGTTGGATTTGTTGGTGTTTTTCAATGTTGAGGTTGTTGTTGGATTTGGTGGGTTTTTTAATGTTGGGTTGTTGTTGAGTTTGTTGGTGTTATCAATGGAAGGTTGTTGTTGAACATGTTTCCATGTTCAGGTTGTTGTTGTCATTGTTGGTGTTTTTTGATATTGGGATTCTTGTTGAGTTTTTTTGATTTTTTCAATGTTGAGATTGTTGTTGGACTAGTTGGTGTTTTTCGATGAAAAGTTTGTTGTTACATTTGTCGGTATTTTGTAATTCTCAGGTTATTGCTGTATTTTTTTTTGCTGTTTCATTTGTTGGAGTTTTCTGTAGGATTTGTTGGTATTTTTCAATTTTAAGGTTGTTGATGAACTTGTTGGTGTTTTTCAATGTTGAGATTGTTGTTGGGTTTGTTGAAGTTGTTGATTTTGTGATATTTTTAACTGTTGAGATTGTTGTTGGGTTTGTTGGTGTATTTCAATGTTGAAATGATTGTTCAATTTTTTTCAATTTGAGATTGCTGTTGAATTTGTTAGATTTTTTTTAAGCTCTTGAGGTTGTTGGATTTGTCGGTGTTTTGTAATTCTCAGATTATTGTTGAATTTGTTGGGTTTTTTTGCTGTTTAAGTTGCCGTTGTATTTAATGGTATTTTTTGCTGTTGAGGTTGTTGTTGGATTTGTTGATGTTTTTCAATGTTGATTTTATTGTTGGATTTGTTGATGTTTTTCAATGTTGATTTTATTGTTGGATTTGTTGATGTTTTTCAATGTTGATTTTATTGTTGGATTTGTTGATGTTTTTAACTGTTTGAGGTTTTTGAATTTGTGTTTATTTTGTAATTCTCAGATTGTTGTTGAACTTATTGGGTTTTTTGTTGTTGAAGCAGTTGTTGGAATTGTTGGTGTCTTAGGATGTTGAGGTTGTTGGATTTGTTAGTGTTTTTAACTGTTGAGGTTGTTGTTATTTGTTGGTGTTTTCCAATGTTGAGGTTGTTGTTGGAATTGTTGGAGTTATAAATGGGAGGTTGTTGTTGGATTTGTTGGAGTTATGAATGGGAGGTTGTTGTTGGATTTGTTGGAGTTATGAATGGGAGGTTGTTGTTGACATTGGTGTTTTTTGATATTGAATTTCTTGTTGAACTTGTTTTTTTTAATGTTAAGGTTGTTGTTGGATTTGTTGGTGTTTTTCAATTTTGAGATGTTCAATTTGTGTTATTTTTCAATGTTGAGGTTGTTGTTGGATTTGTTGGTGTTTCTAACTGTTGATGTTGAATTTGTTGGTTTTTGTAATTTAGCCTGGCCTATGCACCTCTTGTACACATCTTGGACATTAAGCAAGGCAACTTCAGCATTTGACAAGGTCCCACATGCAAGACTTCTTGAGAAGGTGAGAGGCCATGGGATCCAAGGGGCTTTGGCCTTGTGGATCCAGAACTGGCTTGCGTGCAGAAGGCAGAGGGTGGTTGTGGATGGCTCTTTTTCTGCATGGAGGTCGGTCACCAGTGGAGTGCCCCAGGGATCTGTTCTAGGACCCTTGCTGTTTGTCATTTTCATAAATGACCTGGATGAGGAAGTGGAGGGATGGGTGAGTAAGTTCGCCGATGACACGAAGGTCGGTGGTGTTGTGGATGGTCTGGAGGGATGTCAGAAGTTGCAGCATGACATCGACAGGATGCAAGACTGGGCAGAGAAGTGGCAGATGGACTTCAACGCGGATAATTGTGTTGTGGTCCATTTTGGCAGATCCAACGGGATGAATGAGTACACTATCAAAGGTAGGAGTCTTAGCTGTGTGGAAGAGCAGAGGGATCTTGGGGTCCGGGTCCATAAGACTCTCAAATCGGCCTCCCAGGTGGAGGATGTGGTTAAGAAAGCTTACGGTGTACTGGCCTTCATTCATCGAGGGATTGAGTTCAGGAGTCAGGAGGTAATGCTGCAGCTTTATAGGACCCTTGTCAGACCACACTTGGAGTACTGTGCGCAGTTCTGGTCGCCTCACTATAGGAAGGTCGTGGAAGCTATTGAAAGGGTGCAGAGGAGATTTACAAGGATGTTGCCTGGATTGGGAGGCATGCCTTATGAAGACAGGTTGAGGGAGCTGGGACTGTTCTCCCTGGAGAGACGAAGGTTGAGAGGCGACCTGATAGAGGTTTACAAGATGTTGAGAGGAATAGATAGGGTGGACTCTCAGAGACTATTTCCCAGGGCTGAAATGGTCGCGACGAGAGGGCACAGATTTAAGGTGCAGGGAAGCAAGTACAGAGGGGATGCTAGGGGAAAGTTTTTCACTCAGAGGGTGGTGAGTGAATGGAATCGGCTGCCGTCGGTGGTGGTCGAGGCGAACTCGCTGGGGTCTTTTAAAAGACTTCTGGATGAGTATATGGGATCCAGTGGGATTGGGGGTTATAGATAGGTCTATGGCTGGGTAGGTTTTGATGTGTTTGGCACAACTTGTGGGCCGAAAGGCCTGTTTGTGCTGTAGTGTTCTATGTTCTATGTTCTTTATTAAGATGAATTTAGCACAGCTAATCCATCTAATCTGCATTTCTTGCGATACTAAGTGGCACTTAGCATTGCCATCCAGCTAACTTACACGTCTTGGGACGCTAAAGGGCAATTTAGCTTGGCCAGTACACCTAACGTGCACATTTTGGGACGTTAACGTGCAATTTAGCATCGCCAATCCACCTAAAGTACACTTCTTGGGACAGAGGGACAGTTTGGCATGGCCAATCCATTTCTCATACACATCTTGGAATATTAAGGAGTAATTTAGCATGGCCAATCCACCTCTTGTACACATCTTGGGACACTGAAGGGCAGTTTGGCCTGGGCAATCCACCCATTGTACACACCTTGGGACACTAAGGGGTAATTTAGCCTGGACTATGCACCTCTTGTATACATCATGGGACACTAAGATGAATTTAGCATGGCCAATCCACCTCAGCTACACACTTGGCACGCTAAGTTATAATTTTGTATGGCCAATTCACCTAACGTATACACCTTGGGATAGTAAGAGGCAATTTAGCTTGACTAATTAACCAAATGTACACATGTTTGTACACTAAGGGCATTTAGCATGGCGAATCCACCTAACCTACACATCTTGGGACACTAAGGGGATTTTAACATCTCCAATTCTCCTCTCATCCATATCTTGGAATGTTAAAGTTAATTTAACATGGCCGATCCACATCTCACATAGATCTTGGGTCACAAAGTGACAATTTTGCATGGCCAATCCACTTCTCACACATATCTTGGAACATTAAGGAGCAATTTAGCATGGTCAATGCACCACTTGTATACATCTTGGGACACTAAAGGGCAATTTAATATTGCCAATCCATCTCTTGTACTCATCTTGGCACACTAGGATGAACTTAGCAAGACCAATCCACCTAACCTACACAGCTTGGGACAATCTGAGGCAATTTAGCATTGTCCATCCACCTAACTTGCATATTTTGGGACACTAAGGCACAATTTAGGATCACCAATCCACCTAAAGTACACTTCTAGGGACAGAGGAGCAATTTTACGTGGCCAATCCACTTCTTGTACACATCTTGGGACAATAAGGGCAATTTATCCTGGCCTTATACACCTTCGTACACATCTTGGCACATACCTTAGTGTCCCAAGGTGTGTGCGAGAATTGGATTGGCCATGCTAAATTGCTCCTTAGCGAACCAAGATGTTTACGAGAACTGAATTGGACATGCTAAATTTCCATTTGTTTCCTAAGACACGTACGAGGGATGGGCTGGCATTGCTAAATTGCCCCTTTGCATCCCAAGATGTGTAGGTTCATTGGCTTGGCCATGCTTAACTGCCCCTTAGTGTCCAAATGTGTAAGATAGATGGATTGGCAATGCCACATTGCCAATTAGTGAATTTGGCTGTGCTAAATTCATCTTAGTGTGCCAAGGTTTTTACAAGAAGTGTGTAGGTCAGGCTAAATTGCCCCTTAGTGTCCCAAGATGTATATGAGAGGTGGATTCATCATGATAAATTATCCCTTAGTGTTTGAAGATCGGTAGATTAGATGGATTGCCCATTCGTGTCCCAAGACATGTAGATATAGGGGAGTGACCGTGCTAAATTACCCTTAGTGTCCCAAGATGAACACGAGGTGTGGATTGGCCACGATAAATTGCTGCTTCATCTCCTAAGATAGTGTGCGACATGCAGACTGACTTTGCTAAATTAACTTTAGTGTCTCGAGATGAGGGTGAGGGGAGAATTGGACAGTTCAATCCCATTGGTGTCCCAGGATGTGTAGGTTGGGTGGATTGGCCATGCTATAATTGCCTCTTTGTGCCCCAAGATGTGTAAAAGAGATGCGTAGGCCAGTCTAAATTGCCCTTAGTGCCCCAAAATGTGTAGAGGAGATGGGTTGGCCATGCTAATTTGGCCCCTCAGTGTCCCAAGGTGTGTCGGTTAAGTGGATTGGCCAGGCTAAGTTTGCCTCAGTGCCTGAAGATGTGTAAGTTAGCTGGATTGGCATGCTAAATTCCCCTTAGTGTCAAAAGATGTGTACAAGATGCAGATTGACCATGCTAAATTGGCCATTAGTGTCCTAAGATGTGCATGAGCTATAGACTGGCCACGATAAATTGCCTCTTAGTTTCCCAAGATGTGTATGAGGTGTGGTTTGACCATGCTAAATTGCCCCTTAATGTTCTAAGGTGTGTAGGTTAGGGGATTGGCTAAATTGACCGTTAATTCCCCAAGATGTGTAGATTAGGTGGATTGACGTTGCTAAATTGGTCCTTACTGTTCCAAGGTGTGTTCAATTTGCCATGCTAAATTGGCCCGTTGTGTTTGAAGATGTGTAGGTTAGGTTGATTGCTCCTTTGTGTCTCACAATGTGTAGGTTAGGTGAATTGAAGATGCTGAATTGCCCCTGAGTGTCCCAAGATGTATAGGTTAGATGGATTAGCCATGCTAAATAAACCCATTGTATCACAAGGTGTGTATGTTTGGTGGATTGGCCACACCAAATTGTCCCTTACTGTCCCAAATGTGTAGATTTAGGTAGATTGGAAATGCTAAATTGCTACTTAATGTTGTAAGATGAGTAGGTTAGGTGGATTGGCCATGCTAAATGCCCTTCGTTCCAAAGATGTGTAGGTTCAGTTAATTCGCCATGCTGAAATAGTCCTTGGTGTCCCAAAATGTGTAGAATAGGTGGATTGGCCACACTACATTACCCCTTAGTGTCCCAAATGTGTAAGTTAGTTGGATTGGCAATGATAAATTGCCACTTAGTGTGCCAATATGGTATAATAGGTGTATTCCCAAGCCAATGTGCCTCTTATATCCAAAATGTATATGAGAGATAGATTGGCTGTACTGAAGTTCCCTTTAGTGTCCCTAGATATGTACATGATGTGGACTGGCTACGCTATACTGCCCCTTAGTGTTCACGATGTGTAGGATCGATGGATTGCCCCTTAGTGTCCCAAGATATGGATGAGAGGGGAATTAGACATGTTAAGATCCCCTTAGTGTCCCAAGATGTGTAATTGGGTAGATTGGCCATGCAAAACTGTCCCTTATTATCCCAAGTTGTGTAAGTAATGAGGATTGGCCATGCTAAATTACCCCTTAGTGTCCTATGATGTGTGTGATGGATTGGCCATGCAAAATGCCATTAGTATCCAAAGATGTGTAGATTTGGTTAATTGGCCGTGCTAATTTGCCTCTTAGTGTGCCAAGGTGCGTAGGTTGGCAAACTAAATTACTCCTTAGTGTCCTAACATGAATAGAGAGGTGGATTGGACATGCTAAATTGTCGCTTTGTGCCCCAAGATGTGTCTGAGATGTGGATTGACCAGGCTAAATTAACTTTAATGTCCCAAGATGTGGACGAGAGGACGAGGCCATGCTAAATTCCCCTTAGTGTCCCAAAATGTGTACGAGTGGTGGATTGGCCTTGCTAAATTCCCCTTAGTGTCCGAAGATGTGTACGAGTGGTGGATTGACCATGATAAATTGCCCCTTAGTGTCACAAGATGTGTATGAGAAGTGGATTGGCCATGCTAAACTGCCCCTCTGTCTGAAGAAGTGTACTTTAGGTGGATTGGTGATGCTAAATTGTGCCTTAGCATCCCAAAATGTGCAAGTTAGGTGTATTGTCCAGGATAGATTGCCTCTGTCTGTCTCAGACGTGTAGGTTAGGTGGATTGGCCTTGCTAAATTCATCTTAGTGTGCCAGGATGTGTACGAAAGGTGAGTAGGCCAGGCTAAATTGTCCTTAGTGTCCCAAGATGTTTACAAGAGCTGAATTGGCCGTGCTAAATTCCCATTTGTATTCCAAGACATGTACGAGAGGTAGACTGGCCATGATAAATTGCTGCTTTGTGTCCCATGATGCTCGTGAGATGTGGATTGACCAGGCCAATATTCCTCTAGCACCCCAAGATGTGGATGAGAGAATTGGACTTGTTAAAGTCCTCTTTGTGTCCCAAGATGTGTAGGTTAGGAGGATTGGCTATGCTAAATGCCTCTTAGATGTATATATCCCCCTAAAGATATATAGGTTCCATTAATTGGCCATGCTGAATTGCCCCTTAGTGTCCAACGATGTGTAGGTTAGGTGTTTTGGCCAGGCTAAACTCCCCTTAGTATCCTAAGATGTGTATGACTGGTGGATTGGCCATGTTAAATTGCCCTTTAGTGTCCCAAGATGTGTAGGAGTGGTGTGGTGGTCATACTAAATTGCCCCATAATGTTCCAAGATATGTATGAGAAGTGGATTGGCCATGCTAAACTGTCCCTCTGTCCCAAGAAGTTTACTTTATGTGGGTGATGCTAAATTGCATCTTTGCGTCCAAAAATGTGCAAGTTAGGTGTATTGGCGAGGCTAAATTATCCCTGACTGTCCTAAGATGTATAGGTTAGGTAGATTGGCCATTCTAAATTTCCCATTACTTTCCCAAGGTGAGTAGGTTAGGTGGATTGGCCAAGCTAAGTGCCCTTCATGTCCCAAGACATACAGGTTTGGTTAATTGCCCATGCTAAATTGTCCGTTAATGTCCCAAAGTATGTAGGTTCGGTGAATTAGCCATACTAAATTGCCATAAATAAAGTATGTGTAGGTTAAGTGGATTGGCCATGATAAATTGCCCCTGACTGTCCAAAATGTGTAGATTAGATAGATTGGAAATTTTAAATTACCACTTAATGTCACAAGATTAGTAGGTTAGGTGGATTAGCCAGGCTAAAGTACCCCTTAGTGTCCCAAGATTTGTAGATTAGGTCGATTGGCCATGCCAAATTCACAATGATGTGCTAAGATATGTACGTAAGTGGATTGGCCATTGTAAATTGCTGCTTTGTGTCCCAAGGTGTGTACGAGATGTGCACTGACCATGCTAGACTGATTTTAGCGTCCCAAGATGTGGATGAGAGGAGAATTGGCCATGTTAAAATCACCTTAGTGTCCCAACATGTGAAGGTTCGGTTAATTGGCCATGCTAAAATGGCCCTTGGTGTTTTAAGATGTGTAGATTAGGTGAATTAGTCATGCTAAATTGTGCCTTACTGTTTTATTATGTGTAAATTAGGTAGATTGGCCATGCTACATTGCCCCTTAGTGTCCCAAATGTGTAAGTTAGGTGAATTGGCAATGACAAATGCCACTTGATATGCCAACATGTGTACAAAAAGTGCGTAGACCAGGCTAAATTGCCCCATAGTGTCCCAATATGTGCACGAGTGATGGATTGGCCATGTTAAATTAATTTTAGTGTCCCAAGATGTGGATGAGAGGGGAATTGGACATGTTAAAATCTCCTTAGTGTCCCAAGGTGTGTAGGTAAGATGTATTGGTTATTTTAAAGTGCCCTTTATTACCACAAGATGTGTAAATTAGGGGATTAGAACATAGAACATAGAACATAGAACATTACAGCACAGAACAGGCCCTTCGGCCTTCGATGTTGCGCCGACCAATATAAAAAAGCAATGCCCCTCCAAACTAAACCATTCCCTTCTCTTCCATATACTTATCAACTAACCTCTTAAACGCCACCAAACTTGGCGCATCTACAACTGCTGCAGGCAGGGCATTCCACTCCCGAACCACCCTTTGGGTAAAGAACCTACCTCTGATATCCGTCCTATACTATCACCCCTTAATTTAAAGCTGTGTCCCCTCGTGCTAGCTTTTTCCATCCTAGGAAAAAGGCTATCACTGTCCACCTATCTAAACCTCTAATCATCTTATATGTTTCGATCAGGTCCCCTCTTAGCCTCCTCCTTTCTAACGAAAACAACCTCAAATCCCTCAGCCTCTCCTCATAAGACCTGCCCTCCATACCAGGCAACATCCTGGTAAACCTCCTCGTTACCCTCTCCAATGCCTCCACATCTTTCTTATAATGTGGGGACCAGAACTGCACACAATACTCCAAGTGCGGCCGCACTAGAGTTTTGTACAGTTGCAACATGACGTTGCGGCTCCGAAATTCAATCCCCATACCAATAAAAGCTAAGACTCCATATGCCTTCTTAACAACCTTATCGACTTGACTGCCTACTTTCAGGGATCTATGCACAAATACACCAAGATCCCTCTGTTCATCAACACTATTAAGAATCCTACCATTAACCCTATACTCTACACAGTTATTATTCCTGCCAAAGTGCATTACCTCACACTTTTCCACATTAAACTCCATTTGCCACCTCTCGGCCCAGCTCTGCAACTTGTCCAAGTCTCTCTGCAAACTATGACACCCCTCTTCACTATCTACCAACCCACCGACTTTAGTGTCATCTGCAAATTTACTAATCCATCCTTCAATACCCTCATCCAGATCATTTATAAAAATTACAAACAGCAGGGGCCCCAAAAACAGACCCCTGAGGTACACCACTTGTCACCGAACTCCAAGATGAATATCTCCCATCAACCACCACCCTCTGTCTTCGATCTGCTAGCCAATTCCTAACCCAATTAGCTAAATCACCCTCTATCCCATACATCTGCATTTTCTGCAGAAGTCTTCCATGGGCCACCTTATCAAACGCCTTACTAAAGTCCATATATACCACATCAACCGCCTTACCCCCATCCACCTCCTTGGTCACTTTTTCAAAAAACTCAATGAGGTTAGTAAGGCACGACCTACCCTTCACAAAACCATGCTGACTATCCCCAATCAATTCATTTCTCTCTAAAATAACTATAAATCCTATCCCTAATAATTCTCTCCAATACTTTGCCCACAACAGAAGTAAGACTCACTGGCCTATTATTCCCTGGAAGGTCTCTCTTCCCCTTCTTGAACAATGGGACCACATTCGCTATCCTCCAGTCCTCCGGAACCACACCCGTAACCAACGACGACCTGAAGATCAGAGCCAGAGGCTCTGCAATCTCCTCTCTTGCCTCCCAGAGAATCCTAGGGTAAATCCCGTCCGGCCCAGGGGAATTATCCAACTTCAAACCCTCGAGAATATCTAGCACATCCTCCCTATCTACTTTGATACTTTCCAGTTTGCTACCCTGTACCTCAGTGTTCTCCATAACTACATTTACATCACCCTGCGTGAATACCGAAGAGAAATATTTAATCAGTGCCTCTCCAATCTCTTCAGGCTCCACGCACAACTTCCCACTGCTGTCTATGACTGGCCCTAATCTTGCCCTAACCAATCTTCTATTCTTAACATATCTAAAGAAAGCTTTAGGATTCCCCTTAATCCTATCAGCCAAAGTCTTCTCGTGTCCCCTCTTAGCTCTCCTCAATTCACTCTTTAGCTCCCTACTGGCTAATCTATAGCTATCCATTGCACTAACCGAGCCTTCAAGCCTCATCCTGACATAAGCCTCCTTTTTCCTTTTAACCAGCAAATCAACTTTTTTAGTACACCAAGGTTCTCTTACTCGACCATTTCCTCCTTGCCTGACAGGGACATACTTATCAAGGACTCGCAGCAGCTGCTCCTTGAATAAGCGCCACATTCCAGATGTTCCCAGTCCCTGTAGTTTCCTAGTCCAATCTATGCACCCAAATTCTCTCCTGATGGCCTCATAATTACCCTTCCCCCAGCTATAACTACTGCCCCCAGCTTCATGCCTATCCCTATCCATCACTAAGGTGAACGTAACCAAATTGTGGTCACTATCACCAAAATGTTCACCAACTTCCAAGCCTAACACCTGGTCTGGCTCATTGCCCAGCACCAAATCCAATGTAGCCTCACCTCTAGTTGGCCTATCCACATACTGAGTCAAAAAACCTTCCTGCACACTTTGTACAAAAACTGAACCCTCTAACGAGCTAGAGCTATAGCTATTCCAATCAATATTAGTAAAGTTAAAGTCCCCCATAACAATTACCCTATTACTTTCACTCCTGTCCAGGATCGACTTTGCAATCCTTTCCTCTACCTCTCTAGAACTTTTAGGATGTCTATAAAAGACTCCCAACAGGGTGACCTCTCCTCTCCTGTTTCTAATCTCAGCCCATACTACCTCAACAGACAAGTCCTCATCAAACTTCTTTTCTGTCACTGTGATACAGTCTTTGACTAATAATGCCACTCCTCCCCCCCCTTCTACCTCCTTCTCTACTCCGACTAAAGCATTTGAACCCTGGAACCTGCAACATCCATTCTTGTCCCTGCTCTACCCAAGTCTCTGAAATGGCCACAACATCGAAGTTCCAGGTACTGGTCCAAGCTGCAAGTTCCTCCCCCTTATTGCGAATACTCCTTGCATTAAGGTAAACGCATTGGCCTTGCTAAATTCAGCTTAGTGTGCCAATATGTGTACAAGAGGTGCATAGGCCAGGCTAAATTGCTGCTTAGTGTCCCATGATGTGTATGAGAGGTGGATGGTCCATGCTAAAATTCCCATTAGTGTGCCAAGATATGTACAAGATATGGACTGACCACACTAAATTGTCCCTTAGTGTTCGCAGATGTGTCAGTTAGATGGATCGGCCCTTAGTGTCTCACGATGTGTACAAGAAGTGGAATGGCCATGCTAAATTGGTTCCTAGTGTCCCAAGATGTATACAAGAGGTGGATTGGCCATGCTACATTGCCCCTTAGGGTACCAAGATGTAGATGAGAGATGAATTGGCAATGCTAAATTTCTTTTAATGTCCCAAGATGTGGATGAAAGGAGAATTGGACATGTTAAGGTGCCCTTAGTGTCCCAAGATGTGCATGAGAGGTGGATTGGCCTTGCTAAATTGCTCCTTCATGCTTCAAGATGTGTGCAAGATGTGGATTGAAAATGCTAAATTTACTTTAGCATCCCAAGATATGGATGAGGGAAAAAATTGGATATGTTAAAATCCCCTTTGTGTCCCGAGATATGTAGGTTAGGAGGATTGGCCGTGCTAACTTCCCCTTAACATCCCAAAATCTGTACGAATAGTGGATTTGCCCTGCTAAATTGCCCCTTAATGTTCCAAGATGTGTATGAGAAGTGGATTGGCCATGCTAAACTGCCCCTCTGTCCCAAGAAGTGTACTTTAGGTGGATTGGTGATGCTAAATTGCACCTTAACATTGGAAATGTGCAAGTTACGTGCATTGGCCAGTCTAAATTGCCCCTGTGTGTACCCAGATGCATAGGTTAGGTGGCTTCATCTTGCTGAATTCATCTTAGTGTGCCAAAGTGTGTATGAGAGCTGTGTAGGCCAGGCTAAATTGCCCCTTAGTGTCATAAGATGTGTGTGAGAGGTGATTTGGCAACGCTAAATTGCCACTTAGCGTCACAAGATTGTAGGTTAGGTGGATTGGCAGTGCTAAATTCATCTTAATGTCCAAGATGTGTACGAGAGGTGTGTAGATCAGGCTAAATTGCCCCTTTGTGTCACAACATTTGTACGAGAGGTGGATTGACCATGCTAAATTGCCCCTTACTGTACCAAATGTGTAGATTAGGTAGATTGGAAATGCTAAATTGCCCCTTAATGCCCCAAGATTTGTAGATTAGGTCGATTGGCAATGCAAAATTGCCCATAATGTGTTAAGATGTGGAGGTTGGGTGGATTGGCCATGCTAAATTGCCACTTCATGTCCCAAGATGTGGATTGAGCATGCTAAATTTATTTTAATGTCCCAAGATGTATAGATTAAATGGATTGGCAATGCTAAATGCCCTTAGGGTGCAAAGATGTGTAGGTTCAGTTAATTGTCCATGCTAAAATGGCCCTTGGTGTCCCAAGATGTGTAGATTAAGTGGATTTGTCATGCTAAAATGCCCCTTACTATCCCAACATGTGTAGGTTAGGTGGATTGGCCATGCAAAATTGCCCCTTAGTGTCTTAAATGTGTAAGTTAGGAGGATAGGCAATGCTTAGTGTGCCAATATGTGGACAAGAGGTGCCTAGGCTATGCTTAATTGCCCCTTAGTGTCCCAAGGTGTGTAAGATAGGTGGATTGCTCAAGCCAAATTGCCCCTTAGTGTCCTAAGATGTGGATGAGAGGTGGATTGGCCAGGCTAAAATTCCCCTTCGTGTCCCAAGATGTGGACTGGCCATAGTAGATTGCCTCTTCATGGTCATAGATGTGGAGGTGAGTTGGATTGCTCCTTAGTGTCCCAAGAGGTACAGATAGGTTGACTGGATGTGCTAAATCACTGCATAGTGTCCCAAGATGTGCACGAGATGTGGATTGAACAGTCTAAATTAACTTTAGCATCCCAAGATGTGGTTGAGAGGAGAATTGGACATGTTAAAATCTCCTTAGTGTCCCAAGATGTGTAGTTTAGGTGGATTGGCAATGCTAAATCCCCTTTGTGTCCAAAGATGAATAGGTTCTGTTAATTCACCATGCTAAATTGTCCCTTAGTGTCCCAAGATTTGTAAGACAGGAGGATTGGTCATGCTCAATTCACCTTAACATCCTAAAATGTCTACGAATGGTGGATTGGCCATGTTAAATTGCCCTTTAGTGTCCCAAGATGTGTACGAAAGATGGATTGGCAATGTTAAGTTGCACCTTATTGTCACATGATGTACAAGAATGGTGGATTGGTGTTGCTAAATTGCCCCTTAGAGCCCAAGATATGTTTGAGGTGTAGATTGGGATTGAGGTGTAGAGGGATCCCACCCTCCCCCCTCCTCCAACCTAATAATAAGTGTGTGGGAAGTTTTTTTTTCTCTCTCCTGGAAATTAAAGTATCAGGGATGGCAGTGAAGGCAGTACGTTGCACCTCCTGCTGTATGTATGAGGTGAGGGACACCAGTAGTGTTCCTGCTGGTTATACCTGCAGGAAGTGTGCACATTTGCAGCTCCTTGAGGATCGTGTTAAGGAGCTGGAGCTGGAATTAGAGGAACTCCGGATAATTCGAGAGGTTGAGGAGGATATTGGCAGGAGTAACAAGGAGATAGTCACTCCTAAAAGTGATTCTTGGGTAACTATTAGGAGGAGGGGTAAGAAGCAATCGGGGAGACAATCCCCTGGGGCTGTTCCCCTCCAAAATAAATTTTCTGTCCTGGAGGCTACAGTTGAGGAAGAATCAACTGGAGATGGCCAAAGGGAGCAGGTCTCTGGGGGTGAGCCTGCTGGGAATGCTCAGGTGGGTAAGAGATTGGGCCTGGTAATTGGAGATTCCGTAGTTAGAGGGACAGATAGGAGAGTAAATAGTAATAAAAGGGACTCAGGGCTGGTGTGTTGCCTCCCAGGGGCTGGAGTCCAGGATGTTGCAGATCGGGTTTTTAAGATTCTTAAGGGAGAGGGGAGTCAACCCCAAGTCATAGTTCATGTAGAGACACACGATATAGGAAGGACAAGGGAAGGGGACATTAAACAGAAATTTATGGAGTTGGGGTGGAAGCTTAGGGCCAAAACTGGCAGAGTGGTTATCTCTGGACTCTTCTCTGTGCCAAGGGATAGTTTAGAGAAGAACAGAGAGAGGGAATGTTTGAACTCGTGGCTGTGGGGATGGTGCAGGAGGGAGGGGTTCAGGTTCCTGAACAATTGGGACTCATTCTGGGATAGGTGGGACCTCTACAAGAGAGATGGTCTACACCTGAACCAGAGGGGAACTAATATCTTGGGGGGAAAATTTGCAAAGGCTATGCAGGGGGCTTTAAACTGATTCAGAGGGGGGGGGTGGGATCCTGAGTAGTTGGGGTGCTAAGAGGGATGAGAGTAGGGGGGTCATAGAGGAGAGCTGTAAAACACAGCAGCATACGGTTGGAGTAGGGCATGGTTTGAAATGCGTATACTTTAATGCAAGGAGTATTCGCAATAAGGTGGAGGAACTTGCAGCTTGGACCAGTACCTGGAACTTCGATGTTGTGGCCATTTCAGAGACTTGGGTAGAGCAGGGACAGGAATGGATGTTGCAGGTTCTGGGGTTCAAATGCTTTAGTCGGAGTAGAGAAGGAGGTAGAAGGGGGGGAGGAGTGGCATTATTAGTCAAAGACTGTATCACAGTGACAGAAAAGAAGTTTGATGAGGACTTGTCTGTTGAGGTAGTATGGGCTGAGATTAGAAACAGGAAAGGAGAGGTCACCCTGTTGGGAGTCTTTTATAGACCTCCTAAAAGTTCTAGAGAGGTAGAGGAAAGGATTGCAAAGTCAATCCTGGACAGGAGTGAAAGTAATAGGGTAATTGTTATGGGGGACTTTAACTTTACTAATATTGATTGGAATAGCTATAGCTCTAGCTCGTTAGAGGGGTCAGTTTTCGTACAAAGTGTGCAGGAAGGTTTTTTGACTCAGTATGTAGATAGGCCAACTAGAGGTGAGGCTACATTGGATTTGGTGCTGGGCAATGAGCCAGACCAGGTGTTAGGCTTGGAAGTTGGTGAACATTTTGGTGATAGTGACCACAATTTGGTTACGTTCACCTTAGTGATGGATAGGGATAGGCATGAAGCTGGGGGCAGTAGTTATAGCTGGGGGAAGGGTAATTATGAGGCCATAAGGAGAGAATTAGGGTGCATAGGTTGGACTAGGAAACTACAGGGACTGGGAACATCTGGAATGTGGAGCTTATTCAAGGAGCAGCTGCTGCGAGTCCTTGATAAGTATGTCCCTGTCAGGCAAGGAGGAAATGGTCGAGTAAGGGAACCATGGTGTACGAAAAAAGTTGATTTGCTGGTTAAAAGGAAAAAGGAGGCTTATGTCAGGATGAGGCTTGAAGGCTCGGTTAGTGCAATGGATAGCTATAGATTAACCAGGAGGGAGCTAAAGAGTGAATTGAGGAGAGCTAAGAGGGGACACGAGAAGACTTTGGCTGATAGGATTAAAGAGAATCCTAAAGCTTTTTTTAGATATGTTAAGAATAGAAGATTGGTTAGGGCAAGATTAGGGCCAGTCATAGACAGCAGTGGGAAGTTGTGCGTGGAGCCTGAAGAGATTGGAGAGGCACTGAATAAATATTTCTCTTCGGTATTCACGCAGGGAGATGTAAATGTAGTTGTGGAGAACACTGGGGTACAGGGTTGCAAACTGGAAAGTATTGAAGTAGATAAGGAGGATGTGCTAGATATTCTTGAGGGTTTGAAGTTAGATAAGTCCCCTGGGCCGGACGGGATTTGCCCTAGGATTCTCTGGGAGGCAAGAGAGGCGATTGCAGAGCCTCTGGCTCTGATCTTCAGGTCGTCGTTGGTTACGGGTATAGTTCTGGAAGACTGGAGGATAGCGAATGTGGTCCCATTGTTCAAGAAGGGGAAGAGAGACTTTCCAGGGAATTATAGGCCAGTGAGTCTTACTTCTGTTGTGGGTAAAGTATTGGAGAGAATTATTAGGGATAGGATTTATAGTTATTTAGAGAGAAATGAATTGATTGGGGATAGTCAGCATGGTTTTGTGAAGGGTAGGTCGTGCCTTACTAACCTCATTGAGTTTTTTGAAAAAGTGACCAAAGAGGTGGATGGGGGTAAGGCGGTTGATGTGGTATATATGGACTTTAGTAAGGCGTTTGATAAGGTGGCCCATGGAAGACTTCTGCAGAAAATGCAGATGTATGGGATTGAGGGTGATTTAGCTAATTGGATTAGGAATTGGCTAGCTGATAGAAGACAGAGGGTGGTGGTTGATGGAAGATATTCATCGTGGAGTTCGGTTACTAGTGGTGTACCTCAGGGATCTGTTTTGGGGCCCCTGCTGTTTGTAATTTTTATAAATGATCTGATGAGGGTATTGAAGGATGGATTAGTAAATTTGCGGATGACACCAAAGTCGGAGGAGTGGTAGATAGTGAAGAGGGGTGTTATAGTTTGCAGGGAGACTTGGACAAGTTGCAGAGCTGGGCCGAGAGGTGGCAAATGGAGTTTAATGTGGAAAAGTGTGAGGTAATGCACTTTGGCAGGAATAATAAATGTGTAGAGTATAGGGCTAATGGTAGGACTCTTAATAGTGTTGAGGAACAGAGGGATCTTGGTGTATGTGTCAATAGATCCCTGAAAGTAGGCAGTCAAGTCGATAAGGTTGTTAAGAAGGCATATGGAGTCTTAGCTTTTATTGGTAGGGGGATTGAATTTCGGAGCCGCAACGTCATGTTGCAACTGTACAAAACTCTAGTGCGGCCGCACTTGGAGTATTGTGTGCAGTTCTGGTCCCCACATTATAAGAAAGATGTGGAGGCATTGGAGAGGGTACAGAGGAGGTTTACCAGGATGTTGCCTGGTATGGAGGGCAGGTCTTATGAGGAGAGGCTGAGGGATTTGAGGTTGTTTTCGTTAGAAAGGAGGTGGCTAAGAGGAGACCTTATCAAAACATATAAGGTGATTAGAGGTTCAGATATGGTGGATAGTGATAGCCTGTTTCCTAGGATGGAGAAAGTTAGCACGAGGGGACACAGCTTTAAATTAAGGGGTGATAGATATAGGACGGATATCAGAGGTAGGTTCTTTACCCAGAGGGTAGTTAGGGAGTGGAATGCCCTGCCTGTGACAGTTGTAGATGCACCAAGTTTGGTGGCATTTAAGAGGTTAGTTGATAAGTTTATGGAAGAGAAGGGAATGGTTTAGTTTGGAGGGTCATTCTTTTTTTCATAATTGGTCGGCGCAACATTGAAGGCTGAAGGGCCTGTTCTGCGCTGTAATGTTCTATGTTCTATGGTTTAGGAGTTAGACATATTGGAGGGGAGGAGATTGGAGAGGGAGCAGGATTGAGGGGCAGAGGGATGTGGTGAAGGTGGGGTGGAGAGGGGGAGATATGCAGGAGGATTATAGTTGAATCTCTGCGTTTTAGAATCTGGAGTGAGTCTGGATGGGCTGAATGGGCCCAGGAGTCAAGGATTTAGTGGGGTGAGCGTGTCGGGGTGGAAGGAAAGGGATTGAGGGTGGGGCGGATTTATAGAGATTTGGGAGATGGAGAGGGATTTAGGGCGAGACCTGGCAACAGGGTTAGAATTGAGGTGTGCAGAGCGTTTTGAGGGGCATTGAGGATTTGGAAAGGATTGGGGGCAGACTTTGGCGGGTGGAGCTTGGGTTTGGCAGGAGGGCAGAGGGACACTTTGGGAGGGGGTCTTAGGAAGTGGGGTAGGACCTTGGAGGATTCAGTTGTCTAAGAGTCGGATTGGCCATTGGTGTCAGAGAGATTGAGCGGAAATGAGGAGTGGTAGGGGGCAGTGTGTTCTTAGAGACAGATTAAAGGAGATCGGGCAGGGGGACTGGACATCCGACAAGGGAAAGAGGAATTTTGGGGGGATTTAGAGGACATGGAGAGTAGGGGGTGTTTACAGGGTATGGAAGTGGGCTCAGAGGTATTCTGGGGAATGGTATTGGGCTTAGAGAGGAATCTCTAGGACATTGGCGGAAAGGAGAAGGGAATGTGGTGGTGGGAGGTTGTGGTTAGGGTGATTCAGCAGCCTGTGGGTGGGGGCGCGGATAGGAGTTAGGGAGCTGTGGGGGCGTAGGTACTGGGAGGTATGTAGGGGAGGGACAGTGGGGGAGAGAGAATCTCATGGGATTGGAGGGTCTCAGACGAAACAGGCAGGCTGTTAGAGAGGAAAAAAAGAGCGGGGGGTGGTGGGGTCAGCAATAGCTGAGGGACACTGCTTAAAATCTCCATTTAGTGTACGACACTATGGATGAAAAGGGAATGGTTTAGGTTAGAGGTTCATTGCTTTTTCTTAATTGGTCGGCACAACATCGAAGGCCGATGGGCCTGTTCTGCACTATAATGTTCTATGTCTATATCTATGACACTACTTAAAATCTCTGTTTAGTGTAGAGCATTGTTTAACATTTCTGTTCAGTGTAGGACACTATTTAAAATCTGTTTAGTGCAGGGCATTGTTTAACACCTCTGCTTAGAGTAGGACACTGCTTAAAATATTTATTAGTCTAGTGTTCTGCTTTAAATCTCTGTTTAGTGAACGGCACAACAGGGAGAAAAGATCTAGTTCCCTCAATCTATCCTCATAGGCATGGTACCCAATCCAGGCATCATCCTTGCAAATCTCCTTTACACCCTCTCAATAGCTTCCACATCCTTCTTGTAGTGAGGCGACCAGAACTGCACAGAGTACTCCAAGTGGGGTCTGACAAGGATCTTACAAAGTTGCAACATTATCTTCCAACTCCTAAACTCAATAACTCAATCAACGAAGGCTACCAAAGAACAAATAAAGAACAAAGAAGAAATCACCAAGAGAAACAGGCCCTTCGGCCCAACGAGCCCGTGCCGCCACCCCAATGTTCCATCCTCGACCCACAATCCTTGTCCATGTTTATAGATCTATGGATTAAAAAACAAATTTGAGACAATTTAGGGAGAATTTGTTTTGCCAATTAGCCTAACAGCACATCTTTGGGATGTGGGAGGAAACCGGAGCACCCGGAGAAAACCCACGCAAGCACGGGAGAATGCGCAAACTCCCACAGACACAGGCCCAAATCCATGTATCTGCACAGCACAGCGATAGTCACTGAGCTGTCGTGTTGCCCATCAAATGGTCCAGGTCAAGCGTACACTAACGATGTGAAGCACTAGGACACTCTCGAAAAAAAAAATCCAAGAGCAGCCCTCTCACGACCCATCGTGTGTATAGAACATAGAACGTTACAGCGCAGAACAGGCCCTTCAGCCTTCGATGTTGCGCCGACCAATTAACAAAAAGCAATGACCCTCTAGCCTAAACCATTCCCTTTGCATCCATAAACTTATCTACTAACCTCTTAAACGCCACCAAACTTGGTGTATGCCCCTTGTTACCTGTAGGATAAAAACAAGTACATAAATATCATCATCTATTTACACACATCCCAGGGTCTCCCAAGGCTCATGATCCCTATTTTAAATCAGTTTTCTATACCCCTTCATTCCCATTCTGTTCATGTGCCCATCTAAGTATTTCTTAAATAACTCCAGAGTACCTGCCTCCACCACTTTACTTGGCAGCGCATTCCGTACCCCCACCACCCTCTGTGTGAAAAAACTCCCTCTAGCATCCAAATTATACCTTACCCCCCTCACCCTAAGCCCGTGACCCCTCGTGCTATTTGAGTCCATCCTAGAAAAAAGCTTAACCCTGTTTACTCTATCTATCCCCTTCAAAATCTTGTACACCTCTATCAGATCTCCTCTAAGTCTATGTCTTTCTAAGGGAAACAGTCCCAATTTGCCTAATCTCTCCTCGTAACTCAGACCTTCCATACCAGGCAGCATCCTGGTAAACCTCCTCTGCACTCTCTCCAGAGTCTCCACGTCCTTCCGGTAGTAAGGCGACCAGAACTGGAGGCAGTATTCCAAATGAGGACTAACCAACGTTTTATACAACTGCAACATTAAAGGCCAGCTGTTTCCCCTTCTCCCCTTCCTATAAAGTAGGGTACTGTTTAAAATCTCTGTTTAGTGTAGGACACTGTTAAAAATCTCTGCTTAGTGTACGGTTCATGGTGGAAGATATAGGAGGAATGTGCGAGGTAGATTCTTCACTCAGAGATTGTGGTGTGGAATGAACTGCCTGCTGTGATAGTGGAAAATTTCAAGTGGTTATTGGATAGGCACATGCAGCATTGCAGAATGATAGGGAGTGGGATAGCATGATATTTTTGTTTAGACATAGCGCAGCACAAGATCGAGGGCTGTAATGTTCGATGTTTCTATGATTCCCCAAAGAATCAATACCGCTGCAATTTCCTCAGCTTTCACTTTGAGAACCCTGGGGTGCAGTCCATCTGGTCCAGATGATTTATCCACTTTCAGACCTTTCAGTTTCCCTGAAACCTTCTCCTTAGTGATGACCACGACACTCACCCTGTGCCTCCTGACTCTCCTGGAGCTTTGGATTTCCACTGGTGCCTTCCACCATGAAGACTGATCAAAGTAACTATTCAGTTCCTCAGTCATTTCTTGATAATAATCCCCTATTATTCCTTCTCTAGACTCATTTTCAAGTGGATCTATTTTTGCCTCTCTCGTATCTTTTATATATTGAAAAATCTCCTCCTATTTTCTTTTATATTAAGAGCCAGCTTGAGCTCATATTTCATTTTCTCCTCCTCATTGTTTTTTTTAGATGTCTTCTGCTCATTTTTAAATGCGACCAATCATCTGGCTTCCCATCAATCCTTACCACTTTGTATGCTTTTTCTTTTTTTTAATGCTGTCCTTGATTTCCCTCGGCATCCTTGGGTACCTCGTCCTCTCTGTAGCATGATTCCTCCTCCTTGTGATGAATTTCTGTTTTGCCTCCCAAATAAACCCCAAAATTTCCTGCCATTGATGTTCCATATGTTCCCTGCAGGCTCCTTTCCCAGTCAACTCTGACCAGCTTCTCACTTATGTCTTTGTAGTTACTTGTATTTAATTGTAATATCGTCCCATCTGATTCCAGCTTCTCCCTCTCAACCTGCAGGTTAATTCCCGTGTGCGATCACTGCTCCCTAAAGGTTCCTTCACATGCAGTTCCCTAATCAACTCTGCCTCGTTACACATCACTAAATCCAGAATTGCCTGTTCCCTGGTAGGCTCTGTCACAAACTGCTCCAAAAAATCACCTCTTAGACATTCCACAAATTCCTTTTATTGGGATTCACTGCCCACATTCCACAAATTCCTTTTATTGGGATTCACTGCCCACATTCCACAAATTCCTTTTATTGGGATTCACTGCCCACATTCCACAAATTCCTTTTATTGGGATTCACTGCCTACCTGATTTCCCCAGTCCACCTGTATAATGAAATTCCCCCATGATTATTTCAATATTGCCTTTATTTATATGTTTTTCTATCTCCTTATGTATTTTCTGTCCACATCCTGACTGCTGCGGGGATGGTGGGGGGTGGGAGGTGAGGGCGGTGTTGGTCTGGGGCCTGTACCTAATTCTCATCAGGATCTTTTCATTCTGATTCCTCAGCTCCACCTACCGAGATTAATACCTTTTGATTCTATATTGCTTCTTGTTATTGTTTTAAATTCATTCCTTATAAACAATACAATCCTGTCCCCTTTGCCCATCTGCCTGTCCTTCCATTCGGACTCATATCTTTGGATATTTTGATCCCAGCCCTGATCCCCTTGCAGACACATCTCTGTGATTCCCTCAACATCATAAGGGCCAATTTCGTTATGTGCAACAAGGTCATTTACCTTGTTACGTACATTGTACATATTTGGGTACGAGACACTCAGTCCTGCACTAACCCTTTTCATACTTGTCACCTTTTTGGCTCCTGCCTGAGGTTACATTCCTGCTATTTTCTATGTTCTCTGTGGGAGGTCAGGGGGGCCTAGTATCAACAGCTCCTCTGCTCATGGAGGGGACAGAGAACTCAGAATCGGTTGCTGACAACGAGTGGGAACTGAATCAAATGTTGGTAGGTTCATTGACGCTTCACTCACCAGAGAGGTGAAGACACATTTTCTTCAAGGTGATGTCCCAGTGTCCCACTGTCCTATCTCACGCTCTTCTAAGGTGCTGCTGGTTTGTCCCGGCGTCCCAATGTCCGCCTCGCACGCTCTCCTCAAGATGCTGTTTGTCTGTCCCAATCTCCCATTGGCCCCCTGTCATACTCTCCTCAAGGCGCTGCTTGTCTGTTCAAGTGTCCCACTGTCCCACCGTCACTGTCTCCTCAAGGTGCTGACTCTCTGTCCCAGCATCCCACTGTCCCCCTCTCATTTTCTCCTCAAGGTGCAGACTCTTTATCTTGGTGTCCCACTGCCCCCTCTCACTCTTTCCTCTTGGTGCAGACTCTGTCTCGGCGTCCCACTATCCCAGTTACTCACTCTCCTCAAGGTGCTGACTCTCTGTCCCAGCATCTCACTGTTCCCCTCTCCCACTCTCCTCATGATGCTGTCAGTCCTGGTATCCCAGTGCCCCCCTCTCACACTCTCTTGTCTGTCCTGGTGTCCTTCGCACACATCACTCTTGCATCCCTACAACCTCACAATCGAAAATGACGACTAAGATGGATTTGAAGCCTCTTGATAAGATCCTTCTTTGTCTGACACTGAGAGATAGTTCGATGTGAAAAGCCATGCTCATATACACTGTACGTGACACTGAGAAATAGTTCTATATGATAACTCTTGCTAAGAATATACTGTCTGTGATGCTGAGATATTATCTGTGTGAAGTCCCTTGCGAAGATTGTTCTGTACAAAAGCTGTATGTAAGATCACCTGCAGCCTGGATATAATAATCTCAATACTGATTAATGTTAAGCACATCTAAAACCCACAACCATGATAACCATAAGACGTAGGAACAGAATAAGGCCATTCGGTCCATCGTGCCGGTTCTACATTCAATTATGGCTGAGAAGCTTCTCAAATCCATTCTCTCATTACTTTTTTCCCTAGAACCTTTGATCCCTTTACCAGTCAAGGACCTATCTATCTCTTTCTGAAATAAACTCAGAGGTCAGGCCTGCACAGTCTTGTGTGGGAATGAATTCCACAGACTCACCACCCTCTGACTGAAGAACTTCCACCTCATCACAATTCAGGGTAAATTCCCACAAGTTTACTTGGACCATAGAACCATAGAAACCATGGAACCCTACATCGAGTCTGCACAGAACACAATCCCACCCAGGCCCTACTCCCTACATAATATACCCACTAATCCCTCTAACCTAAGCATCACTGGACACGAAGGGGCAATTTCTTAGAACGTCCAATCAATCTAACCAGCACATTTTTGGAATGTGGGAGGAAACCCATGCAGACACGTGGAAAATGTGCAAACTCCACATAGACAATGACACAAGCCGGGAATCGAACCCAGGACCTTGGCGCTGTGAATCAGCAGTGCTAACCATTGTACGACCATGCTGTCCAAATACGAGCTTTTGGAACACTGCTCCTTCATCTGCTGAGTGGACAACTGGTTTGTGAGACTTCTTACTTTTCTCGACCCAGTTCAACACCAGTATCTCTCCGTTCTAAAGGGTGTATTCTTTCCTCTGAAACTCCTCCGAGTTTCTCTGACTAATGGAAACATCTTCCCCAAGTGCACTGTATCCAGGCCTTTCATTATTCTGTAAGATTCAATGAGATCCCATTCCTCATCCTTCCAAACTCTATTAACTACAGACCCAAATTCTCAGATGCTGCTCATGTACCAAATATTTCTCTGTGTCGTATTCTAGTCCTTTCGAAATGGGTCCCAGCAGAAGGGTCTCTGTTATTTAGAATGAACATTGAAAGACTTACAGTCTGACCCTCCATTATTTCCAATTCCCTGACCCTCAAAACCCCATGTAGGCTGTAAATGTTCTCCTTTGCTAATAAAAAAAAGTGTTGGATTGAAGGGGGTTAAGGGATGCTGTTTGTTTAGTGTCTGTAATTGATGTGAGTCTCCATGGATCCGAATGCTGTGTCTGCAGGGTTTTCCCTCTTCCATTAATAAGGGATTCAGTTCAATGTGTTGTCCCATTGAATGAGCGCGAGCGACAACTGGAACACGAACAGAGATCAGCGGCTGTGGACAGAGAGGGGGGTGGGGAGAGGAGAGATCAGAATCTGGGAGCAATGAATTGGAAAGTTCCAACAATGGATCAGAAATTGGGAAGAATGGGTTGGAATGTTCCAACTAAGGACAGGAGTTTAAACTATTACATTTTTATGCTCACTGCAGATTATTGGTGCATAACATTAGCTTATCGGATTGAATATCTACTGATTGTGATTCAATACTTCTACTATCCCTTCATGGCGATTGTTGGTGTTCCAGGTAAGTCCCTGACTGGAATTGTACCAGTCTGACTGTCATGGGAATCGGAGCAGGCGAGGGGCAGTGCATGGGACAGCCTGTTGAACATAGCCGGGACTTTGCAGTTTCGGGAAGGGTGAGGCTGTAAACTCCTGTTCCCTGTGTCCAGTGCTGGAAAGGCTGTTTAATTTTCTTGTTATTTACTGTACTGGGTTTGCTGCTCTTGTTGCTTCTGTTGAATCACTGTATCCAGTAATGAAGTCTTGCAGCAACAGGCAAATGTTCCCCAGGGCCTCTGGGCTAAGACGTCTTCTGTGTCCTTTGTCTTTCCATTGACCTGTGGCCTCAAACACTATTCTTTCGTGAGAAAAAGATTGAGACCGAATCGTTTAACCCTCTACATATAACATCAGTTCACTGCTAATCACCCACCAGTCACCAGGCCACATAATCCATCCACAGAATTCTTTTTACCCTCTGCAAAAATATCACTACACTGCTGATAACACATGCAGCCACCAGGCTGCGGCATCCATTGTATTTATCACATCTGCTCAGCAAGATCTCATAGAGAGGTCTGTCATGTTTTGAAAAGTTTGAAGTTTATTCATTGTAAAGAACAAATAACAATACAGCACAAGAAAAAGGCCCTTTGGCTCTCCAAACCTGTGCTACTCTTTGGTCCAGCTAGACTATTCTTCTGTATCCCTCCATTCACAGTCTCCTCATGTGACTATCCAGATACGTCTTAAACAATCCCAGCGTGTCCACCCCCACCAACCTCTGTGTAAAATACATCTCTCTGATCTCTGAGTTAAACCTCGCCCCCCTTAACCTTGAACCTGTGACTCCTCGTGCTTCTCACCTCCAGCCTGGGAAGAAGCTTCCCATTGTTCACCCTATCCATTACCCTCATCGTTGTATACACCTCTATTAGGTCTCCCTTCATTTTCCGTCTTTCCAGGCAGAACAACCTCAGTTTATCTTAGCTGGGAAATTAGCTGGAGTGTTTTGGCAGGATTTAAACTAATATGGAGGGGGGGAAGGGCTGAGACCGATAGCTCGGTAGAGAGTGAGATTGGAGATAGAGTATCCCCCATGCAAGGCTTCTGGAGAAGGGGAGAGGGCATGGGATCCAAAGGGCTTTGGCCTCGTGGATCCAGAACTGGCTTGCTGGCCGAAGGCAGAGAGTGGTTGTGGATGGGTCTTGTTCTGCATGGAGGTCGGTAACAAGTGGAGTGCCGCAGGGATCTGTTCTGGGACCCCTGCTGTTTGTCATTTTCATAAATGACCTGGATGAGGAAGTGGAGGGATGGGTTAGTAAGTTCGCCGACGATACAAAGGTCGTGGTGTTGTGGATGGTCTGGAGGGATGCCAAAAGTTGCAGCGGGACATAGACAGGGTGCAAGACTGGGCAGAGAAGTGGCAGATGGACTTCAATGCGGATAAATGTGTAGTGGTCCATTTTGGCAGGAATAATGGGATGAAGGAGTACAATATAAGAGGTAGGAGTCTTAGCTGTGTTGTAGAGCAGAAGGATCTCGGGGTCCGGGTCCATAGGACTCTTAAATTGGCCTCGCAGGTGGAGGAAGTGGTCAAGAAGGCGTATGGTGTACTGGCCTTCATTAATCGAGGAATAGAGTTTAGGAGTCAGGAGGTAATGATGCAGCTCTATAAGACTCTTGTCAGACCCCAGTTGGAGTATTGTGCGCAGTTCTGGTCGCCTCATTATAGGAAGGATGTAGAGGCTATTGAGAGAGTTCAGAGGAGATTTACAAGGATGCTGCCTGGATTGGGAGGCAGGCCTTATGAAGATAGGTTGAGGGAGCTGGGACTCTTCTCACTGGAGAGACGTAGGTTGAGAGGCGACCTGATAGAGGTTTATAAAATGTTGAGAGGAATAGATAGGGTGGACTCTCAGAGACTATTTCCCCGAGCTGAAATGGTCACTACGAGAGGACACAGATTTAAGGTGCAGGGAAGCAAATACAAAGGAGATGTCAGGGGTAGGTTTTTCACTCAGAGGGTGGTGAGTGAATGGAACCGACTGCCGTCGGAGGTCGTTGAGGCAAACTCACTGGGGTCTTTTAAGAGACTTCTGGATGAGTATATGGAAAAGAATAGGATAGGAGGTTATAGATAGGTCTGTGGATTGGTAGATGTGATCGGCGCAACTCGTGGGCTGAAGGGCCTGCTGTGCTGTGTTGTTCTATGTTCTATGTAGCGTAAGCTTGGATGAAAAGAAATACACCAGGGAGATGGAGGTTCCGAGTGGGCTTGGAGATCTGGAGTGCGTCTGTTTCAATGCGAGGAGCGTAATGGGAAAAACGGATGAACTTAGGGCCTTAATGTTTGCGAGGAACTTGTACGTGGTTGCGGTGATGGAGACGTGGTTAAAGGAAGGGGAGCAGTGGCAACTGAACATTCCTGGGTATAAGTGTTTCAGGCATGATAGAGGAGGGTCCAGAAGAGGTGGGGGAGTGGCGTTATTAGTTAAGGAGAGCATCACGGCCGTGCAGAGGGAGGACAATACAGAGGAGTTAGGAGTGGAGTCGCTGTGGGTGGAGTGGAGGAATAGAAAGTGGGCAATTACTATGCTAGGGGTGTATTATAGGCCACCCAACAGCACGCGGGTAGTTGAAGAAGGCATATGTAAAGACATTTTGGATAGGAGCAGAAAGAACAGAGTCGTTACGGTGGGAGATTTTAATCTCCCTAGGGGGGATTGGAAAGTACCTAGAGCTGGGGGTTTGGGCGGGCAGGAATTTGTAAAATGTGTACTGGAAGGGTCGTTGGAGTAGTATGTGGCTAGCCCGACTAGAGATATATTGGATTTAGTTCTGAGTAATGAGCCAGAGCAGGTGGTTGATGTTGTAGTAGGGGAACATGTGGCTAACAGTGACCACAATTCTGTCTACTTCAGGATACAGATAGAAAAGGATGCTTTTTGCCCTAGGGGCAGGATGCTGAATTGGGGGAAGGCTAACTACGGTCGGATTAGGCAGGAACTTAGGGAAACTGATTGGGAATGGTTGTTCGAGGGTAAGTCCACTCTAAGGGGTAATAGTTATACGACGGATATCATAGAACATAGAACGTAGAACATAGAACACTACAGCACAAACAGGTGCTTCGGCTCACAAGTTGTGCCGAACACATCAAAACCTACCCAGCCATAGACCTATCTATAACCCCCAATCCCATTGGATCCCATATACTCATCCAGAAGTCTTTTAAAAGA
The DNA here is from genome assembly GCA_024679065.1 of Sphyrna mokarran. Classification (NCBI taxonomy): domain Eukaryota; kingdom Metazoa; phylum Chordata; class Chondrichthyes; order Carcharhiniformes; family Carcharhinidae; genus Sphyrna; species Sphyrna mokarran. The sequence continues at coordinate 3,800,811 of JAGIQG010000031.1, forward strand.
CCCCAGCGAGTTTGCCTCGACCACCACCGACGGCAGCCGATTCCATTCACTCACCACCCTCTGAGTGAAAAACTTTCCCCTAGCATCCCCTCTGTACTTGCTTCCCTGCACCTTAAATCTGTGCCCTCTCGTCGCGACCATTTCAGCCCTGGGAAATAGTCTCTGAGAGTCCACCCTATCTATTCCTCTCAACATCTTGTAAACATCTATCAGGTCGCCTCTCAACCTTCGTCTCTCCAGGGAGAACAGTCCCAGCTCCCTCAACCTGTCTTCATAAGGCATGCCTCCCAATCCAGGCAACATCCTTGTAAATCTCCTCTGCACCCTTTCAATAGCTTCCACGTCCTTCCTATAGTGAGGCGACCAGAACTGCGCACAGTACTCCAAGTGTGGTCTGACAAGGGTCCTATAAAGCTGCAGCATTACCTCCTGACTCCTGAACTCAATCCCTCGATGAATGAAGGCCAGTACACCATAAGCTTTCTTAACCACATCCTCCACCTGGGAGGCCGATTTGAGAGTCTTATGGACCCGGACCCCAAGATCCCTCTGCTCTTCCACACAGCTAAGACTCCTACCTTTGATGGTGTACTCATTCATCCCGTTGGATCTGCCAAAATGGACCACAACACATCTATCCGCGTTGAACTCCATCTGCCACTTCTCCGCCCTGTCTTGCATCCTGTCGATGTCATGCTGCAACTTCTGACATCCCTCCAGACCATCTACAACACCACCGACCTTCGTGTCATCGGCAAGTAGGTTCAGAGGTAGGTTCACAGGTAGGTTCTTTACCCAAGTTAAAGAGGTAGGTTCTTTACCCAAAGGGTGGTTCGGGAGTGGAATGCCCTGCCTGCGGCAGTTGTAGATGCGCCAAGTTTGGTGGCGTTTAAGAGGTTGGTTGATAAGTTTATGGAAGAGAATAGAATGGTTTAGTTTGGAGGGTCATTGCTTTTTATATTGGTCGGCACAACATCGAAGGCCGAAGGGCCTGTTCTGTGCTGGAATGTTCTATGTTCTATGTTGCAAGCTAAATATGTGCCGCCCAAGAGGAAAGATGGGAAAGGTAGGATTAGAGAGCCGTGGATTATTAGGGATATTGAGGACTTGGTTAGGAAGAAAAGAGAGGCGTATGATAGGTCGAAGCAGCTGGGAACCGAGACAGTGTTGGAGGAATATAGAGAGAATAGGAGGGAGCTCAAACGGGGAGTTAGAAGGACAAAAAGGGGGCATGAAATGATTTTGGCGGATAGGATTAAGGAAAATCCAAAGGCTTTTCACTCATATGTTAGGAATAAAAGGGTGGTCCGAGGAAAAATCGGACCTCTTAGGGAAGGAAGAGGGGAACTGTGCTTAGAGCACAAGGGAATGGCGGAGATCCTGAATGAATACTTTGCATCGGTATTCACTAAGGAGAGGGACTTGTTGACAGTTCCTGTCTCTGAGGGAGCTGTGGACCAGTTGAGGGAAATATCCATATCGAGGGAGGAAGCGTTAGAGCTTCTAGGTATCATTAAAGCTGATAAATCTCCTGGGCCTGATGGCATTTATCCCAGGCTGCTTAGGGAGGTGTGAGGTGAAATTGCTGGGCCTCTGACGCAAATCTTTGTCTCTTCCTTGGACATAGGTGAGGTCCCAGAGGACTGGAGAATAGGTAATGTTGTACTGTTGTTTAAAAAGGGTAGTAGGGATAACCCTGGAAATTATGAAGCCGAT